>CM067349.1:8134765-8254552 GCA_034190875.2 Urechis unicinctus
TAAGCGGCATATGCATATATACCTGGTCAGATGGATGTTGCTTCAAAGGCCATCAAAGTTGTTTCCTGGAAGAAAAACGTTATCCCTGATGGTGCAAATTGTGCTTTAATTATCATTGTCATTCCACAAAGCACGCTGCATTCACAACAAACGTGAATCATTCCTACCTAATCAATATGACTGTTACGGCGGTGTCAGCTAAACATAATATTTTGAACAGACCAGTATGAATGAAGGAAAGCGAAACAATGTAATATCATGTCAAATCAGATAGCGGCATGCTGCATTGTCAGCCAACATGCTAGCAACATGTGCAGGCTTCAATCGTCATGCAAATGTTAAACACATTTTATGTTACAAAAGAGTGGGGTACGGTTATAAGTTTCCAAAGACAACACTTGTGTGTGGTGTTGCTGCAGTGCACTTGATCCTCATGCTTATGGAAAACTAAATCAAGTTAGAGTTGGTTAGCAGATTGCTATATCACGACAATGATGGTTGTAATTGTTGACATGACTAAGTGCCTAATGAGCCACATATGCCGTATGCGCCACATTTGCCAAATGTGCCCTATATGCCCTGTGTGCCCTGAGTGCCACATGCGCCCTTCTTGCTCTATATCCCCAGCCGATCAGTCTTGCTATATTTTAATCTAATATAAATGGAGCAATGTGCGGAAAACATGCTTAGGCACAGAGCGTTCTGAAAACTCCACGATTGATTGACAAATGGGGGTGCAAACAACCCGAATTTTCACCGAGGCAAAACAGTTAGTAAGGATGGCTTGCAAAGTAGACAGCGGGTTTTGTATAAGGATGGAAGTGTTTAATTATAACATGTCACATTAATGCTGTATAGCAATCATATAAGACAAGACCCCTGACAGAACGATATCCTAGGTAACGAGACCTGTGCTTAGCAGGACAATACGCATGCTAGCGACTGCCGTTACCTGGTTGCCTATCAGGTATTGTCTTTTTTGCAATAGCATGCAAAGAATAAAATACCGCAGTGGCGGCATGTGTGATGGAATGATTCAAATCAATGGCTCTTTAAAATAGACAACAAAAAGTTCGTTTGCGATTGGAAATGCTGATTGTTTTATCGTCTTACCTCTATTGAAATCGAAAGCACCCAAGTACAGATAACATATATGCGCTAGCTATTGTGAAGCCACCGATTTTTTTTCCTAAAATAACCAGTTGCATATTTCATTTGTTCAAGGGTTTTGTTTTATGTAAGATACTGAATGCCAATTTGTGTATTCTGTGATTTATATTCGACAATTTGACTTTTAAATGCACGAGCTATTGCAACAAACCAAGTAAACAATAATGGATGTATGGTATGACTCGATCGGGTTATGGCGTGTTGTATCGTTCTAATCGGGACCTCGATCTATCTTTCATATTTGGGTTGCAATAAGTTAAGAGCGTGGTGAATGTGTAATTGATTAGGCAGATATAAGGACGCCGTGAGTGGGGGAAGGTGAAGTTAGTGACGTCTTAAGATTTGATTATCAAGTAGTCAGTCGACCATCACTTTGTGATGCAACAGTTCATATCTGAGAACAGTTAGGTACTCGAACATATTGAACCCGTGACACCGGCAATATGAACAAAACCTATCCGTTTGGGTATACTATATCACAATCTGTCGTCGTCGTCGTATGCTTCTTATATAGAACGACAAATGTCTTACAGTAGACAAATTGCTACACGACGAAATGTTACTGCTTAAATATTTTTTACTGGTCTAACCTACGGTTTTGATTTGTCTACCGTAGTTTAAAACAATTTGAGGTGGGCTGGGAGAGACACTAACCAAGACAGTCCAATGTCTTGAGGCTATGTATTCGCCACTGATATCTCGATAAGGCCTATTTCGTTAATACCGGTAGATACTGCGACTTGTGCTATTTGTACAATAACCAAGTCATGCCTCTAGCAACCATACTGGATGGAGTCAATGTTTGCATAGTTTCAAAGACTGAACTATGTCAATATCGGTATGGCCTCTCGAAAGGCTGAAATATACTCGAATTAAAGCCGTAGTTCGTTCACAATACCATGCTCTCTTCTTCGATCTCTCTCACGCTATCTCTCCATCTATCTATCTATCTATCTATCTATCTATCTATCTATCTATCTATCTATCTATCTATCTATCTATCTATCTATCTATCTATCTATCTATCTATCTATCTATCTATCTATCTATCTATCTATCTATCTATCTATCTATCTATCTATCTATCTATCTATCTATCTGTGAATGGATCGTGGGTGGTCTTTATCAAACATCTCGTAGACAGACAAAATTGTCACGTTTAACGTTAAGTTTATATCTATTTGTTCAGGCCTTTGTATAGAGATGATTATAATGTACTTTTATACTGATTTTCAAATAGAAAAAAACGACCCGATTTTTCGTTATTGAGCTTTAT
This sequence comes from Urechis unicinctus, assembly GCA_034190875.2. NCBI lineage: Eukaryota > Metazoa > Annelida > Polychaeta > Xenopneusta > Urechidae > Urechis > Urechis unicinctus. The sequence continues at coordinate 8,137,212 of CM067349.1, forward strand.
GTGTCAAAAATGGTCCGAAACATACCTTCGTAGATTGATACTTTCCTCAGGGCTTTATTTAGTCGAAATAAAGGATTCAAAGACCATCCATAGTGTGTAGTATGCTCATATCTGTCGTTGACAGGTTTTTTTAATTTTAAGAAATGGCTGTCTACGCCTGACACAGTTGGAGTTTGCATCCGCTTGTCCTGTCATAGCCAGAGACCCCATGTTGCACATCAAAAGTAGGCCTATCAACTTTTTCAAGTTTTTCACTTTTTGTAAGAACATAACTCCATGAAAAAGATCTGAGAAAGAGTCAAAGTCATATTTGATATATATCAAGTAATAAGGCGGCTTAAACATGCATATTTAAAATGTTATTTCATTTTTGCGTATTTCTTAACCCTAGCGGTCCCTTTTGGACATGGTGTATATTTTAAAATCCCGATAACGAACTTATCCTAGCAATATAAACGTCAGTAATTCAGGGATTTACTCAATGTCGTCGCCTCATAATCTGGCAACAGCAATAACCACGTTTAAATTCCTCAGTGGCTCTCCAGAAAATAAATAGGGTTACGCACTAGGGTTAGCGATTTCATGTAAACCAGATGCAGCAGACTAATCATTTAGCTACAATTAGCTAACTTTTTGAATGCGCAATAAAGCAACAAGTACTAGAATGACACATCCCTTTTAATAAATTTAAAACAAATAATATAATCAGCACTTGCTGAATCACAAACGTGCGGTTTTTTGTTGTCTGAGTCGACAAAAACAACAGCTTCACGGCTTTTTCGATGTTAATCAAGATAGATAGATAGAAGTAAGTGGGTCTTTTTGTTACATTTGTGGTCCTAATGTTACATGCAAATGCAGCTAAAGGACCACGATGGGCCATGGCAAATAATCCCATGGCCCATGGAAGGAATTAAAAAGGCGGCAGTGTACTCTCATGTTGAATGTAGCCACATAGATTTCTTAACATCGGGCTACATGGGCATGCCAGCTATAATCCCCATGCTGAAAGTAGCCAGACTTAAACTATACTTTGTACTGGCCAGTACTCCCATGCTGAAAGTAGCCACATATATAAACTCAGGCTACTTTGTACACGCCAGTATACTCCCATGCTGAAAGTAGCCACACTCTAAACTCGGGTACTTTGTGCATGCCAGTATACTCCCATGCTGAAAGTAGCCAGACCTATAAACTTTGGCTACTTTGTACACGCCAGTCCCATGCTGAAAGTAGCCACATCTATAAACTCAGGCTACTTTGTACACGCCAGTATACTCCCATGCTGAAAGTAGCCACATCTATAAACTCAGGCTACTTTGTACACGCCAGTATAACTCCCATGCTGAAAGTAGCCACATCTATAAACTCAGGCTACTTTGTACACGCCAGTAAACTCCCATGCTGAAAGTACACATCTATAAAAACTCAGCTACTTTGTACACAAGTATACTCCCATGCTTAAAGTAGTACTTTGCAGGCCAGTATACTCCCATGCTGAAAGTAGCCACATCTATAAACTCAGGCTACTTTGTACACGCCAGTATACTCCCATGCTGAAAGTAGCCACATCTATAACTCAGGCTACTTTGTACACGCCAGTATACTCTCATGCTTAAAGTAGCCACATCTATAAACTCAGGCTACTTTGTACACGCCAGTATACTCCCATGCTTAAAGTAGCCACATCTATAAACTCAGGCTACTTTGTACACGCCAGTATACTCCCATGCTTAAAGTAGCCACATCTATAAACTCAGGCTACTTTGTACACGCCAGTATACTCCCATGCTTAAAAGTAGCCACATCTATAAACTCAGGCTACTTTGTACACATCTATAAACTCAGTATACTGCCCCCATGCTGAAAGTAGCCACATCTATAAACTCAGGCTACTTTGTACATGCCAGTATACTACGCCCATGCTGAAAGTAGCCACATCTATAAACTCAGGCTACTTTGTACATGCCAGTATACTCCCATGCTGAAAGTAGCCAGTATATACTCTGGCTACTCCCATGCTGAAAGTAGCCACATCTATAAACTCAGGCTACTTTGTACACGCCAGTATACTCCCATGCTTAAGTAGCCACATCTATAAACTCAGGCTACTTTGTACACGCCAGTATACTCCCATGCTGAAAGTAGCCACATCTATAAACTCAGGCTACTTTGTACACGCCAGTATACTCCCATGCTGAAAGTAGCCACATCTATAAACTCAGGCTACTTTGTACACGCCAGTAAACTCCCATGCTGAAAGTAGCCACATCTATAAACTCAGGCTACTTTGTACACAAGCCCGTATACTCCCATGCTTAAAGTAACCACATCTATAAACTCAGGCTACTTTGTACAGGCCAGTATACTCCCATGCTGAAAGTAGCCACATCTTTAAACTCAGGCTACTTTGTACACGCCAGTATACTCCCATGCTGAAAGTAGCAACATCTATAAACTCAGGCTACTTTGTACACGCCAGTATACTACCATGCTAAAAGTAGCCACATCTATAAACTCAGGCTACTTTGTACACGCCAGTATTCTCTCATGCTTAAAAGTAGCCACATCTATAAACTCAGGCTACTTTGTACACGCCAGTATACTCCCATGCTTAGCCACATCTATAAACTCAGGCTAGCCACATCTATAAACTCAGGCTACTTTGTACATGCCAGTATACTCCCATGCTGAAAGTAGCCACATCTATAAACTCAGGCTACTTTGTACACGCCAGTATACTCCCATGCTGAAAGTAGCCAGACCTAAATACTCTGGCTACTCCCATGCTGAAAGTAGCCACATCTATAAACTCAGGCTACTTTGTACACGCCAGTATACTCCCATGCTTAAAAGTAGCCACATCTGTAAACTCAGGCTACTTTGAGCATGTCTGGCTACTCCAAAGTTGCCATATCAATATGCTCGGGCTACTCCCATACTGTAAGTAGCCGCATCTATAAACTCAAGCTGCTTTGCGCATATCAATATTCCCCCTATGCTAAAAGTAGCTTCCAGCATCAAGTTCATAACAATGGGTAAATAAAAGATGTTTATTCTTGAGTAAAATATCAACATGGAGCAATTACAAGCACAACTGTGAAATAGGTCTCTGTACGGGGCGTGCCCAATGGGAGTTTTCTGAAACATATACACATGTTGTAAAATGAAACCTGAGTATATAGATGTGGCTTCTTTCAGCATGAGTATGTCACATGTAGAAAGTTTAAGGGGCGAATACTAGCATACACACTCTTTAATATTTCCATTTATATGATCACAGTAAATGCGCTCTGGGGCTCCGCTCACTCTCGCTACTTAATGCATGGTGCAACTCTGATCCTCCCCGCTCTTGTGCTATGCTACTTACTGCATAACACTACTTTCTGCACGCGACGAGGCACGCTGAAAGTATCCGAGGTTTTTGTGCATGCGCAGTGCGGCCTTTCGCTATTTTGTGCATTAAGCTACTTTCTGCATGTGACACCGGTTAGCAGGTTACCCGCGTCAGTTATTCTTGCTCAAATAAATCTTAGCTAGCTGACCAAAGTTGTCAGTCCTGCATCCTGAATCATAACTTTTTAGTTTCTCCCGTTAAAATATTTATTCGTAAGAAAGATGAATTTCTGTGACATTTACATCTATAACCATTGTAGCCAGTAAATAATATGCATAAAAAGTGGTGTTTAAAATGTGTGATACATTGTGTCACATTAATACACTATGTAGAGGATTTTTGAAAGCTGTGTGCATCATATGTGCAGTGTTACAAATACTTATAATTGCATTATAATCAGAGGGAGTATATTATGTCTTAAGTTAAATATAACTTTTAACTTTTCCTAACATGGAATTGTAGAGCTATGGCATGCATAGACTAACTGACGCATACATCTCACAAAAAACATGAATAGGTTCTGATGACACATGCTCTGATTTCTTTAATGAATGCAGACTAATTTTTGTTCAAGAATTATATCTAGGTCAATTAAAACAATTTGAATATGTTGCTTTTATTTTATCATGAGTACAGAAGATAAAGTACTTATTGTTTGTGTGCAGCTGTCTAATCAGTGTCTTGGTTATTTATAAAAAAAAATCATAATAGCCACGAGGTCCATAAATTATGAACACAGAAAACAACTACATTCACTGATGATAAGCTTTATTTGTGAGGCATTGTGATAAGAATTACATACAGTGAAGCTTTATGTGCTGTAACATATGAAATCCCTCCTCTCACAACTACAAGTCTAATAACTCAAATATACCACCTACCACACTGCGGAGCATTTACATCATCACAGTGGAGCCTAGTATTACACTCTTTATACTAATATATAGAAACATCACATGTATTACAATATATCTCAGTGGTAGCTCAATTCAGAAATAAAACCTGTAGCCTTACAAATTAAGATTACCTGAATATAACTAACTATGCATTTGCATCATGGCATACAACAGTTAACCAGAACTTCTATTTAGAAACTTCACACTCTATAAAACAGCTATGTCAGTGACCAGAAAACTCAAAAATAAAACAGCATTACAAATTAAGATTATCCGAATACAAATTACTATACAGTTGCATCTGAGTTGGTATTCTACAATTTACCAAGTTGAGGTTGATGTACTGCTACTTAAGTTATCAAAGACTTCAAATTGCTGCCAACCATTTCACCAAACCCTGGCAGACCAAACATTTGCAAACAACAACAAAAAGCAAAACAAAAAAATACATTTTGAACTGTGTAACAGACAAAAATTACTTATTTTCCCTTGGATTGAATTTCCTTAATATGTCCCTAATGCGCCGAAACCTTAACTTGTCAGGAGTGTCAGGGTATTTTAAATTGAGGTAGTGTCTGAAGGTCTTATCAGATGTCATTTCTTCAATGTCCTTCAAAGTAGTCCCAGTAACACCACCAACATCCCCAGCTGTGGTGGCGAGATACAATATTTCTTCTTCAGAAAGCTTGGCTCGGGGCACACTCGGTTTGACACTTTCCTGTTTAACATAATAAATAGGAGGTCGAATAATCATATGCAAATACTTTTGACTTTGGTTGTAGTTTAATGTTGTTGTTGTTTGGAGTAAATTATATGCAAAGGTCTTACAGATGACTTAATTTAGTTACTAGGAAAGCTTACCAAGAACCAGTCCTCCGTGCTGTCGTCAGTATGGTCAGAGTGATCAGAGTGAACTTCATCCTCCTCAGCATGGTCCGAGTGATCAGAGTGAACTTCATCCTCCTCATACACGGGTCTGTCAGTGTTTGTTGACTGACGGGGTGAAGGACAGTCATTGGTTGCTTCTTATATTAGCAATAACACAATCATATAAATTTTTTCAACACCTAGCCACAATAAATATGTTGTTCAGTTACTGCATCTCAAATGCTTATGTTATCATAAAAATATTGCACAAGTGATTCAGCATATTTTTCAAGTTAATCTTTTGTATGAATAAGGCCAGTACACCAAACATATGCAGAATACAACTTGTCGCTGCACTGTTACATGGAATGCCTGTTATTGTTGGAATACTATACACACCTTTGCTGCTGGATGAAGCACCAATCTTGATTTTTTTGATGTCATATCCAGGCACTTCTAAATCAGAAAAAACAAGAACAATTCTTGATTTCAAACCCTGCCAATTAATTGCCGCTGGTTGACAATCAAAATTGGTAATTGCAGTATTCCCGATGCAAGTCCCATCTTACATGCATACATGCATACATATATCCATACTCGACAGGTTACAACACAACAGCACAACTGCTATTATAAATGTTGTCTAACAATTGTCAAAAAAGAATAATTTCTTTGGTGATTTAATACCATCCGCCAAAAAGATTACAGCAGCTTGTTTATAAAAAGTAATGTTAATCAACTATCCTCTTCTCTTACACAGACACTGGGGGTTCATTTTACATACCAAATTCAACGTCGTTTAGGTCTTGCTCGTCAACAGCCGACTCGGTGAGGATCTTCTTTAAAACGGCAGAGATGCGTACATTTTTCAATGTCGTTAAGCACTTGTTGTATGTCCTCTGTTGCACTGAAGAACTATGCATCATTAAAGATGCAAGATCATTCCTATCTTTCTCTGGCAGCAGACCAGAAACTAATGTAGCTGCCAAATGTCTGAGTTTAGTCATTGTAATTCTGAACAGCAAACAAAAAATTCAAATAACATCCAATAGCACAAGTGATTACAATATATCTAAGACGCACACTTGCATTTCGACATTTTTCAACAAGTTCACCGCCATTGTTTCTTCATTAAAATGGAACAGACAAGTTTCAAGTAACTGCACAGTCAGTGTTGGGCATTGTCCCTACCTTTTCTCAACACCTGCATGTCCAAGTTCTGTGGTAAGAGCCGCTGCCACTGCCCCACCATCTAGCTGTGTCCCGTTCCAGGTGATGAAAAGAAAGGGTGAAACAGTCTTCATTCTGTACGATGATATATATCTGCCCATGTCCTGATGCAAGACCTTGTCCATCACCACATCAGCAGGACCATATGTGTTTGATGTTTTGTGGTCAACCACTTGTACAACATAATGCCCATTTCTGAGACTGGCCTTTGAGAACTCCTCCATCCTCATATTGATTATACATCCTGTACGATGGCAGTTGGCAAGTGCAACACGCATAATTAGGTAATTCCTTACCATAGTATGATTTACTTGATTGGTTGCAGCTTGGTCTTTGCATAGCTGTGCTGCTGTTTTTGCTCTAGCACTGCTCATGTATGCCATGATGTCATCAGGGTTTATCAATGGATTGCTTGTGTTTCTTGGCCGCTGTTTGTCCTTTTTCACTAGGGATTTGAGCCATGAGCCCAGACTAGATTCGAATATCTTAATTTTTGAGCAGTCATAGCCAAATTGTCCAACAGATGACATCATTGCTGCATACTTTAGAAATAGTTTCAGCGAATTTAGATAAGTTCTGGCAGTGTTAGGCAGCCATTCACCACTATCCAATTTAGCCTCAATAACATTCGCAATGGGCTGGTAAGCCTCATCGATAGGACCTGTCACATGCCTCATAAGATATGAAACTTGGAGGGAATGCTTTTCTGCCTGAGACCGTTTCAGTGTACCACCACGGAAACTTGTTAGGTATGACTGAAAACCTTGTAGCTCCTCCTACAGAAACATTATAAGCTCTTTGTGGTAGAGGCATGAGTCATAATTACAAAACATAACAATATATGTTAATCTGAACCATCATAAATGTATTCTATTGTTTGTATAACAAATTAAATGGGTGACAACTAACTGTCATCTCATGCTTGAGACTTTTCATAAATGAGGATAGTAATATCTTTTCACACAGCGGGCTATTTTTTAAAAGTACAGATCTGCCAACACACTGCATGGTTAATATGCACAAAATATAAACACATACCTTGTCTTTATAGGAAGTGAATGATGCCTCACTGCTGCAACTGGGGTTATCCTGCAGTAACATATCATAATGCACTAACATTTAAAAAAGTAATTTTGTAATGCAACCAATATTTATAAACCACTACAAAGCTTAAATGTACAGCTTTGATGTGCAAAACAATCCAACACAAACCTTGTTTCTAAATGAAGTGAAGGATGCCTCACCGCTAGACCTGGAGTTATCCTGCAGTAACATATCATAATGTACTAAAATTTTAAAAAGTAATTTTGTAATGCAATCAATATTTATAAACCACTACAAAGCTTAAATATACAGCTTTGATGTGCAAAAAAAAAAACCCGTAAACACAAACCTTGTTTCCACATGAAGTGAAGGATGCCTCACCGCTAGACCTGGGATTATCCTGCAGCAGTATATTGTCATATAATTCTATAAATTATTTTGTAATGCAATCAATATTTACAAAACACTTCAGACCATATGTAGCCCACTCATTATGATGTCACTAAATTCAGTTAGCTGATAATTATTTCAACAGGGCTGGCTACAGATTATGTTGGTAAATACATGCATTCATTCTTTACCATAGTATTTTATATTCCTCAACTAGCACATTGATAGCACAATTGATTATACACAAATAGCCTACAGTTTCTAACAACTGAACAATATTTTTAAATAGTCGCTTTTGCCAAACCTCAGAACAAGTGAATGCAGTTGACTTCCGTTTATGTCTGCCAAAGTACTGGCAACTGTTCTGTTAAAAGCATGAAAAGCAGCAGAGATAATACTGGAATTCATTTATTCCAGGAAAACAAATCTAGTCTAGGTATAATCAAATAAGACATTTTGCAAACTAATTCTGGCAGTACACAGCATACAACACCAAACCACACGTACAACACTCTCAACATTTACAGAACACAGACTACAACTCCTTATCTCATATAGCCATCTGCAAATCTCATGTATAGCACCCACCCACATTCTGTACACACTAAACGTGAACCTACACATAACACAAATTACAAATAAGCTATCCCATTGCTCATTAATATACTCAAAGACTACTCTACCATTAGCTTCTTGTATGTTGCATCATCTTTTGAGAAGTGATGCTTTCTTCTTAGATGGTGGTCAAGGCGCACCAGCACAGACTCACACAGCGGACACACCTTCAGAAGCCTCTTGGTCTGCATTTCAGAATGAGTGGCAAAGATTAAGTCATTCGTTATTTTTATTCCAATTGATCACATCACAATAACATTGCTTTAACTAGCATGCAACATCATTTCTTTTGTCTGTGACCTTTTCTCTTATAGCAGTGGTTCTCTTTATGCAACAGCCCTCCTTCTTACCAAGTATATGGCCAGCTTTGGCTGATAGAAGGGGTTGCCATTAAAAAAGCAAGAGCGAATGTTTCAGCAAGTCTCAAGTTTTGGCAACTCAGTGAATTAGACCTTGGTGGATAGCCAAGTACAATCAACAATCACTTTACTTACTTTGCTTGATCTTTGATTGTAACTGTCCGCTACAATCATGGGCATGATGTGCACATTTCTGTAATTTCCATGCACCCCCATGCACGAAATCAAATGTCGGTTCAAATTAATGACTTGCTTTTTGCACTTTAAGCATGTCTTTTTCTTGCTCTTTGAGGATCTTACTACTGCTTTGAGTGCTTCAGGACTTGTCATTTTCCTGTTTGAACAGACATGTATTAGGTTCAGTTTCCATTAAACAACTATAACGAACAACATATAAAGACAGCAGGCTCTGTTGACACCTACACCAAGCTGCAGACACAGCAATAACAAACACAGTCAGTGACCACACACCTGCTGTGTTTCAGGCTTAATAGCAAATAATGTACATACAACCTTATAGGTAATGAACAATATTTTGTCAGGCAAGTAAAGTAAAGCCTTCACCACACAAGATTGTTTTATCAATATTCACAACTGTTTATGTTTTCTGAGAGAACTTAAAATATCATTAACCACTAACTTGATTGGAGAAGTTACTGTGGTAATTTGTGTTGGTTCAAGCTCTAGGTGCTTTGTTGGAGATGCTACTTCGGTGATGTAAGATGTATCAATCAAACTAGAGTCGCTAAAATACAGAGAATAAGCACAAAACATGAGTAGGCTTATTCAAGAACAGCAAGCAACTATAATACCTCACTAGGTAAGTGTTGATATAATTACCTGCTGTAAGGATCTACAATGGAACCACTAGGGTGGTAGTCATCATCACTGGATTCATCGTTATCAGCCTCACTGCACTCTGCACCCTCCTCCATGACTAAAAAATTAGAGTAGCATTTATGATGATCATGGAAATGATGAGGAGAATGGAAAGTTATTTTATAATATTTAATATGGAAGTTTTAGAACATTCAATAAAATTTCAATATAATACTTTTTACTTGATGAAATAGTGTTGTTTTTAATGTGTTGTTGCACTGCCACAATAGTACTGCATAGATGATACTAAGAAGGATGAAGTAACTCTATAGTATATGGTACATAGGAGATCTTTAAACTTAAATACATCAGTGTTAGGACAGGATTAAAATAACACAATATTGTTAGCTACAAAACATAAGTTACAGTTACAAATTTATTTGTACATAAGATGTTATGTTCAACACACTGACAAATAACAAAACTTACCATGGAGGCCCACTGTAGATTTTGGTTGCTAGACAAGATCAAGCAATTATTGACATTCTTTTTAGAACAGGTGTACATGTTTGCTACTGGTCATATTTGCTGTGCAGAAACCAACATGAATTCAGACATACTGTTAGAGCTCTTACCATGGAATTGTTTACTAGTGCTGGATGTAGTTTCAAAATATGTCGGTAGGCACTGCTCAGCTGAAACACAAATATAAGTGTTATTTTGACTTTTAGCATGCTATGCAGCATGGGTATGATAAACACAAAATTGTTGACAGTGTACAGACAGAAGGAAATAAAATTTATATATATATATATATATATATATATATATATATATATATATATATATATATATATATATATATATATATATATAAAAAATACCTTGTGTGTTTTTGTGGTGTTGGTGGGACAATCTCAACTTCAAAATCTGGTGTCTCTATAAACAAGACATCACCGAAATGAGTGGAAAAAAAAAAGACAGTATACATGGAGCACACCAGCCATTTTCCATCCATAATAATGGAAATATTATAATACACTACATGCTATATCCTTATCGTTCCTAGACTGTGTTAAATAAAAACACACGCCCTCAAACAAAACATTCTATATGGTGCTCTTCAAGTCTATATAAACAATTGCAACTGCTGGCTTGAATCTGGCTTGGTAGTCTACACAAACCTCATTAAGTGTTGGATCATGGTGCAGAAAATCCAATGCATGGCACCTTACAACAAAGAATTGAGTATAAGTAATGATTCATTACCACTGAAAAGAATATTTACCTTCAGCCTGGGAACAAGTATGCCAGATTGCCTCTGTTTCACCTTTAACCTTATCATCTGTATTGACAACAACTGCTCATAAAAATGTCACCATCAAAATCAACACACTTAGCATATTGCATAAAACAGGTTTTAATTGTACTTTAATATTTCTTGAAAAACAAATATCGTAAACAAGGTAGAGACTGCACCACTTTTGTATTCAGTCTTATCATCTGCATTGACATTGACAAACTCTCAATGTAGTCAGCTACAAAACCAACAGACAATAAGCTATATATTAAAATCTTAATGATCTTAGTTATGACAAATGCTGACACATACCTTCTACCTGTAAACTATCATGGCAGACTTCACCAGTTTCACATTCAGTCTCAGTATCTGCATTGACAAAAACAGCCTATAATCATCAACTTATCTGATTTATGAGTATTTTTCAGATTTCAAGGATCGCAGTAAAACATCAGTCAATTATTATGTAAACTTTAAACTGTTCAGCTATAAGCCATACATAACTTAGGTGCTAACACATTAAACAAATAAGAGTAATAAAACTATCCTATAGTACAACTTACTGGTAATGACAGGTGCCTGATCATCTCCTCTGCCCTGTAAATTAAATGCCAGATAAATAACATTGCAAAACACAGATGCAGACAATAAACATAAAACTGATTCAAACACTAGTAAAGCATACTGATATTGCTGATCATAATGAGGATGACAATAATTATTACAGCAATAACATTAATAATAATGCGACCCGAGTTGATGTTGATATGTCCTCTGACCGGAACTAATCTGGGTAACAACCAAAGGAAATGGCCTATGACATTAATGCATGGTTCATTGTATACATACATATGGGAGATCAAGTGAAGCAGGAAGATCCAAAGATCAATCTCTCTGATAAATAGTCATGGAGCCATGTTAAGGCTAACAGCATGAAAGTTGGTAGCCCTAAATTTTTTTGCCACAGATCTGTTTTACGGTTGCCATGGGCTGTTTAAAGTGACAGCTCAGTCACCTCTTTCATACATCGCTACAAACATCCGAATCTTCATCAATACTTTGACACACAAGTGTTCTCATGCAACTGCAGCCTATACTTATTTGTTGTCATTATATTCTGCTCCACTGAAGATAAACGAGTCATTGACATTGTTTACAAACGCAAGAGCAGCAAACATGAACGCCGACTCAAAATAAAAAGTCAAAATTGCCATTTCTATGTTTGCGTGTAATTGGATAAAACTGGCTCAAATAATGAATATTTATAATGTTAAGTATATCTCACTATCAGGGTCAAAGTTTAGCGATGTCATGTACATACGTTCCGATTGGTTAACGCTAGAAATGTTACCGGTCAGAGGTCACTGTTAAAAGTCTACACCCCGGTATGCATAGATATGTCTCCCAGTCAGACGAACAGGATGCATTAATGCAACTCACGCCGTGAAAGGGTGTAAAAATTAATGACTGAAATATTCAGTCTTCACACAGAGAAGTATAAAGATAGTAACCAATAAATAATGAACATAAACTTATATCTGATAACAGAGCAAGCATTTAAATGTCACCTGATTGAAAAGCTTATCAATATTAACAAGATCAAAATTATAACATCAAAGTACCAGCTTAACCGAATAAAAATCAAAAAGCTGTTGCTTACTTTACTGGATCGTTGCTTGTAGCTCTCTTCCACAAGGTGAGGCATGATATTTATATTGCGTAACCTCCCAGAAACTCCCATGCATCTGACCAAATGTCTATTCAAATTAATAACTGCCTTTTTACACTTCAGACAGGTCTTTTTTTTGTTTTTGGCTGAAGTTACGAGCATTGGATCGCAGACTTGATTCACATTCAGGGTCCTGTTGGGAGAGATATTGCATGGTTCATGTTAGATGGATATCACACCTTGCACAATATGATATGCATGCTTTATAGATACACCATATGATGCAGTGAATATGATGTTTATAATATCTAAAACATTATAAGACTGACCTTTTTGTGGGTGGTGTTGGGACTTTGTTGGCTTCATCAGGCTCCATCAATGACTCAGACTCACTGCTATAACAAAATATCCAAAACATTAGGTTGTATAACAACAGCTAGGAAAATATACTTAAAAGTTTGGGATATTCTACACCAGGTATTTACCTGCTTAAATAATCCACATCAGAAACACTTAGCATGTATTCATTGTCACTGGGATTGTCACTTTCAGCATCCTCCTCAATAGCTATATCACACAAAATGTATGGATACAAAATATACTGGGTACTTCATGCATAACATACACATTGAATGTATACCAACTGGACAGAAATTCTTTTTGAAAATAAGACTTGCTTTGTTTCATGGTTATAATGCCACTGTGGTGATTTAAATGTGAAATATATAGGGTGAATGATGCTTCTGCCCTCTCTATTGCTTGTTCACAAGCCCTTACTCAGTCATAAACCCATCTATTTCTTTGATGGAAACTTGATTGAACATCCACTTGGTCACCCTCCTTAGTGTACTTGTTTAAATGTTACAATAAATGAGAAGGCCTGCTTTTCTCGGTAATGTATTATAGAACATGCCAATAATTAAGGTCCATACCATCACCATCCACTGCTGATCTTCATTTATGACAAGTACAATATCTTTATTTACCTTCCTCCTGAGAATCAGTGCACTTGGCTGCCTGGGGTAGCTCATCAGTTTGCATCTCTGTCGTTAGAGATACTCCAACAAATGGCTCAGAAACCTGAAACTCTGTGCCTGTAATTATAAAAACAGCGACCAAGTATTTTTGAAATATAGCAATCTTAATTCAGAGTCAGTTTAAATGTAAATATCCAAGAAAATGTCTTACCATCTTGTTGAGAAGTATTAGTGTTATGCAGGTGATCAAGTGGCACTTTGTCAGGCTCCATCTGTGTCATAAGAGATCCTTCATTTCTTGGCCCTGATGCCTGACAAGCTGTGGTAAATATAAAAATCGTGTTGTTGTGATTATTTGGTGATCTAAAACTTAAGAAGTTGGTCAACTCTCTGAAAGCAGGTATTCAAAAAACAATTGCTATTAACTGTACCATCTACTGGACTTTCCTTCAACGTCACTGCCCTCGATATATCCTCAAGATACGTGTTAAAGTAACTGGGCAATTTCTTCTTTACCAAAGCTGAAACAGCACAGAATAGGGTAAGAACCTACTGATGCACATTAACTGGTGTATTTTCAACAAAACAAATTGTAACTTAATGGTCTAAAAGCTATAACACATTGTCTCGTTCACAAACCCATGGCTTGTGAGCTAAGATTTTTCCAAAAAAAGATGTTTGATGTCAAACAGCGCGAGTATGAACATTAAGTTAAAACACGGGTAATGAGGTTACGTTATTTGTTGTTATTGCATCTGATAGTGCAAATGAATTGAAAATTGGGATGCATGTTTAACTTGGTAATAAAGTCATAGGGAAAAGACATCTTAGGGTCAATCTCTCTGAATCCAAAGTTAGACTACTACACAAAATGTCCTTTCTAGGGAGCGACAAACACCTTGTTGCGCAATATCTTTAAAAACCAGAGATATATGGCTTATTGTTATTCTAAAGCTGACACAGTGATTTGAAGCAAGAGTATCCTAGGTGAGGCTTGTCCATTGCAGAGTAGCCTCACCTGGTATAATCTTGTTACGAATCCCTGTGACATACTGGTGGACATGATGGATGATGGAAGACTTTTCACAGTAGTGATGGAGAGCTGTCTAGGAGTCTTTTTAACTGATTTAAGAAGAAGATAAAATACACTCCCTATTCCATTAAAAAGACTGGTGCAATTTTGGTCACCCACCTTATCAGCAGCGCAAATGTCAAACAAAGTTAATTAATTTCAAATATGGGGGATGGGTTAATGGCCAAGTAAAAGCCTGTGAGCAAGGAGATACAATAGTTATGACTCTACAAGAATGAGAATCAGTTGTTTGCGACTCATCATATCAAGACAATACATACCTTTGCACTTTTCCAAATATGGATCATCTGCATTGAATTCTCTGATGTGGCTAGGCAGGACCTCAATCCTATTTAATTCCAAAATGAAACATGTGAAAAAAAGAAATTAATTTTGTGTGTGAATGAGTTGTATTCAAAAATTAACAATTTTGCATAGCTGCGTTTGATAAAAACTGTCATTCATTTCAGCAGCAAATTGTCAATAAGAATAGCTATGGGAGTCTAAATGCAGTCTGATAATGAAAGGTTACACGAAGTAGCAAGGTCAAATTAGCCATAATGGGTAAGCGAGCTGTTGCATGGATATTTCTAAAAACCACTCACGCATCTGGCTCGTTCCAGAATTTGCACTGTGTAAGATGATTCCTTTCTAATGAAGTCCGCCCAACTACAAATCCAGGCCACCATACCCTCGGTCTTTTAAGGCACACAAGTACTGCTGTTCCTACTGAAAAAATACATAACAGTAGAATCAATTGAATGAAATCTAATATACCAAGCATGCATTCATCTCCCATATTGCAAGTGTTGTCCAGTCATAGGTTTATTCCTTAACTAGCTCATGGCACCAATGCTGCTTACTTATTTTCTGACATTAATCGAGAATAATCCATAAATATCACTGTCCGAGTTTTATTAACCAATAATTGAATAGTGTGGGAGCACTCCAGTTGGCTCTTGTTTGCTGCAGTTGTTGGGTCCATACCCTTCTTAGCACCTTGTAACGGGGAAAACAATACACACATACACCTTCAGAGTAAATCACGCAATGCTTAGGCTTCATTAAGGTTCATAGGCTGAGAGCAAATTTCATCTAGAAGTGTCACTGCATTTACAAAACCACAAAAATGTGGCCGTTAGCACACGCGCTAGCTATAAATACAATCTACAATTGTATTTCTACAACACTTAAAAATTTTATGAATCAAAGTGACTACTTTGGTGTCTTGAGCACTTTAAATAACAAAGGTGGTATAAAAGCAAATACTCAATTAAAGGAGAAATCATTTACAAAATTCAAACACATAATATAGCATTTACCATGGAAATTTAATGTTTCATCAGCTTGTGAAACATTAGCAGCAGGAACAGACTTTTTCATTTTTCTTTTCCCCATTGTGGTGCTGCAGGAAACAAGTTATCAAGAAAGGGTACAGAATACAAAATTTATGCCTAGTTCAGTGTCATTTTTTGTAAGACCATGTGTACATGTTTGATTTAAAAACATCATTCTGCCAAAAAATTATGCCTAGACTGACTGTGTGTGTGTGTGTGTGTGTGTGTGTGTGTGTGTGTGTGTGTGTGTGTGTGTGTGTGTGTATGTATGTATGTATGTATGTATGTATGTATGTATGTATGTATGTATGTATGTATGTATGTATGTATGTATGTATGCATGCATGCATGCATGGAATGTGTGCATGTATGAGTGCATGTATGAGTGCATGTATGTGTGCATGTGTGCATGTGTGCATGTGTATGTATGTATGTATGTATGTATGTATGTATGTATGTATGTATGTATGTATGTATGTATGTATGTATGTATGTATGTATGTGTGTGTATGTATGTATTTTTATATTTATGTATGTACATATATGTATGCATGCCTGTATGTTAGTTTGTATATATTTATGTCCCTGTATGTATGTTTGAATGTATGTGTTTGTGTGTATGTGTTGGTGTATGTATGTTTGTATGTCTGTCTGTCTGTCTGTCTGTGTCTGTTTATCTTTTTCTATCGCCCCAACAAGCCATCGTCATAGCTGACATGGTAAGCCGAGCAGAATATCAGGTAGCCCAGAACTGACCGGCGCGGTTGTCTGTTACGAATTTAATGAATTATTCATGAGGTTAATCGAGGACACCAGGCTGCCGCTTGCTGCAGCCAACCTCAAACGTTGGCAGCATACACAAATCCTGAGGCGAAGTTTTGCCATAGGAAAAATGTACTGCCAACTGGTCGACTGAATTGGGTACTGCCACTAGCCCGAGCCAGATTTTACTCGCCATGGAGGGCGGGCGAGTGCTCATGTAATTTAAACATGCACGACGTATTATTGGTATATATGTATACTACCCTGCAATCTGGGCTACATGTAATACAACTGTCAAGATGGCGTCGCAATATATCGACAACGTGTTCGAACACTATCACCAAGATCATGCATAACCATCACAACCAACTCAATTAAACATGATTTGAAACTACCCATATATACAATAAAATAAAAAAACATGTTAATTTTCGCTGAAATACCTTGTGTGCTGCTATCAAAGAAAATATTGCTTCAACAATCACTTCTAGTTGGTAAACAAACCCAGCTATGCCGCGCAGCTAGGGAGCGGTTAGTTTATGCTGAGGAGAGATTGAGGCAAGGAGCATGCATTTTTTCAACTTGGATCCCCTGTCCGAACAAGGCAGTCAAAGTACGATAAAGGACCGCTTGCAGAACAAGGACCACTAAAATGGAAGCATGAGACCGCTATGGTTGATTTCTGACATTTCTATGTCACACAGGGACCGCTCTTGTCAAAACGGGACCACAGCGGCCCCTTTCTGTTATTTCAATGTCCGAAAAGGGCCGCAATTGCAAGATAAGGACCGCCAAACAAACATCTATCTATCTATCTATCTATCTATCTATCTATCTATCTATCTATCTATCTATCTATCTATCTATCTATCTATCTATCTATCTATCTATCTATCTATCTATCTATCTATCTATCTATCTATCTATCTATCTATCTCTCGCTATATCCCTATACTGCTCTCACTCTCCCTCTTACTCTCTATCCAACACTTGCTTTATTTATTTATTTTGATACCATAGAGTTGAGGCACACAATAGATCCAAAAACGGTCAATAAATGACAATGTATTTCTATAATATCCGTTCTATTATCTCTGAATCAAGTAGAGTAACTTGTGGTAGGTTTTTTACGTCTATTACTACACAATGCATATATGTGAATATTGATAAACAATCAGATCGTATGGAGCATTAACGCTAGGCTACAGTCTGGTGGTACATCAAGTATGTTTGGTTACCGAAATGATCATAAGTTTGTGTTTAATGTGTAGTATGAGTTTATTCCATCGCACCAGTCAGTCCAACGGGTCTGCTGGAGCTATAATAAGAAAGACATATAGGTGACCAATTATTTTATGTGAAAAGTTTTTTCGATGTTCCGTCAGAACCAAATCAACACACGTATATCCGCTTATATATAAAGATCGTTTTATTTTGCGCCTAGAGATAAAATGTCATGTTTTGTGGGGTTTTGTTAAAATGCTTGATTTATTAAGACTAAATCCTAATTGAAAAACAATAAATACAGCCGAAAGTCGGATATTGTGCTTATTGCATAGACATACCATCTGAGGTGTAATCATAAGTTCCTGCCTTCTGTTACTGACAAGTAGCTGCAGTGAATCATATTGCATCCTTCGATAGTTGCAGCTCAAGAAAGTCACATCTGGCAGATGCAATAATGCAGAAAAAAAAAGTCTCGACGGTTTTTATTAGTGAGGTTTTAATGAGGATTTTTGTAATGCCAACAACGATAACAAGACTATGCTTAAAGAATATGCGCAACTAAAACAGGTAGATTCGACAGACGGCAATATATTCGAATTTCTTTACACTGGTACGTGCTGTGTCGGATATCATACAGCACATATAAAGCATGTGAACACCAATGCTTGATGGTAAATATCCTCACCTAAGAGGTACTTACAAGAGAGCCAAGGCCAATAATTGGACAATTCCGACCTGGCGCAATAACCATGTAATCACGGCAAAATGTTGCATTTATACTGAACAACTGATAAGTTATAAAAGCCATAGTGAGATGAAATATGTTGTGGGATTTTTTGTTTTTGTTTTGCTTCATCCACTTAATGACTCACATGGTGCTTGATTTGAAGGTTATTGAAGCAAATATATTTCCTAAGTTCAAATGCAACCGGCTCTTTCCGCAGGCCACATCAGTTAGGTATGTGCAATAAAGAATGTTGCATTCTTCAAGTTCCCTTCTGACACAAAGTACATTTTAATGCTGGCAAGTTTGGACGCAAATACTACGACGTTTTATTTCCGCATTACAAAAAATGTCTCGAACACAAAGCTGCAAAACATCACAATATGTGAAGTCAATTAATGTGATGCGTCGCTGTCCAGCCGATGTGCTTTCAGCTGCTCCCCCCCCCCAAAAAAGCTCGACACCCGAATCAACTATGACGCTGTTGATATGGCATAGCCCTTCAATCTATTAGTACATGGAATGAAGCAAGTATATTTTGGTCAGGCAATAACCAATAACTCGGCCACTGGCAATTTAGCGGTACTCACTGAATAGCCGGCTTAACCTGTAAACAAATATATGACACCCAAGGTTAAGCGATTCTCATTTATAAAATGACATACAAACGCATTCTACTATATATATATATATAGATATATATATATATATATATATATATATATATATATATATATATATATATATATATATATATATATATATATATATATATATATATATATATATATATATATATATATATATATATATATATATATATATATATACATATATCTTTTTCACTGTTAAGATGAGATACGTATCTTCCGAAGGATGCTTAGATTCAATATGGATGTAAAACACGTTTCCATACATATACATGCATGCCACTGATGTATGTAACGGTTAAGGGAATTGACAAGTACGTCATATTGTCAAATGAATCTCAAGGGTCGACCACTAATCCTGCAGTCTCATGTTGCCGGGGGTTTATGGTGTCGTATAAGCAGTTTGTTTGCATGCATCTAGGATAGTTGGATACCTTAATTAAACAAAAACGTTTTGTTTATTAGCTTAAGCAGTTGCGACATGATAATGTTTAATAATGTTTAACACTTATTTCCGGCTATTTCGTTGCAAAGCATGATAAAGTCAGTAATCAGTCTTACTAGCATTAGTTAATGGTACCAAATGTTCGGCAAACAAGACACAATGGTTTTTGCAGGAAGTCTGGAAGTCACACAGGGTATATTAATATGAGGTAATATATTTGTGCAGTAACATGATTATATTGTGACTAACACAGGGCACAAACGTGAAATTTTTGCACCTGTTGTGCATGCTTTCCTAAGATGATTAAGATGCTGCCGCACTTGCATTGAAATATACAGCTTCAGCATTGAATAGACAAGAGATACTTGTCCATTACGTATCTGCGATGTCATGATAGATGTCGTTTATTACTGATGAACCACGTCGATGCGAATCAGCCTTAATCTATTATTAGATTGTTACTCATTTACTCAATAGCATCCCACTGGTAGCTGACATTATAAACGGATGTTCTGTTATAGGTTGGCTCGTCCGCTGCCTTATGGATGTACAAAATGACAACATCATTACTTTCGCTTTGTTTTCCGGTTTTGAAGACGTCGATCGCAGTAGCACTCAATAGCAGCAAGCCCTCGGACAGCATATAACGCATCGTAAAGCATGCCCGCATATCACAACCATTTGCGTCACGTTACAATCAAACGGACCAATATAAGCCGAGTATCGTCAGGGAAAACATGCCGCAAGTTTGCTATGAACGTTGATCATCACGGACGGCAATCTATAGTTTACGATCACAGCCTCGGACATATGTATTTATTGTTTATGAGGCAATTGTTAACTTATTTCACATCCGCGTGTGACAGCAGTCGGTGAAGGTGAGTGGCATACCGGTTATACAAGATATTGATAATGACCATGGAAAGCTTATCGGTTATATAACAAAATTACGTCATTCACGTCTCCTTCCCGTCGTAATCAGCATAATGCGTAGCTAAGATTTAATGTAGGATTACATTGGGTTCTGCTCACTGAATCAAGATTACCGGCATCTATGTAAGGTCAATGATATGTAATAGTAATATAGGTGATTTTTTTAAAAATACATTCCGCCACTTTGTGGATCTGACTACGGAATTTAGATTTACAATCTTCATTCCTAGGTTTTTTTGTGAATGACTTCGTCGAGGTTAATAAGAATATTAACATCAGTTTTGCGGACCTGCTGCTGAGACGAGAAGACTTACCATGTGTTATAAATTCATATTGGCTTTGATGCAATTGATATAGTTAGGCATTCAGCACTCCAGCGTACGAAGTTGTACGAAGTTTTTTATGGATTATTCAGTATAAACTATTTACTGTGTTAGCATTATTGCCTACCTTAATAATAGTGCAACATTCGAAGTATTCATCACTTTTGTGCATTTAAGATACCAATAGACACTATAGAATAAATAAAGCAAGGCACGATGGATCTTGGTAAGTCTCATCCCCAAAGACAGATACAGCTTGAGGTTCCTGTAGTGCACCACATACTTCTCCTTATTCCGTTTGGTTTAGCACCAGCTTTTCATCCTCGCCCAAGGTGCCACCCAACTCGCACAGGAGGTTCTTCGGATAGTTCGACAACCATTTGTTTTCTATAAGAAGCCGCTCCAGAGCCAGCAGGTAGTTGTTGTGCTCGTCATGAAGTGCAGTAGGATACTCCAAGTCAACCTCAAGTATGTATCTAGTCTCGGTAACATCTGGGTGGTTCTGTATCTGTAGATCATCCGGCCGAGCGTGGCGGCGGGACACCATGCTTATAGCATCGCGTAGACCTTTCTCAATGAACAGATGCTTGTCATAATCGGTGAGTAGCTCGGCTTCCCCACCTGTGCTCTTAAGCAAAGCATCCCACGACAAACCGGGCATGGTATAGTAGTGGGCCGGATCCAACCCGTACTGCTTAAGACAGGTCTTGTGGAACACCTCAAACACATCAGCCAAGAGCAGTACCTCTGTCCGCAGGTACAGGTCGTGGTAGTCACCCATTTTCTTACACCCGAACACGCTCCAGACCTTCTTTGCATGGACATAGTCTACAGCAGATATATCCTCCTCAGAGACATTTCTGTAGAACTCCTGGATTGGCGGCAGAGGGGAATGAAATTTATCCAAGCTGTCCATGAAATCATAGGGGAAGACTCCCTTACGCAACGGCAACCGGGGTGTTAGCAGACACCAGCTTATCAAGAGAGGCCAGGAGGAATTGCGTGCTGTTAATGAAGCGCAACTGTCCAAGTGACACGGAAATATATTTCTCCATGTTGTTGGGGATACAGTGGATGTTCCCCTCCACGTTGCTTATACCTTGCATCAAGAGATGGGAGTTATAACCCCGCAGGTTATGGAACACCACAGGGATGGGTGTTGTCTTTGGACTCAGCCGAAGTGTCAGGTTACACACGTTATGGGCTGGACCTCTGTACAAGCCTGTTATATGGCAGTGATCGCGGACAGAGTCACAGCCCAGTTTTTTCTTGCACACATGAAAGTGGGTTGCAGCCTTATGTGCCCTTCTATCCTCCTGAGTCATCCGCATAGGGACCGGCTTGGACAGAACTGCTTTGATCTTTTGCTCCTCCTGCTGCAGAGCCTGTAAGGTAAGAACTTCTCCACAGCATCGCTTCCTCTGTAAATCACAGGGGATTCGGTCTTACCATCTACCTTATTATTTTCGTATAGCCTTCTGACAACCCGTACAAAGACGATTAACGACATCATGTTTTATCTTATATCTGTGTAAGTTCCAAAACTCTTGCGTACAGGGCCTGTTACGGGGGACTTTGTTTCTGAGTAATATCCACGGGCACATATTGTCATATACTACCGTTGTTATATCTATAGATCTCTAATGTCTAATTGGTAATACCGTCTGGCGGCAACTGGGCATCAGACGGCACCACAAGCAACTCCTCTTTTACAAAGCCACGGAGCGGTCCATCCAACAAATAGTAAAGTACAGGTTAACCAGATTTAGTTACCAATCTGATAAACATTGAGTGACCACACAAGGTCAGTGGCCCGCTGGCGCTGGTCTTGCTCTGCCTCACCAGGCAGGTAGAGGTAGCAAACGCCAACACCAGAGGAAGGGTTTTGCTCTTCAACCCCCAGCGGACGCCATGGTATGAATGCAGAGGGTTTTTGTGCAACTCTTTATGCCTTTATAGCATCTTTTGGTTTTTTTCCAGTCAAGCGGGTCACCTCATTATTTATCGCAGAGATTACAGCCTGCAGGCGAGAAACCCAATCCGTCAATCGTGTTCCAGTATCCCTTAACGCTAAGGCATACTGGTGACCAAAGAGTTGCTCAGCCAGTGATCGGTTAAAACGCTCCACTAAAGCCTGATCTCGATGGATAATCACACGGCCACCGCTGACTGATACTCCATGTTTTACTATCAGCTGATTGGCTGCACCCATAAACTCCCGTCCAGGGTCGACCTGAAGTAATTTGGGCCACCCCAGCGGTCCTCGCTTGTAAATCCTCTCCAGTGCACCTGCGACCTCTTTAGCCTTTTTTGTAGTCAATGGCTCCGCTGCTTTGTAGTGCGAGGCCACATCAACCATTGTAAGGGCATACTTGTAAGTCCGGCGCTTTACAACGTCATGAGGAAGAAATAAGAGATCGGCATGGTAAACCTCATTAGGGACAGGGACATCAAACTTTGGTCTGGGAATGTGTTTTGGCACTGGCAGGTTGATTTGCCATTTAGCTTGCTTTGTTTGACACCCCCTGGCAACTTTCTCAGAAACCCTCGCTTCTGTTGCAAGCTTCTTGATAGCTGTTTGGCCTTTCCAGTAGCCCTTAGGACTATAGTATATCTTCTGCATGCGACGATCCATGCAAAATAAATGCCCGAGTCTCCAAATGACCTACTTGGCAAGCCTGTAAGCAACCAGCCCAGTCGCAGCCATACCCAGCATAATGAACGTCACCTCACGCCCTTTTTGACCATCTGAGAGCTTGTAGAAGTCTGAAAACTGCGGCTCAGAGCCCAGTGGGTCAACGGTTTTATTCGTAATCAGGGAGTACTCACGCATAGCCTCGTCCGCATCGCGAAATGTATGCTCGGCATGGCCCTGGCGGCGGAGTTGCTCATTGACGCTCAGTTCTCTTCTTGGCCCATGCTGCCTGAGCAGATTGAAGCCGCTCGATTGCCATATCATGGCGTTTACGTTCTGCGTCCACTTGGCTGCCTCGTAATTTAGAGAATAAACAGTTGCTCCTAGAGAATGCATGGGTGTTAACAAGAGCGCCTCCAACAAGCAATCAGGGAGTAATCACGCATAGCCTCGTCTGCATCCCGAAATGTATGTTCGGCATGGCCCTGGCGGCGCAGTTGCTCATTGATGAAGTCTAAACGCTCAGTTCTCTTCTTGGCCCATGCTGCCTGAGCAGATTGAAGCTGCTCGATTGCCATATCATGACGTTTACGTTCTGCGTCCACTTGGCTGCCTCGTAATTTATAGAATAAACAGTTGCTCCTAGAGAATGCAAGGGTGTTAACAAGAGCGCCTCCAACAAGCAGCGTGAGTGTGGCAATTATTTCAGTGTATCAACTGGTAAGATTCCTTGTTTAATTAGCATATCCTTTGTGGCCATAGCTAGTAATACATCGGAAACAGCCATAGCCAGGTCCCGTGGGGTAAAATCAAGACCTGGCACCCTACCACCTAGAGCCATCTTAGCAAGCTTGGCATAACCTTTTGATATACCTGAAACAACTGCAACATGGTACAGAGCGTTGACAAGCATTTTTCCATCAGTAATTGGTGTTGTCATCTTATTCCATATAAAAAGGATCCATTAAATGAGCGTCCAGAGGCTTTTGTACCACAACCTGTTAGGGGTGTGAGGCTACCACCCAGTGCCTGTAGCAATACAATGCGAGTCCAAACACCTCAACAACCCATCTTCCCCATGCCCACCTTTCCAGAGGCTTGCTGGTTAATATTGGCTGGACAGCTTCGTCTCAAGCATCTGTAAGCGCGGTTATCTCCACCGGTGTTGTCTATCCTTGAATTGTGTTTGTTTCTTCCATGTTTATTTACTAAATTTATTTGTCCAATTGACAACTCTTAGTAAGCACCTGTTTAAGCGGAGTTAGGCACCTGTTATAGCGTAGTTAAGCACCTGTAATAGCGTAGTTAAGCTCATGCTATAGCGGAGTTAAGCACATGCTATATCAGAGTTAAACACATACTATAGCGCACAAGTGTCTTCCTCTCCCCCGGCCCCTGTTGATTCGGTGCTTGTTTTTCCAAATTGACAGTTCTAAGCTGTTGTTAAAGCCGCGGTTAATGGAGCTAAAAACATACCATCGCGATGATATAGCTCACAAGTGGCATTACATAGCGCATGGCCAACAAACGGGTCAGTCTCATGGTCTGTGATTGGCTCTGGCTGGTGTTCTGGTGGAATTGGTAGAAACATGCAAGCAATACCTGAGTACAGCTGTAGCAATAATTGACCTAGAGTGCGCGTCATGCTAGCACCTAGCCGAGCCTCATATCTCACATACAGCTTTATGATCTATTTATCAGACATTACTTCAACCTGGTCAATTGTAAGGCGCTCCAAAACAAAGTACTGACGGGCCTGACCGCTGGCTATGATGGCAGCAAGCCTATCTCTCTTAGAAGACATATCTACACCAGGGATGCAACTAGGTTCTGCTCCCTCAGACTTTGTCTCCACTAAACTAGTTGTGTCCTGTTCAAGGAGTTTATCAATAATGGTATCAGGATCAATGAATATACGTATACGCCTTCAAGCTTCAAAATACTGCATCGCTAGCCAGATGAAGAAACCTAAATTGGTTACTGAGGCAGCAGCTGCTATCAAAGCCAATATCACTTAAATCGACGGCATATGCAGTCGATTGATCAGTCTTCAGCAGCAGTTTTGCGCGCTTGGTCTTTGCAAGTAGTTGGCGTACTGTGGCACGTTCCTCCTTTGTTGGAATTACATCATTTTCACGTAAGGCGTCTTCAAACGAGTCACGGTCCTTGGTGTGAAAGAGCACCATCCAGCCAGTCTGCTCATGTAAGTCATTCAGCACAGAGTTATACTTTTGGGTGAGGACCCAGACACTTTGCTGTGCATGACTGCCGATAAAGGCTAGTTCGGATTCTTTCTTCTTGGTTAGGGCCTTTGTTGCCGAACAGTCATCAATAATGTAGAGGGTAGGCTGGCCCTTAAAACAATGGTAGAAAGCACTCAGGTGGTCATGGAGTCGCTCCCTTGGATAAGCGACGTAGACCTCTGAATCATCCCACACACATGACCGCGACTGATAGGCCTCGTTGTAATGTATGTTAGGGCAGAGGATTACAATATGCTCAAAGGCACTGAAGAAGGGCCCTTCAAGTAGGTCGAGGATGAATGCCGTTTTCCCACATCCTGTCTGCCCACAAACGATTGCAGAACAGGGACCATCTGTAAATGTAAACTCAGTTTTCGGTTTCATCAAAACCTTGTTAGTAGACTGCGCTGAAAAGCCTGCCATCTTTAATGTTAAGCTGTGCATCCATTACAATATACATATAAGGGTTCAATGCACCGGCTGCCTGTGATTTTTTCTAGATCTGTATGGTGATACCCTCAGACGCATTCTCCACGGCCCTGCCACTACCGTGCAGCTGGTCGTCATCACTCATCCTCAAGCCACAGACAATACTTACTGGCTAGGTACTATCCTAGGGACACGTCCGACATTGCCAAGTCTTTTACAGCTATTGCTACACTTGTGTCTCGTTTACTCGTTGCTGCAAAGGCCTTCTTCACCTCATCCAACTGCTGGTACCCACGAATGCCTTGGGCATAGAGTTGTTTGGGGATGCTCTCAATAGTCACCTCAACTTTTGTAATCTTTTGGTTGTAGAACTCCTCTGTTTTCCTGGCGTATGAGGCATTGGCTGGGTCTTCAAAGAGCAGTAGGATGCCCTTCATGATGCGAGCCGGCACGTTCAGGTTTATGTTCCACAGTGTATCTCCTTTATTGTATACAAGCTTTCTGTTACAAAGAACACGGTCATACAGAATTGAGAGCCGACCTGTGTACTGGGTGCGTATCATGCTGCCCAACAACTCTGTTTGGGTAACCATGTTATACTCCAGCGAGATGCCATCAATTTTGTAGCTGGCAGTGGTGTCGCCTGTTGCGTGAATTACGCGGTTGTAGTCGTTGAACGTGAGCTCGTACTCCAGTCTGTCATTAAGCGCACTCTGGTAGTATGGCAGGTGACTCTCGAGGAGTTCAAAGTCAAGCGAACGTAGAACCTGATTCCATACACATCGGCTAGGGCCAGGTCCTCTTTCTTGGTCTCATCCTTGTATCCTGCCCCTATTCGTATCTTTGTTGTGTTTCTGTCATCTGATGTGTCAATGCCCTGGTACGGGAGGCCCTGTCTCGCCTGTGCAGTCCGCCATATATCGTGGTAACAGTGGTACACATCGCTGTCATCAATAGACATGACCTCATTGCCAGAAATCTTGATTGTCATTTTGGTGACAACGTCCCGGCCCAGGTTTTGCACAACGCTGCGGTTATGATCAGTTGAGGTTAGCGTGATTGTAAAAGCCAGCCGTGCTGTCCCTGGAACAATGACGTCGTCTGCGCCTAGCTTGGAGAAGCAAACCAGCAGTTGTTGGTTCTGGTCAACAGTGCGTAGATTGTTTGTAACGACTACAGACTGTAGCATGCCCTTTACCCCGAGCGGTTCACGTATCCGGCGGTGTGGGTTTAGTTTGCATCGGTAAGTACTCGTCTTGTTGAATGCTTAATTACACTTATATCTTTAACACACATACATGGAGTTTAATAACCCAACATTTGACGATGCAGATGAGGAGGGGGCTATTGGAGGGGAGAGGAATGAGACTAACTTTGATGATGAGGAGCCTAACCTCATTGACGAAACTTTAGATACGTCGAGTACGACTTGTCCACCATGAGCTATTACTGAAATGTCTGCTGGGTTAACAGAAGATCAGGTGGAGTCCAAAGAAGAAAGTCTTAGTTACGAGGTGGGAGAAGGCAGTGTCTAAGCATGGGCTGCAGACCACTCTGGAGCTTAGATTGTCTCAACAAGGTGACCTTTGGTTTGAAGTGGGGCCGAGAATGGAAGCTTCGGACATGGAAGAACAATCCCAACAAATTCATCTATCCTAGGAGTATCCTAGATTACGGTGGTACACAGCTTGCTCGGGCTCTTGGGATGACACGTGAACATAGAAGACCTAGCATGGAGCATGGAGATTGCAAGCAAATGATCTTTCAGAGCTGCAGGACTTGCGGCGTGTCCGTGTTCAGGCTGCCTCTGCAAACCGTGAACGTCTGCAAACCCAAATTAACCGCATCAGGGAAACGATCAACATACTTCTAAACGAGGACACAACGCTAACTGAGCGTGTACACACCCTGTTCCGGGAGCAGGGCATAACAATCGCCTCCATCCTCACTGCAATTGGATTGGCAATCTCGACCTTGGTAGTTGCTTTGACGGGTGGAGGGAGCACTAGTCCAGCCCCTGCACCAACACCAATCAACCTTTGAGGAGGCATTCTGGAGGACATTCTGATTCCGTCGGATGGATGACGGAATGTCCACTGGAGAGTTGATAGCTTCTTCAACGTTGGCCTGAAATTGCTTTTGGGCATCAAAGGACGTTCCAACCCCTAGTATCTCTGAGCGGGTCTGCGCCTGAGCACTAAGAATGGCCCAGACAAAGGTCCTAATGCTGTCGTTGATCCATGTGATAGCTGGGGCCTTGAATCCTGCAGATTTTTCCAGGACGAAGGTGGCCCAGGCGAGGTTTGCCCACTTTTGCCGCAGCTTGCCGCCCTGGAAAACAAACCCTTTGGTTGATTTCTCAAAGGTTTGCCTAGCGAATTCGTACAGGTTGGTGTTTCCATAAAGAGTGATCACCCGCACCTTGTGTGTTTCAGGGTCAGTGAAGCATACCCGCCCTAGGCCCTGGTTACCACCCTTTATCCTCCAGTCGCTGTTTTCGTCAAACCCAAACTCGTGGCAGAGCCGGTGGTAGATTCTCTTGTCAAAGGTTTTGTTTGTTGGCGACCATGTGGCGTAATCCGGTAGTTCTATTCTCATTTCGTCTAAAAATCTCCGGATTGTTTAGTAGACGTGGAACCTGTAGAGGTTACTTAGTGCTGGGGAATCAGATTTTAGGTGGTCCAGGGCAGATACTCTGCAGCCACTTGTTGCACAACACACAACAAAGTTTACCTTGTTCTGCCAGTATTGCATGTGGTTGGTTATCCAGCCAACTACAAGGCTGCCATCACTTATGTTTGGCACCGAGTATTATCAAACAGGTTGGAGAACTCGACCGAAAAAGCATCTGTAATTTTACTTGCCTTAATCTGGATCCTCAGGATCAATAAGAAGTGGGTAGACCGGCACAGTTTTGTACCGGTTTTACTCGTATTGGAACTAAAGGCTTGTTTATTCATAGTGCTATGTATCACACTCTGTCTAATGTTCAAAGGGGCGACGCTGTGTCCCTGCAACATCCTATTTACAACACTGCGGGCGATCTATGTGTTGGCCTAAGGTCAATAACGTATACTGTGTGCTGGTACGGTCTCGAATCAAACGAGACCATTCAATGGCGGTCAAGAACTTCAGAAAAGGGAGGATCTGTCCAATTCAAACCTGGTCTCTGGAGTTTCAGCCTTCTTCAGCAGCTGATTACATCAATAAGTCTTGGTTTAGAGGTTGATGCTGTAAATGGGGTTATTACCCTCGCAATTCCTGATAATGGGCTGCGCGCATATCAGACGGTGTGTTAAAAATGTTGGGTCTTGATGATGGTCAGAGTAGGCAATTAATTCCTTCAGGTACATACATAGGTGACCGGCCCATCAACTTCAGCATCTTTAACACAATTTATGTTCACCTCGATCAAGTCAGTACCACACACAACATGCTTGATGGTGCGCCCAATACACTTCTTGAAGTTGTTGGCTTAGAGAGTGGCTCTTTCGGTGATATTATAACCACGAACATCACTAATCCTGGCTGTAAGCGTGTCACTAGTGGAACTGTGCATGAGTTAAAGGTTCAGTTACGCGATAATAAAGGAAGGCTATCAGATAACCAAGACTTACCTGTTGACGTTGTTCTTGGCGACCATCGGGGTGTTTGTGGATTGCGTTTTCCGGTTGTGCTCCTTTGAGGACCTGGGGAGGGCTGAGGCATATAAGTATAAGGCGACGGTGGCTTGGGGGTGGGCGGGGGTGGATGGGCTTGAATACGGCGACTATGGCGACTAACGGGAGGTTTAATAATTGCCTGGGCTTTGAACAGGAGCATCACGGTCCTTGGTTTGGAAGACCGAGTGGGACTACGGAGAGGTAGACGGCGGGCTTTCTACTGTTGGAAGCTCTTTACAATGAGATTGATAACAGCTCGTCCCGATCCCGACTTTATCGAGAAGAATGACGCTAAGGTTGCCCAGTTTATTATACATGACCTCGACTGCGTGAAAATGGAACTTACAACAACAGTCACAGATATTTCTCACTTGTTGACCTCTATGTGGACTAACTATTGGTGTGGCCGTGGACCATAGGAGGCTGCAAACTGCGCTCGTACCTCCAGTCTCTATACTACTAACTGCGTTTCCCAGCCGGTCCCAGTGGCGTGATGGTTTACTCTTTCGACCCACAGGCTGTGGGTTCGACTCCAAGGTGTGACAACCTGACTGGTTACTCGTGAATCGGATGATCACGTAAAAATGACGGTCCCATCTCTGAAAGGGGATGTAAAATATCCTCTGAGGACGACGTGCTCCCTGGCAGTGACCACCCTCAGAGAAACACTCACTGCTAGTCGTACATAGCCTACGTTGCTAAAAACGACTATAATTCGAACAAACAAACAAACAAACAACTGAGTTTCTCATGAAATGACAAACATATATTGCAAATACATTATATTTGAGTGGCACGAGCGTGATTGCTGCATTATAGACGCAATAGGCCGCTGGGAGGAGGAGATTTTACAGATTTATCTTTTAATGTGGAGCTTGACGGGAAAACTGCCCCGCGGTAAAACGTTCAAGGTGTCATTATGATGTTCATAAACTAAGACGCTTACAAGCCAAAATGACAGAGAGTTGTGTTTGGTCTGTATCAGTCCACAAAGATAAAGCTCCGATTTTTAAAGATTCAGTTAATCAATAGCACTGTTTTCATTATCGTTCGCGTAAACTTTCTGTTAATAACTTTTACGAACCTAAATATTATACCTTGATGTCACACTGGGCCCACTTGCCTCATATTTCAGCATTACTGTGACATTTGCTCTTTGAAGTATTTCTGGTCTGTACTTTTAAAGATAAAAAAACGTATGTTTTGATCAATTAATTGACAAAACGTATCCTAATTATGAATTATTCTCTAACAATATTTGATCAGTTAAGTCTGAGCCTATCTCTACCAATCATAGTAAATATTTGGTACGCATACATACTATGCAGGTTATTATATATCAACTATATTGACGCTTGAAGGCTTCTCAAACAAGAGATCATGTGGGTCTTAAACTCAAGTTTTGTATCGACATTGCTACAGAGGACTTAGTTGCTGTCAGGTTGTAGTTGAATGTCTCTAGTCCTTTACTAAGCAAAACCGCGAATGGTGTTATCGCTGGTTACGTAGTTCGTGTGAATGTGTCATTCCAAAGTCCTGTCTAGCTTATATTGATTACAGCAATAATTACCATGCAAAGTCCACAGCCGTCATTGCTCGTTGAGTTGATTATTGGTATAGCACAGGCGTTAAGAGTTAATAACATACTATATTAATCACTGCATGTTTTAGCATGTCACTCGACACATCAGATACATGAGCAACGCATATACTGCCTATCTGGTTGCACTACGAACGCATTACTGCGTCTTCATCGCAAGCAGTTGTAGCCTGCTCCTGCTCGAGTTCGTCTGTAATACAAGTATTTTGAAAAGCCACCTTTGTTAACTATCCATGATGACGAGTACCAATCGCACGAGCCGCAGTGAAAACCACAGTGAAAGCACGGAGGAAAGAAACATTCCCGCGGAGAATTCGACAGTAACAATAATTGATCAACCTAGATTGGAAGGGGGTCTCACCGAGCAACAAATTCTTAAGAATGTCATTTTAATCAGCGTCTCATTCCTGGTGCTCTTCACTTCGTATGGGGGACTGTCGGCTCTACAAAGTAGCTTACATATCCAAGACGGAATGGGAGTTATTACACAAAGTGTATTATACGCAGTGATGGCAGCATCGTGTTTGTTTGTACCTAAGCTTGCAATACAATTTGCCGGACACAAATGGTCGTTGCTTGTTTCAATGCTTGGCTACATTGTCTGGATGGCAGCCAACGGCTATGCTGTATGGGCTACGATGCTACCGGCCTCCATGATCGTTGGTCTTTGTGCCGCTCCGCTGTGGACATCGCAATGTGCATATTTCACAATAATAGCCAAGAAGTACGCTGAAATGAGAGATGAACGAATTGACACTGT
Source organism: Urechis unicinctus (assembly GCA_034190875.2). NCBI lineage: Eukaryota > Metazoa > Annelida > Polychaeta > Xenopneusta > Urechidae > Urechis > Urechis unicinctus. Next base: position 8,169,577 of record CM067349.1, read on the forward strand.
CACAGCCAGATTTTTTGGCATATTATTTGCTGTGTTCCGCATGAGCAAGTATAATTTTCTCAACTTAAGATTTGTTTCCGGCCATCAGCTACATTATCTGCTTTACATATGTAATCAATAAAGAAGCAATTGACAAATTGAGATTTTTATAAAAACGATGTCATCGTTTGTATCAGGCGGGGTCGTCAGTGCTGTTATTCAGACTACTATATTGGATCAAGGTCGGCCAGAAAATGAGACCAATCTTTCTGACGATGAGATAAAGATGTGTGGTCTTAACGACTGCCCTTGGAACAATGTGACCAACACTAATTTTGAGAAACCACCGGATACTATTGTAGGAAGATTTTAGTTTTTGTTTCACCTTCGTAACTTTGATTTTGACAATTTCCATAGGTTTGTTTTTTTGCTGTATTCGCTTACGGCAAACATGTGCTATATCTCTACACTCTGACAGATATGGACACTTGTTGGAGTTTACATCTGCATTGCCCTTGTAGGATTTGTTGCGGGAGGAATACTAATTGACCCTCTCCCTCTATCCTGGATACCAGAAGCAGGCAAAAGAGGCTCCTTGAAAGAGCAAACCAAGCATTCCATGGTAGCAACGTTGGGGCATTTACGTCACGTTGACCAACTGTTACTTATCCCGCTCACTATATATAGTGGATTAGAGCAAACATTTTATGGTGCAGAATTTAACAAGGTAATCTATGACGATTTTTGGCACTTTGCCGGCCTGTTAACGATACAAATATTTAATTAGTAGAATATTATGCTTTGATGAGAATCGTCAACAAATCACAATGCCAGCGCTTTGTATGGTCTCATCGGTTATGCAATAGAAATGTATTATTTTACAGTCATACGTAACGTGCTTGATAGGGATGTGGATCATTAGCTTGGTGGGACTGCCGTCAGGTTTTATAAATGCAATAACAGCATTCACGGGCGGCAGACTTGTGAAATATACAGGCATGGTGCCGTTGTTGACCACAGGTAAGTATTCAAATACCCTCACTTGATGTGCATGAATGTTGTGCGTCTCCGCAATTGCCAAATATGATCACTATGCAATCCCTTGTCTCCCTACAGCCTTTATAGTCGACCTTGCAATGCATATATGTTTATATTTATGGGAGCCACACCCTGACCACATCGCCATCATATTCATCATTCCAGCTGTACAGGGCCTCACTGATGGAGTCTGGCAAACACAAATCAGTGGTAGGCGCCCCATGAAATTAACAAGTTCTGATACTAATGCTGAATTAAGATTACATTTCGTGCTTTATGACATGTGGTGCTGTGTGGTCTCGTTGTTCAGCGCTGTACGGGGTACTGTTTACCAAGGATGCCGAAGCCGCCTTTTCCAACTACCGTCTATGGGAATCAGTGGGATTCATTATGGCGTTTGGTTGGAGTTCATTCCTCTGTACATCAGTTAAGCTTTATATAACCTCATCTTTTCTCATATCCGGAATGATCTTATTCTTTGTGGTGTCCAAGCGCATGTCATCCAAGTTAGCGCCAGGCACAAGCTATGATATGAGCGAGATTCCGGGCAGCACAACCAAGTCATCTGAGATAGCTGTATGACCACTCGCAAGGGCACCCCAGGATCCATTTATGTACTTTGGCATGCGTGATTGTGTTGGCGTAATAACATGACTTATCACTGACGTGTGTTGCGATAGTTAAGATGTTTTGAAGATAACGTTCGGTGAATGTTGATTTATTTTGGCTAAGTACAGATTATTTCCTATACCCCGCCAATCTAGGCACTAACATGCTCTGTTGTTAACGATACGACTTACACCTATATGAGCAGCATTCAAAAACCGATTACGATGACCGATAGCTGCTGTTACTGAACGATTGGCATATCCTTGCAACATGTAACAGAAACGCTGAAGGGTGTCAAAGAGAGTTTATACCGACAAAATCTCGACTGGAATGGCTATTTCGAACATCCATCCGCTTTTCTACAAGCAACTAATCATAAAAAAGTAAATGTGCATCTACATCGTGCAAACGTCATCAAGGAAGCTCTCGAAGAGTAATAACCAACTTGAATGGCATCAAGCACACCAACTAACTCTACACTGAGCACTCGAGATGAGAGCCAATCATTTGTCAAACGTTAATAGCATATCCAAGTCCTTGGTAAAGGAGTCAACATACACCCACTACCCGATTTGCCGGGGTTGTATTCAGTGAATCTGTTACCACAACAAAAAGTATTACCCTATACTCGGTTATTTAAACGAAGAGGTCGTAAGATATGAGCTACGTGTACACAATGGTTAAAGATAGAAACATTTGCTCTAACCAAGCCCACTGTTGATATTCATTTCATAATAACTGGCATGACAAGCCGATTTCGGACAGCACCCTGCAAGTTCAGTGGGGATGCGTTAGAATGTTTAGAACAACTAACATCAATTGAGACCGGACAGATGTGCACAGCAATTCACATAGACAAACAGGTTGATTGCATAGGGGGTTCCCGTAAATCTGGAGCATTGACTCTGGTGACAGGCACACGCATTGAACACCTGGATGATCGCTGATGCCATTTTGTTGTGTCGCAAGCTTTTCAAGTAAACCGTATATAGTGTTGTGGACAGAGAGCTTTGCTTTTGATCCGGCATAAACTATACATCAGGAGGTAATAATAAAAACATACATCGTTTCAAACAAAACATTCCATCTTTATCATTCCTTATGTTTCTGAGGGATGTTGCTTGATGGTGGTAGAAAATACCTTTAATATGCTGGTCTTGGAGACCGAACCTTAATTGCGTTATTAGACTAATATTGAATAACTGGAAAACAAAATACTGGATGCCATCACGCACAGAATCACAGCAGTCTGTGGCTCTACTTTCCCGATGCCGATACCCCTTGATAAAGATGCGTTGCGCGATCGACATCACATGCAGTGATTTCGCTTAGCCATAAAAAGCGATTTGCTTGCGACAACACTAGTTGTTATAGCATGCCATGCAAACAATAAAATATCTTTCATAGTTTGATATACTTTCGATTTGTAGGTTTGTGTATGAACAAACTAACCTTTATAAAAATGTGGACGTATCGGCGGAAGTACCACGTGGTCCTAAGTTAGACCGAAGTGCTGGCGCTGTGAGGTGTTTAACAAAAGTAGGGAGGAGAATGCAATTTTCTAACAGCAACATAAGTTCGTGTGATCTCATACTGCAGATTCGTACTACCGATGTACTTCTATTATTACTTCTATCGTCTTTACTGTTGCTGTCTTAGCTGTCATAACGTAATTAATGTTCTTTTATGTATGACTTTTATTGTCCGTCATGTCTCCTAAGTGGTTGCATGCTTCCCGGCTCTTCTTGTGCGTATATAATAAGGCCTGAGAATGTAGGTTTGGACGAGGCGATGAATGGCCGGAACCACTAGCTAAACTCAACACCACGTTTAAAGAACCTCGTCTTATTGCTCTTGCTCTAGAAATCATGGGTCCTCTGTTTGCTAATCAAAATATTATGTTTAAAACTGACAACACAGCAGTGGTGAATATTATCGAAAAACAATCTGAACATTAAGGAGCTAATCAGACGTCTAGCGATATCATGCATGGAACATAATGTGGTGTTTAAGCAACTCCTTGTTATCCCTGATTGCCTGTCACTTATGCATCTTAAGGAAGTCATGCAGATTGCGCCATGGTCGGACCAAGTGTCATCAGCGATCCCGATTGTCTTGCTCGCCGTGCGTTACGGCTTTATAGCTCTCTATAGTTTACATACGCTCTGTCGAGCGGTCCATAAATGGGGGCAGACACGCATGCACTATTTTATGAGCAAATCTGAAGCTCTTTCCAGTTCTTCCCATTAGGACCTTTTTGCTTATTGCTTTGCTATCCAACCACAAGTTCGCTCTTGCCATCGTTTTGAGACATGTGTAGCTGGGGTTAGTCTTTACAATTGACATTGTGGCTTTCCAACACTCATTTAATCTGGTAACGAATACAAAGAGCGAAACCTGATTAACCTTAAAGACCCCCAATATTTCTTTGTCAACCCAAACGCCTGGTACGCCAGTTAAACAAGTCTACTACTCTCTTGTTCCGTAGCATGTCATTCATTTGTTTACATGCATTTGTCCGAGTCAATGAAATCATCAATGACCTTCAATCAAATGTTCACTATTTTGCAGTCGTTGCAACCTTTTTTTTCACATCGTCTAAAAAATGGTGCATACAACCTGAATCAGAGGAAAAGCATCAAGTTGCCACGTGTGATTAGTTTATACACTGATTTCTTATACGAAGACCCAATATCTGAAACATAGCTGTGCTGTAAGGTCCTCGCCTGCGATCCTTGCTCACATATAGAAATCGCGCGATCTCTTATGGGCATATTATACTTAAATATGACAAACTGACACCAGTGCGCTCCGATGACGGGCTTGGTTGCTCTGTAAGAAAAGCTCCACGAAGACTAATCCTCATTCGTATACAACAACGGGGGTCTCCACCATTAACCATGATAAGCGAGTCATTTGACTAAATTAATAATCCAGACTCTCTGCAACAAATCGACAGTACCCCTTTATACAAAATCGTTATGATTGTATATATTATTACAGACCCAAAGTCTTCCCCTTCAAGGGAACAAAGACGCCAAATATTTTGACTAGTTCGTGTACAAAAAGTGGCTATTCAATAGTGACTTCATAGTAATGAACACAGCTCAATATGAACTGGTTTGTTAAATCAAATATAATGATACCTGTACGCCACTCAGGCTACCTGCATTATTTCAAGGAATCCAGCGGAAAGTCTCATAATCTCCTGTTGATTATACACGCTGTATGGTGTAAGGAGTGCATAATTTATTTGCTAATGGGCTGTGTATTGTGGTAAAGACAATCTCTTTATGCAACATGCAAAGCTTCAGACGTCCGCTCGTCTGTGTACTCTGACATATTATGAAGAAGCCGGGCGGGTTATATATATAACGTTAATATCAAGCAAGGTACATCAATCACGATAAAGTTACATCAGAGAGAATGGAGGGTGGCGATATGAAAAGCATTGGAGTCGAATGATTTGCATAGTACGCCGCGTGGCACTCGGTCCAACCAAGGCTCCTTCAGATTTGTTCTGATTTTTCAACCGGATCAGTTACTACATAGTCTAGAGATCATTAAAATTGGTGTCGATAATATGTTGGCAAGGTGCATTAAATGATCTGTATTGAGGAAGATATGGTAATTTCCCTCGCACTTGTTCATATAGTCCAATGAGAGACACGCCGCTTGTTGCATTAATGAGGACCACTACCAGCAAGATAATCAAACGAAACAACAGTCAGTTGGTGCTTTCAAACCGCTACATGCTAACACAATATGAAGCTGACTGCATAGTTGCACGTCACAACAGATTTTCGTTTATATCGTGGCTTTTTGACACTCTTACGCAACTCTTCATTCGGGACCATGAGAGCCGCCGTTTGTTTGACTCTTATGATATCATGGAGCATACAGTTATTGTAGGATGATTTCTGATGATATAGTAAAACAATCACATATTAAGTTGTAATGGCCTAGGACAATAAGTTATCTCCTGTCGCTGAATTATATTCCTTTTGTAACCTTTCCAAACTTTTCGGAATTCACTACAAAGATAGCTGTTAATGGTTAAAGACAAATAGTTTCCATGTCATTGTAGCAGGTGTACATTCCACTTGGCATACACTATGGCCAAGCGATACAATAGACGGGTAGTTGACTGACACATACGATGGGAACAGAAGTTCGATTGAATTAACAGAGTTAGTTTGTGGCTAGAAGTTACTGTTTTTGAGACTGGATTGTCGCTACGAAATATCTCTGTTTGCGGATGGAAAATTTATTACTTTTGCCAAGGTAATAGGGTGCATGAATGATATCATTCACAATAGTAATAAAGTTTAACATTCACATGCACTTACCTCATTTGAATTCCCGGTGTTAACGCTACACTGGCATGTATGATGATTATGTTTCCCACGGGAAATTTCTCTCGCTCTTCCATGATCTCTGACACAAGAGTACATAACCGTCGATAATGATTCTGGTACATGATTGGCATTAGCGCGAGCTCATTTTTTATAATAGTAAGCTGACATCCGCACAGTATACCTGTCTGTTTTCAGGAGCAAGTACTCAGGGTCACTGCCCTGGCCATACGCCTAGCACCTTACCACTGACGTTGGTCCAAAAACCGATAATGTGTCTTTCTGAGAAACCTAATGTTCTCATAACGCATTATTTAGTGAATGTATGGCATTTACTTCAATATGCAATGACACGAGTGACCATGCCGTCCATTTTAAGGTCAAGGCGACACCACTATCTAAGTTACAAAGTGTATTGGTTCCGTTGATCCACTGATCGTTCTGGCTATACTGCCCTGCCATTTACGTATATATGACAAAAACCCATAATGGTCAGGTGACCAAAAAGGCATTAGCCAAAAGTATAGACGAAAACGTCGGGTCGTGAAACTTGTTTACTGCATAGATCCTTACAAAATGGAACACAGATGGTTATAAACAGTATTGATAAATAAAATATATGATATATGCTTGTGATTAAGGCTGCATGAATGGTTGAGAATGTTAACAATGAAACCTTTGATATTTGTTCATTAGCCTTATAGATTTAGCTTGTCCTTTAGAACCAACCCAAAGGCTTGTTGAACGGAAAACAGTGTGTGTTAGAAAAGTAGAAGATATTGGAAAGGCCTACTTGAAATAATACGAATATGCGCGACAGCATATTACCTGCTTTAAAAGCTAGAACTCGGTTCATAATGGGTGAATACAATGTTCAGTGGTAGACAATCATCAATAACGGGTTGTTCTATAGTCATTTGACATATGTGGACCTCGCACTAGTTACTTTCATCACCCCCCCCCCCCCCGCGCCAAAACACACACAAGCAAAGACACACACACACGCACGCGCTCACAACACGCACTCAAGAATCAGCTTGGATCTGTGCGATACGAAAGGCCCATCGGTGATTGAACAGTAATGGCATGACCAAATCAAGGCAATCGTCTCATATTATCTACCAATTATGTCTTAATGCTGATAATATTAAACACTGATGACCATATTAAAGGTTCTCATCCGATCCTGGTATGGTGGCATCCAAGTTATTGCCATGAATGTACTGCCCATATGATTGACTCTTGAGTGGATCAAATCCTTAACGCCATTTAGACGCGATCAAATGATTACAATAAATTCTTGATGCGACACACTGCATTGCTTTTTCTGATTCAAGTGCCATTGTAACCATCTGTAACCAAATCAAATGAGCATCAATTCTTCTGGTACAAGTGTTATGATTGACGGCTTAGGCCAGGCTCCCCCGGTGGCGTAGAACCATACGTCATAATGTGGCGCTCCAAAGTCATAACGGTATAAAGTGATTGCGCTGACCCCCGTATAAATCAAACCTTTTGTGCCCATATATATTTTTGAATATTTGCGGAATACCCAAATATTTAAATCATTTTCTGTCATCATGGATTATAAGCATAATATTTGTTGCAGATGTGATTATTATGAACCTTTGGTAGCATTTCGCGACCTAATTCAATGTTATAGATTAATGAATAAGGAAGGAAAAAAAGAGATTTTTTGGTAATAAAATTAAAAAATAAATCAAATATTTATTGGAATATATATAATATAAAATATATATATATATCTATATACATATATATATATATATATATATATATATATATATATATATATATATATCATATAAATATATATATATATATATATATACATCTATATATATAGATACACTCAGATATATATCAGTATATTTACATATCTATATGCATATATTCTCATATATATATATATATATCTATATATATACATAATATATATATATATATAAGGATATATATATATATATATGTATATATATATATATCTAAGGACATAAAACATTTATAATATATAAAATTATGGGTATATATCTATATATGCATTTATAGTATAAATATATCTATATATATATATAATCTATACATAATATATATATCTATATATATATATATATATATATCCGGGCTCTATCCCTCTCTCTCTACATCTCTCTCTCTTCTCTCTCCGCTCTCTCCTCTCATTATATATATCTATATAAGGACATATTATGAATATATTAGTTATACATATATATATATATATATATATATGCATTTATATATATATATCTTATATATATATATATATGTTATATATATATATATATATGTAATTGCATGCGTGTGCATCTATCTGTCTGTATATGAATAGGGTTTTATTACCTGTTTCTATACACATTTATATATTTGCTATATACACAGGTGTATGCATATATATATATATATATCTATATATATATATATATATATATATATATATATAGATATATATATATATATATATATGTATACATATACACATATCAATATTAAGAAATATAAGAAATATATATATATACGTTTATGAATGTATATATACTTAAATGTTCATATATTTACACCTTCATATATTTGAATATATATGCATATCTATACATATTTATATATATATATATATATATATATATATATATATATATATATAGATAGATATAGATATATATATATACATATATATATATAATATATATAGATATATATATATATATATATATATATATATATATATATATATATATATATATATATATATATATATATCTATATATATATATATATATATATATATATATATATATATATATATATATTTATATATATTTATACATTTACAACTGCCAGCATTGATAAAATGCCCGGTTGCTGTAGGTTTACCGGTACAGAGGTTGGATTTGGCTAGTATGATTTTCATTATGCTTACTGTTGAAGCATACTATTTGCATGCATTTGATAATTTGCTGCTTTCGTCCGAAAATAATACACATTTGATGATGGCACGAGTTGTGTTAGTGCTGGCATTCTAACATACCGCGTTGTTCTGTTTTCTGTTCTGTCGAGATTGACTGTAGACACCATCGGAGAGGAGCTAAAAGATATGAAAGATATGGTCGGATATTCCACCGCAAGTGCTGTTTACTCCTGTATTTTGTGCAAGGGGACAAGTATAGCATTCCTCATGTCTTGCAACCATTAACATAGGAGTTCAGTGATAATTACCAATTGTCCTTGCTTGATCATTCCTGATGTAAATTGATCACCACTGATGGAATAGCATCGTTTACATGTGTTTTGTTAACTATATAGATTCTTGATGGCGAAAGCTACATTTGGTTCAATTTCACGCTCATCTAAAACGTGAGGGTTGGGAAGCTGTATCCTCTGTTGACTATAGTTTAAGATAATTTTCAGCTCATGCATGCGATTGTTGAAGCTCCAGCATGTAGTTTAATTGTCCATGCACGATTTACTTTGCAGGCCGTGTAAGTCACCTGAGAGTGCCCGACCAACCCCCCGGTTATCTCCATTTGACGTGGTTTATTCACATATTTTGGTGCATTGGAATCCGTCTTAATCAAATGAAGAAATGAGAAAGCCATTATGCCTTTCCTATGACAAGCCACTTTCTCGTATTTGTACTCGATTTGATGGACATTGCGAAGAGTAAAGAGCAACACTGTGCATACCAACAATAACAAAAAGTGTCATGCAAGCATTTCCGTTTCGGTATGTTATCTCACGGGCTGTAACTGTCAAACTTACCTTCTCGTGCCCGGATGCATTCTACCACTCGTTACAAATGTTATGGATGATATATACCCGCAAGCCTGCGTTTATAAGTTCCTCAAATACTCATTGCCTCAGTTACTATGTCTTTCAATGGTTTTGCCTATTATTCACTGAAGTCGTCTACTCGCGGATATGTGAGTAGGGGAGTGGAGTGGGGGTTGGATATGTCACGCAATTACAGTAAATTACTTTTTGTATTGCTAGTGGACTAATGTGCACATCTCATAAGAGATACGTCTCGAAGACCCCTAGGTCGGTATTGCTAATATGTAAAAGTTCGTTATTCAGTGGCCTCGTGAAATAACTAAGTTATTTCCATAAGCAAACAGACTGGTTATATATGCTCAACTACTGAATAACCTTAAGTCTATATTGCCAGGCGAATTGGAGTATACATTGACGCATACGATCGGCGATGGTGAGTAATGAATGCAAATAATTGGTCTGTGGTGCATTTATTATTGTGTTAAATTATGTACAAAGTAGGCATTAAGTAAACAAATCATAATCGGGTTGGTTATCTGTATTAAAATTGTGACATAATTACATCGCACCCAACAAGCGGTTGACTGAAAATATCACGCTACGAATGGCCGTTAGTTGCAGAAGGTAAAAGTTAAATGATAGCATTCGTGACGGAAACTGAACTTTGGTTGACTCTATAGGATCCTGTCAAAACACATCTGTTCAAACCATGAAATGTAGGGATAAATAATTATTGCAGTACAATAAGAGATAACACAATAGCGAGGCATATTTTAAGATCTACACATCCGACTTGGATTCTAAGTGGATTATCAATTGTGTTTTGCACTATACACCATCCAAAGCTTTGGGTTTGTGTTTGATTGATGTTGAGCAAGGAAAAGAGCAAGTTTAGCAAAGCACACTTTTGTCTGGGTGCCCATCTTACACCAACTACATACGTCGTCGAATGCATGCTTGTTGTCGATAAAACGCTGTTGCACTAACATATACATAGATGAACTTAAGATAAACTATGCATGTTGACGGGAGCTCAGTCAGGGTCATGTGAGTACTTATGGTCGCTAAACCCGGCCGCTACAACGGTCATCTGCATTCAACACAACCTGTAAAATTAGATAAGCTGTATGGAATTGATATTGAATCGCATTCGATTGTTGCAATTTGGTCTATTCTTATGATTGCAAATGTCGGGATAAGTACGAAATCTATGTTCATATTCCGATATTGCTCCTGCGGAACTCTCTGGTTGATGTGACACGACCTACCGTGCTATAAATGTCACCGCTGGAAGCAAACGTTGCATCTTAACCAGCAGTATTTCTCGTCACCGGTGCTACAGTGTGAGCAGCGACGAACTTGCGGTGAGGCACGCAAATTTGATTTGCCCACCAAAGCGCTGGTGAATCCGTTGGCAGCTTGACCATTATTTTTCAATGTGTGACAAAAAGCTACGATAAAAATGTCACCATTCGGCTGTCAATTTCCCTATGTGGGGTTATCGCTCAAGTTGAACGAGCTTGTTTGAGTTGCGAAACAAGCCAAATGTCCACAGATAAATCTAAACGGTTGAAAAAGTTAATTAAGGGACGATAGCAAGATTATGGGGCGAAAGAAATAAAATATCGCTGTTCGTATATTGATAAAAGTAGTTTTTCTATTCAATGGTTCATGTCTTGACAGAACTGTCGACTTTCACAGTAAAGGGTAACATATTCATGGGGCTTTTAATAGCATATAGCATAAATTGCCATTACATAAAAGAACAACCGGCTTTCATTGTAAAGTAAATGCTACATAAAACTACGAGGTCACGCAGTTCAGCAAATTTGTGTGACTAGGGCAGGCAAAACTAATATCTGAGGAGCCGTCGCAACGGCAATATACCGTAACGGATATACTCTCATAACATCTGTTGAACGCATTCTGCGAGTGCTGCTTTGATTTTATATTCATATATATATACACACACACACACACACACACACACACACACACATATATATATATATATATATATATATATATATATATATATATATATATATATATATATATATATATATATATACGAATATACATATATGCATATATATATATATATAAAATATATATATATATATATACGAATATACATATATGCATATATATATATATATAAATATATATATATATATATACGAATATACATATATGCATATATATATATATATATATATATATATATATATATATATATATATATATACATATATATATACATGTATATTCGTACATGTATATAACTCTATATATATGTATACGTACATGTATATATATACATATATAATTATATATATAGTGGATATATAGATTTAGAGGATATAGAGAGAGACGCTAGAGGAGATCTCTCTATATCCCTCATATAAAGATATCTAGGGAGATCTCTACAGGGACGGAGACAGGGATATAGAGAGTCTATAGAAACAGTCCGTATAGGACTCTCTCTCTCTCTGTATAGAGATATATATAAGAGGGACTATAGAGAGACATCTCTAGGGAGAGACAGAGAGAGAGATAGAGAGAAAGAGAGATCTCTATCTATCTCCATAGAGATATAAATATATATATATATATTACATATATATAGATCTATAGATATCTATATATAGATGTATAGATATATATATATCTATATATATATATCTCTATATATGATATATATGTATCTATATATATATATATCTTCTATACATTTATATATATATATATCTAATATATATATATACGACAGATACAGATCTATATATCTATATATATATCTATAATGTACTACTCTGTCTCTCATCTACATCTATAGTATATACAAATATTATCCCTATATCTCTCTCTGTCTATCCCCTCTTATATATATATATTCGTCTATATATATACACATATATATATGTATATATATATATCTATATATATATATCTATATATATATATATATCTATATATATATCTCTATATCTCTGTAGGTATATATATATATTAATCTAATTGTCGCCAAAAAACCGAGGAGCTGATCGCTTCTTATTAATGCAGCCTAGGGAAATAGCCGTCCGCTTATCCCCTGGGGGCTCATTGGAAATAAGACCATACCTGAACACACATCCGTGTCACTCCATCGTCGATGTTAATCCAAGTTTCCGTGACCGGTTAATTCTATATATCTCATCGTGCTTTGTTTTTTGTACAATGAGAAGCTTAACACATGCGCTTAACAATTCATACTCTCGAAATGAATTCACCCGCAAGTTGTGTGTGTTGTCGTACAAATCCCCTGTTTTGTCTAGTTGTGCGCACCTTTACTGATACTCCTGCATTTATGCTGGTGACGTAGATAGTCTGCATCGCAGGCGTCATATATCTCACACGGTAAAGGCGCAACATTAACAAGACTTATTTAGTGCAGACAATTATCTGTACGTTATACAAATAGTCATTGTTAATTATTTGGAAAGCCTGGTGATAATATTCATCATTCGCATGAGGTATCTAAACCTACAGTTACAAATTATGAACCTGCATGAGAAGCGCAAATGGTTGATGATTACAAATATATATTGCTGCTTTTAGGTCGGATCGTTGCGTGACAGTGATGAACGAAAGTTATTAATATTGACAGAACGACGTCCATCATCTGCTAGAAATAGACCTGACATAGTCGCATCCAACCAAATCTTGTTTAGATTGATTCCTCTGAGTGAACAAACTTTTTTCCGGGACATGGTGCATCACCCAAGAAACTGACGTGCTTGGACAATAAATTTGCATTAAAATCGCACTTGTTTTGCCTCCCTTGATCGAAAGCTTTTTTTGTCCACTTCTCCTGGGATCTGAGATTAGAAAGAAGTACACTTGCAAGTAGGGCAAATAAGTATAATTCTTCTGCTATCTTCCGGAATACAGTCTCTAGCCACCTACATATCGCGAAGTGATTCGAGTTTCAGGCATGATCCATGCTTTTTCTTGATTATGATGACGTCATACGGATTTGCGTGATCTGCGGATATAGTGACATGTCATGGTGCTTAGTAAATTTACCGCAAAAGGCTTAATGGTTATTCTCCAAACCGTGAAGGTTCATGACAATTAGCAGCACATTGAAAGGATTTCGATTACACAATTAGTCTGTTGAGAGTCAATAAAATAGAAAGGCTTAATATTTGTTGAGCGCAAAGGAGAATTCAATATACTGGAGTCAATGTTAACCAATCTTTCATTATTTGCTGAAATAATTATATCAATAACGAGAAAGAGATCATTGACTACTATTATAATAATGGCGTTTTGCTTCTGCTGTGCTTCCTTCATGGCTTGGCTGTCGAATATAAAAGTCTTGCTTCTGCTGTAGATGAGGCACACACATATATATATATATATATATACTTATATACATATATATATTGACATATGAATTTATATATATATACTTTATAAATATATGCATATATATATATATATATATATATTGGTATATATATTTGTATATATATATATATATATATATATATATATATATATATATATATATATATATATATATATATATATATATATATACTATATCTATATCTATACTTATATACATATTTCATATCTATAAGTACATTTATATATGCACACACATAATATATATATAATATATCCTTCCTTATTACATATATATATTTACATATGAATTTATATATATATATATATATATTATACATTTAGAAATATTGCATATATATATATGTTTATGTATATATTTCTTTGGTATATATATTTGTTTATCTATATATATATATATATCTCTATATATCTCTCTCTATATATATCTATATCCCATCTCTGTCTATCATTATCGTGCCTATGATGACTAGAAACTTTCGTTGCCCAAATTTCTTTCGTATTCTGTCTATCATTCCTTATCAATTTTTATATTCGGCCTATTTTAATTGATATAATGAAAAAGTTTAATGCCAATAAAAATCTTTTTGACAGTTTTTATACCTGTTATATACTTTTGGTCCGCGAAACGTCGTTCGCGAGATGTCAATACACTAATTTATACATACGAATCCAAACTTTCGTGACCATATATATTTTAGAATATTTGCGGAATAGCGAAATTGTTAAATATATTTCAGTCGTTATGGATAAGAACTATATTATTTGTTGCAGATGTGATCATTATGAACCATTTGCAGCATTTCGCGATCTTATTCATTGCTGTACATTGATGAATAAAGAAAATAGAATAAAGTTTACGGTAATGAAATTTACAAATAAATAAAATATTCCAATTTTTCAAATAAACATATTTAGTTGTATGGAAGATATTGAGGATTGCGGGTTATGTCATCAGCTGTTTAGTTATTAAAATGCTATTTCGCTATAATATATTCAACATCCAAAGGAATTTCCCTTGAAAGAATATCATTGTATGGTAGTAAGACTAGACTCTTATATTCGAATGGTCAAACCAAAATATTTTCAATTATTTAGAACGAAAATGTGCACTGACTTTATGTGGACATAGTGGTACATACGTACATTGACCCTAGTCAACGAAAGGTTTGCGGTTTGTCCACTAAAGGTCGCGTACGTGCTAGTGTATATATATATATATATATATATATATATATATATATATATATATATATATATATATATATATATATATATAGAGAGATAGATAGATCTATAGATATATATATATATATATAGAGATATATATATATCTAGATATATATATATATATATATCTATATATCTATATATATAGGAGTGTTCATATATATCTACATATATATATATATAAGTATATATATACATATATACATATATATATAAAAGTTATATTTATTTAAATATATCTTTATATATTATAGTATATATAAATATATATATCTATATATATATTATATATGAATATATATAAATATATATGGCAGTATGCATATATATTTATATAAATATATATATATATATATATATATATATATATATATATATATATATATATATATATACATATATACATATATATATATTTATACAATTCCAACCTATTTGGTACAATTCACCGACTATTTTGGCCCCTACTTACATTTCGGTCGATGATCATTGGGCCAAAGTAGTCAGCGTCATCTTATAGACTTACACAACTGCGCTTCCCCACCAAATTGTAACTTTGTTTCTTTGTTTGCTACTGCTCCGCCTAAGGTTGGAATCTTATTATTCGGGGTAACTATCCACTTTTTCTTGGCGTTAAATGCCTTTGCCTGAATTGACATTTTGGCCTCAACGACCATTTTTGCCATGTTGAATAATCGGTCATTATATGGCTTTGTTCGATCTATATTTGCTTCATACTTGGATTCATGATTTGTGTGACGTTTAACTTCAATGAACAATTCTTTGTTTTAAATTATCGCTTGAAATAAAAAACAAAAAAATTTTGAATGAATATATAAATCAGTAGTTTAACGAATAACGGGCGGCACACGCTCAAATATCTTTACGGACGGATATAAAAAAAACGGCGCTTTTTCTTTGTCAACTCATTTTTTAATTATATACTTGCATCAGTAATGTTACCCTTAACCTACCTTTATAAGTACTTTTATAGGACAAGGTATTAGCATGATCTGCTAATATTATATATTATTCCAATACACTAAAACATGAGTTCTTTATTACATTCCTATAAGTTTGATTATGTGTTATATGATAGTTCAGTCACGGACAGAGTCACACTTTTGCCATCAATTAGTCAGGAGAGTGATCCTTAAGATCTCAAGAGTAGCTATCCAAAACAACTGTGCTGGTTTGAGTTGACAGCCAAGTTCAACAGCGGCTAGCCAAATAATCAGACCCCAAGTAGGTTTTTGAAGTCAAGTGCCGCTTTTGTCAGGGTATCTGCCACATCAATATTGGTAATAAAATTGTTGTCAAATGTTCAATGTTTGTAATCCAAACAATTGTTCAATAGTACAATCACATCATTTGAATCTATCATGTACTTTCATTTAGTCATAAAAACTGTGCATCTGGTCTAGTGTCGATAGGGGTATTAAGTATATCTGAAACCCCAAATCACCCATAAGGCCTTTTTAGGACAGTGCAGTTCCCAAGATGTAACAAAATGGCTGGTTACGCATGACTTGGAAGGTCACTTTGATTGGTTATCCATCCCGGACCTGTTGCATGCCACTTATAAGGTAAAATGTATGGTACCATTAGGCAGTAACCATTAATAGTTATGCTCCTCAGCACAGTTTTGCCCTGTCCATCTGTCTGCTTGTAAACTTTTTGTGTCACATGTTTTTAATAACGCAAGTCATTCTAATATTGATTGTCACCTACATACAAAATATCAGCCCTTTGTGACCTTATTATTGATAAATAATCTCATTAGCTATAATAACCAAATAGGGAATACCTGTTTCAAATTAAACATGAACCACTCTTATATTGATGATCACTTACAAAATAAATATCAGCACAGCATGACCTTTTGTTCCTGAGTGATTTACTCAATGGGGAATAATTCGTGATGGCATGTTTTCTTATAATGCAAGCTAGCAACTTCACGTTGACCAAATCTTGCATACTGTAACTCATAGCATTATGGCTTTTGACCTCTGACTTGCTAAATTAAAGCAAATTAAAATTGCTTGTTCAAGGAAAAATGTAGCTAAGTTATTATAAGCTTATGGGTGATTGGGTGAATCATTTCTTAAAAACCTAAATTATTAGGCTTAAATGTTAAAACTATTTGCATAACTACTTCGCGATGGGCTATTGTTGCTAAACAAGTGGATTTGGGGGTTATTGTTCAGCCCTGGTATGTCATTGAATACAATTTAATACTATGAACGCTATGATTAAATGCTGTCATAACTGGCTAATGTCAAAAGCAGCAGAGTTCAATAGCCATCGGCATTCTGCCTATATTGCAAGATTGACTAGGTGTTTGCGATGACATTTTGCTTAGCAGCACTCATGATCTTGTAGTGAATAACTGCTTTACCTCCTGTTCTGGGTTTAATACTATGGACCCAATATCTCAATTAAATCATATTGTGACGTCATCAATATTTTGTGGCTTCACTAATACTGTGGCTTCACCAATATTGAGTCTTAATCAATAATTTGGTTTCAATTTGTGGCTTGTTGTGGCAACATTGTGGCTGTGTGGCTCAACCATCAATATTTTGGCTTCACCATTGTTGTGGCTTGACCAATATTGTGGCTTCTTATTGTGACCAATATTGTGGCTTCGCCTTCAGTATTGTGGCTTAATCAATATTTTGGCTTCACCATTGTTGTGGCTTCACCAATATTGTGGCTTCATCAATATTGTGACTTTATCAATATTGTGGCTTCACCAATACTGTGGCTTCACCAATATTGTGGCTTCATCGATATTTTGGCTCCACCATTGTTGTGGCTTCATCAATATTGTGGCTTCATCAATATTGTGACTTCATCAATATTGTGGCTTTACCAATACGGTGGCTTCACCAGTGCTGTGGCTTTACCAATATTGTGGCTTCACCAATACTGTGGCTTCACTAATGTTGTGGCTTCATCAATGTAGTTGCTTCACCAATACTGTGGCTTCATCAATATTGTGGCTTCATCAATATTGTGGCTTCACCAATACTTTGGTTTCACCAGTATTGTGGCTTCACCAATTGTTTTGCTTCACCAGTGTTGTGGCTTTGTCAATGTTGTGGCTTCATCAATGTTGTGGCTTCATCAATGTTGCGGCTTCATCAATGTTTTGGCTTCACTAATGTTGTGGCTTCACAAATGTTTTGGTTTCTCTTTTGTATTATATCCTGCTGTGATATATCAATCACTTGGGCTTACAAAGACATGTTATGTATAAATGTCATTGCTGTTAAAACCATCACAATGACAAAAATGACCAAAACAATGAGTATTATCTGTATTTGTTATGTGTGAGTATGGCTTCATCCGTCTGTTTAAGTACAAGTTTTTTATCAGAGGTTCTGTTTACCCAGTACGACTGTTAAGCTCCACCTGGTCCTGATTGATGGTCCTGCAGTTATACACCTGTGTTTAGTGTCACATTGTTGTACACTTAATCTGCTTTGTATTTATCTGCAATTCATATCACCTCCTCATCACCAGCCCAGCATGACACAGACCTGGGATTCTCAGCACCAGCCACAGACCTGAGATTCACTCCTGGGGCTCTTATCACCAACCAATCGTGACACTGACCTGGGGTTCTTATCACCAGCCCAGTATGTCACTGACCACGCCTGACCTGGGGAGGGGTAAAATTTCTTGAGGCCGGTAAAACATGGCCACCCAGGGGAGCAGGACGGGTGGCCAAGCCAGCCCTGTTACTGATGACTAAACTATGCTCTAGTATCGGAACATCTGGTGAATGTTTTTGTCACATGCTGGCTTAATGAGCTTCATGTTTAGTGACCATCCCCAAAAGCCAACCCAGGGGAGCAGCCAAGCATTGAATTCTAGTATATATATCAATGCTAAGCTTCATAGCAACCTTCCTGGTGGTCACTAGTCAATGCCTGTCATCTCAGTACCCAGAAAGAGAATGTTAAAGTTGCCATTAGTGGTCAATGAAGGGAGGCTACATTAATTATTGATGGGTGGGCGGTTTGTTGTTGGTTATGTAATGGCAGTTTAAGTGCATATTGATAAGATAAGGCTTACAATAGGTTTTTACCAGTTTTCACTTCCGTTACTTAATAACAAGAGATTGATTCATGTGACATGTTGTATTGATGATCAATCTAATCAGGTTGGTAAGAATTAATGTTGTGTAATGTATAACATAGACTTCCTTTAGTTCTTATGATATAAGACTGATAGGCAGTTAATTTTTGTGTGTAACAGAATGTGCGACTATAGCTGGGGCACAGCAGGAGAATCATCTTTTGCTGAATCATATGGGCAAGCTGTTGAATGGATTCACTAATTGTGTTCATATGGAAACCCACCAATGACTGGACCTCTTTAAAGTCTATTACTGATAGTGCAACATAAGACGCTGTTGTGGTAGTTCCTGCTCATGTTCAAATTGATCTGTGATATGGTTTGCTTGATATCCTGACCATTTATTTCCTTATATTGTTAACCCTTATGAGGTCATTACATTCAGTCCATTAAGGTTCCATTTATTCAGCTGAATCAACTCTGAATGCCTATATTGTGGATACATTTTTTGTAGAATTTAAGTGACCCTAGATAGGCAAGTGAACAGCAATCAAAGTTTAATTATCAACAAAACAAATTCATCTTCTACCTAGTCCTGACCTTAACAAATCCTTCAGCACATTGCCTGCGGATGCTGCTGTTTTTTTTTGCAATTTGTAACTATATGTTATTATGTGGCAAACTGAATAAAGGTGATATATTTAAAACTTAAAGATTGTTTAATCCATGTTGTAATTATGGTGTCCTGGGGGGATTTATATCATCCACTCTGAAAGATGAGATTCAGTTAAATTCTCAAAATAAATTTAATGTAAGGCAAGACAATGATGCTCTGTCAAATGAACAGATAAAACATGTAATAAAAAATGCACAATGAATCAATTGGAGGTCAGTTTGACCCTCGAAGCAAATTGTGAATAGATGCATGAACATATGCAGTTGGACACACCATTATATGACATGCACACACTTCGATAAGTGCCCTGTTGCCTAAACTTCTCGGCTGGTTTGCATTATTGCAGTTAATACGAATACAAAGCAATACGAAAATAAATTATTGAAACGAATATTATAAGAGCGAGGACTGGGCTCATAACGCTTTGTGATGCTGCCTCCACTGCTCCGTGTCTTTCAGCGTATAGCTAGATGCTCAGAACTTCACAAAAGCTCTTCGTAAGATCACATGTTCTGCCCCAAAAAATAATTGCTCGTTAAGTTTATCCCTTGCAGCTAACTCGGGCATAGTTGATGCATGTAATTTGTTCTTAGGGCTCGCATAATGGCCAATACGAAGCTTCAAGTGCAAACATTCTACTTTACCAAGCGAACACCGCAAATAATATGCCAACATATCGGGCTGTGACCTCGTCAATCCGTTCATATCGCACTTTGGCGCGATGTCCACAGTGGATCGGCACAAAGAAAGGCATTTGTCGCCCATTCAGCTTCCGTTAACCCAGAAAGCGTAGCAATGACTATTTGTGATCGGCAACTATATATATATCCATACATGAATAGAGATACAGAAAGATAGAGAAAGATAAATAAATGTTATATAGAGATAGCGAGCGAGATCTAGCGATTTCTAGCGAGCGAGCTAGCTAGCTAGCTAGCTATCTATCTAGCTAGCGAGCGAGCGAGCGAGCGATCGAGCTAGCGAGCGAGCGAGCGAGCGAGCGATCTAGCGAGCGATCTATCTATCTAGCGAGCGAGCGAGCGAGCGAGCGAGCGAGCGAGCTATCTATCGAGCGAGCTAGCGAGAGCTAGCGAGCGAGCTATCTATCTAGCTAGCTAGAGCGCGATCTAGAGCGAGCGATCGAGCGAGCGAGCTAGCGAGCGATCTAGCGAGCTAGCGAGCGAGCGAGCGAGCGAGCGAGCTATCTATCTATCTATCTATCTATCTATCTATCGAGCTATCTATCTATCGATCTATCTATCTAGCTAGCGAGCGAGCGAGCGAGGCTATCGAGCGAGCGAGCGAGCGAGCTAGCCAGCCAGCGAGCCAGCCAGCAGCCAGCCATCCATCCAGCGAGCCAGCCATCCAAGCCAGCGAGCCAGCCAGAGCGAGCCAGCCAGCGAGCCAGCAGCTAGCGATCGAGCCAGCCAGCGAGCCATCTATCCAGCGATCCATCCATCGAGCGAGCGATCGAGCTATCTATCTATCGAGCGAGCTAGCTATCTAGCGAGCGATCTATCTATCTATCTATCTATCTATCTATCTATCTATCTATCTATCTAGCTATCTATCTATCTAGCTATCTATCTATCTAGCTATCTATCTATCTATCTATCTATCTATCTATCGATCTATCTATCTATCTATCTATCTATCTATCTATCTATCTATCTATCTATCTATCTATATATATATATATATATATATATATATATATATATATATATATATATATATATATATATATATATATATATATATATATATACCGAATACAGAGATTAACGCTTCGTCGGGGACTTATATATATGCTATACAATTCACGCTGGTAATGATTGACCGGCAGAGATTAACGCTTCATCGGGGACTTCCGCTGCTTACAATTCACGTAGTAATGAGCTCGGACAGCTTTGTACACGCTTAACATCACAACCGTCCCCATTCTGTGTGTGACATGGAGATAGCAAAGCTGTCGTCGACGATGCCCCTTGGTAGTAATCATCATATATGAAGCCAAAGGTAAAGTGTTTGGTGGTTTTCTCGCTTTGTTTGAATTGATTGTACGAGCCACTGTGGATTAGCACAAAGTCGTAAAAACAGTATAATGACTTACGCTTTGAGCTGCGAGTCTTATTTACGTACACACTTGTGGCCGCTATAGACGGTCTGCATCTTTATTGAGGGTTATTCTGTTTCTATTCGATAACAGCGTGGGAATTGCCGGTATATTCAATGTTCCTTCATTATGAAAATAATGTCCGTTGTGAATGGTGTTTATCAGTTCGCCCGGAACTATCTCCGTTGTGAAGCGGTTGATCTGTGAGTTGTCGTAATGAACAGTTGCGCCCATAGGAACTAGATCAGTCGTTTCGTTGTTGGCGAAGCGGTTGACAGCTAGTGAGTTGTCGGTCATGAACATCTGGACAAACGTTTATTACCAGTCCTACGATAGGATTATTGAAACTTATCAGACTAAATACCCACCAAAACTAGATCAGACGTGTGTTAAGCTTGCGTGTGCATTTGACGCATGGTTTCTTGTTCGTCCCCGTACTGTGTACTATGTATGGCCATGGCATTTGACGCCATTTGAATAAGCAGCCTCATTAAAAAAATGCATATATGCGGGCATCACAATTTACAGCTGACAAGCATATGCTATCGATACCAGTTTCAACGGATTAAAAACTCTATGTGTATCATGTTTGTTTTGACGGACGTGCATGGATCGACAAATAAGGGGAGTTTTGACAACTAATGTGCTATACGTCAAATACGTCTAACAGGAACGTCTCGGTGTTTAATTGCATTTGATCACTGGTTGCGCGTATGCGTTTCTTGGCTGTCATCAACACCGTTATAAAAGGTAACTGGCATCATATGAAATATTATAACATCGTTCAATTTCATATAGTGGCAATATTTCACATTATGAACACATTGAGTGACTAGGAAAGCGCAGCATATGTGAGTATACTCTAGCAGCTCCGTAATCGTTCTGTACTCTTCTGCATCAGCCATCCCGAACTTCGAATGCACAACTGAGTGCCACCATAACTCAATGAAACTTGGAAGTCAATGCGCGCCGAATTTACATCTGTAATAACTACTGTCACTTGGTGATATAATTGGCTAAAATTTAAATTAGATACAAATGCGATATAGTCTTAGTGCACAATTGCGACCGTTAGCTGGAGTGCCAAGCACTGCACCTAAACTGCTAGACCAGGAGCCTGTTTAAATAATGCGGCCAGAGGTATTTGTCAACACAGAACATTCTCTATCGTGATCTAAACTACAACCTCTCGTATGGTAATATTGTGGGCGCCCAACTGTTCATTGTTAGATTCAATCGTATTTTCAACACTATGTATTGTGGCACTCTTGCTTAGCCAGATGAAATGCGATTCGTAGTGTATAAAGATTTCGATCTCAAGGTACTAAATCAAACACTTTGTGGAGTGAGGGCAAAAATTAAATTAACATCAATCATCGCTGCAATTAAGCAAGTAGCCTACACAATTGGTGCGTGTCAGCAAATACTGTCATTATGATCGTTGATGCATTTGTATTGTAAAAGCTTGCCAAGGAATCAGATGCGATAAGCCATGTACCGAAATGCAGTATTTTCCTTCAGTAACAAACGTTATTTTATGTCAAATATGTAAACAAAAGCACGCTTGAGCATGCATTGGGTAGATAGCACACTACATTTGCTTATTAACATTTCCAAGGTAACTGCTTTTAGAAGCAACTTGAAAGACACAAGTCACCCAATGCAACTGGAAAAATTGCACAAATACTTGAAATGGGACAAAATACAGGATCTTAGGTCATATGCCTACCTATTCACGAGAGTTCACCGATCGATGACCAATTTATTAATCGACATTCGACGGCTACCAGGAATTGTATTAAATATATACTACCGAACGATTACCTCGGAGATCAAGACGTAGATAAGTTGGCTGCACACAAAACAGCTATAGATAGAAAAATCTTTAAACTCTTAAATATTTATCAGGGAATGGAGTACATCATTACCAAGAATACTAGTAACTGGGCCCGATTGTATCAAAAAATGTTATCGATTGAGTCCTTTGCAACCCACTTGTGTTTTGCTCATTAATGACTAACTGGCATGACGATTAGTTGGACGCTGCAATGGTAATGCACACACGATTAATTCGCAACACTGGTTACGCTTGCCTAAGAATCGTTGGAAGCTGAAGGCACCAAGAGGTACTGTGACAACTCTTGTTGTGAGACAAAAGACGGATACAGCTGCAAGACACGTCACATTACCAGGTTTGCTGGAATAAAGATACCGGAATTTCATGGCCGTAAAACTTGTAGCCTGCAAGCCGCTAGTGGGTGAAAATGCAGCACTGCATGTTGGGCATATGCAAGCATGCCAGACGCTTGAATGTCTCTAATCATAGAACTTACCACGGGCAAAAAGCATCATCTACCCGAATATATCCATTACCACAATTATTCCGTTGCCCACATTTTGCCAAACATCTTTTTTGTAACCACGAACAGCGACTCCTAGTGCAATACCAGGAACTTGCTAGAAGCAAGCAGCAATGTAACCACAGCTAAATAATGATGTTGTGTGTTTAGGTCTTTTGCAATTTTAAAACATCGGTGTATCTTTGCTACCTCGGATCCCCGAATCTGCATATATAATTAATGTATTTTGTTCTTTATGATGATTATCCGTCCACCCCATAGCTGTTGCTTGTATCAATAATCACATCAAGTCACAATAGGAATCATTGTGGCGTGAATCGATCCGATATCATGTTAATCCAAGCTAGCTTCTTTGCCAATGAGAGTCGTAGGCCGCTTAACAGTAGCCGTCCGCTTGTATCAACGGTATGTCTTTGCAAGTATAATGCATAATTACGTAGAAAGTCTTAGTGGCAAATATTAATATACTCGTACTCAATATGTGCCCGCGCGCAATGGTATATTCCCCCACACAAAACCTTGACAAGCAGTTTTGATTTACTCTTGCTTATTGTGTTTGCTTCCATCGTCTTTGAGTACGACACAGGGTGTTAACCATGAACTAACCATAAATCAATTACCGACTTAATATTTTATTACCATCGTTCATAATTAAACATCGATGAGTATGCGATTCATTTGCGGAGAATAATAAAATAACCACTAAATTTTTATAAACTGTGGCAACATTGGTTACCTAAGGCTGATTTGCATCGATATGGTTCATCTGTAATGAAGGAGGCAGAATAGATGAACATGATCGGTTCCGTTTAATTTAATATTGAAGGAGTCTATTGTAGTGCTAGTGTGGCCGCATCTTATTCATCCAGTTATCTACGCTCACGGTAGCTTACAATGTACAACAGCAGCATAATCCTAAGGCAATGAAGTCCTGAGTTAGTCCCGACGTTATCATTTTATCAAAAAACTACATGACATCATAGCAATATATTCTGGGTTATTTACAGCATTTCCACAGCAACAGCGAAAGTGGTTTAGCTATACTTTTATGCTCCGTGCATTTTTATCTTTCAAGTTACTAACACCTGTAAGTCTGATTTCTGATTTCATCATTCACTGGCAAATGAAAAACCTGATAATAGGTGCATTATCACACATCATGTGTCAACTGCTTAGGTAAATAGAAAGACGATGTTGTACTACATAATAGTATCAAACTACATATCACAAATTCACGCCAGCAAGCTGCTTACAAGATACCTCAAAAACTCCGTTAACTATCTATACTCACATGTGGCATTTAACAAGTTGTCGGCAATGCTGGTTCGGATATATGAGAAGTTATCATTATTTATGTACTTATTCATTCCCTACCAACCCTTCACGTGCATTAGTGGATTATCACAAGCTACAGGCCAGGCCTTTACCTTAACAATAATGTATATGATAGAAATACCTATATCCATATCACATGCGTTATCACGAAGGGTTCAGAAAGAAAAAGGATCGCGGATTGAGCTCATGTGACTTATGGTACTTTTTCCTTTTGGGCATAACGCATAGTTGCAGCAAATGCCGCGACATTTACATACAATATAATCATACAAAAAAGCGCTGCTTGAAGGGTATTGTAATTGTCGCTATATTCCTATATTACGCAGCCCCGTCAATTTGTAAGCAATATACACGCTGCAAGCGCTGCAAGATTGCGATTTGAGAGTAATGGCGATTTTTGTGGAGCAGTCGGGTGATGTTATGACGTTCATTTGTCTTATGGCGTGCATTAATGCTCCCCAAGCGCTAAGAAAGGTTCTGTCAAGTTAAGAGGGCTGCAGTCTTACGCCCAGCGAGACAGTCGACGCTGGTAGATCAGAGGTGGACAAGGACAGGAAAAGTGATATTGCGGAAGTTGGGCCAGTGAGAGTTGCGTTCTGACGAATGGCAGTGAAAGTAATGGGCAAAATGCAAATATAATATGCACATATAGTGCAATCGCAGACAATATGCGTTTCGATCAATGGCCAAATGCCACAGAACATGCGCTTATATATCTACCATCAAAGACATTTACCAGTTTATTCATGCAGAATAATGGATATGGATAAATACAGACGAAATGACGTCTAATCTTTGAACACCATCACCCTGTCTAATTGCTGCGACACGAAATTCAATAGCAAAATCTGAAAGAAAACTTGTAACTCAATAGTATTTTTCTCAATTTGTTAGTGGTTCAAGGAGCATCACCAATGAATGCAATACCGAAATTATAGAACCAGTCAATGAACAAATTAACAAGCGAATCTCACAAGCCCTAGTCACCATGTAGCCAAATCAGGTCATAATGGGACATAGCACTGTTTTCATCGCGTATGCTGTTCTGCCTTTCGGACGCATGTACCGCTCGGAGTGCCCTATATTAAAATAACTGCAGGAGCCTTTTTGGTCCCCATCGTGTTGAATCAGTCAATCAAGCCGGTCCTGGCAATTTTGGTTGACTATGGCCTGTAAATAATTAATGTTGATATAGGGATGGTATTAAACGTTATACGCTGATGCTCCTGAGCATTGCTGATTGAAAACGTCTTATATATATTTTGTTAACACTTTTTACCACCCCACTTAATAACAGACTGTGAATGCTTCGATTACATGTAATTGAAGCAGCACAAGCAAATATTACAATTAGAAGGTACACGAACACACACAAGTGTTCTCTAAAATAGTGAATTATCTCGTTAATTGTCTCACGCACAATACAAAGAGAGATAAATAGTTATTCTTATTTAAACAATTCCCGTATTACTTCAACGGGCATTTATGATATAAGATACGAATAGGGACACTCATCAGAAAAATGATGCTCACTTAAGGCCAAGAGAATTCGTTGTGAATAGCGCATGTCATACTTGCGGAAAGAGATCGAGTCGAACCTTAAATGGCAACATGACATTATTCCAGAGTAGAGATAAAATGTCGTCAGTGCATGCTGTACCTGGTTGGCCCGTTAGTGCTGCGAGAAAGAGGCATTGTACCACAGAATGTTATGTTCCCATAATATATATATATATATATATATATATATATATATATATATATATATATATATATATATATATATATATATATATATATATATATATATATTATATATATATATATATATATATATATATATATATATATATATATATATATATATATATATATATATATATATATATATATATATATATATATATATATATATTTGTATACTTTCAATTACAATTACTTAGTTTCGCGAACATATTGTAGTTGACTATAGTAAACAAGCAATTTCATGGTCGTTGCTTGAAGGCATATCGCGGATAACGAGCATTTTTTCTCTTCGCGAGTGCATTCACTGACCCCATTGTATGGTGATATTTAATTCGGTGAGGTTGCTACTCATCGCAATAAATGAGAGACATGTTTTGATGTTTTGCAGCCTTGTAGGCGACGACATTTTAATGCGGCAATCAAAAGTCGAAGTGCTAGGATTTTTCGCAGTACATAAAAATAAACTTTGCTTCAGAAGGCGGCTCGAAGCATGCGATCCGCGTTAAGTGTAAGTATCCTTCCGATATGGCCATCATGATAAAATGCAGCAATTATTTACAATATAATGGGGAATTCTCACAAAATAATGCACAGTATTCTTAATAAGTATATCAAAATGAAGGCACCTAACATTTGCAGTCCGTTAAAACACTCTTGTTCAGGCGCACACTGTATTTGTCATAATAAACATTGAGTGCTTCGGATATGTAGCAAAATGTCGACTGATGAGTGTTATTACAGGTGCATCCGAGGTCAATGGAGAAGAACTGAGGTCAAGCTGCGTTGTCTATGATTCATAGCATGCTCCATTCATTAACTAGGCATTAGTTGCCAATCGTCATGTATGATTGGTCAGTACGACGGGTATAACGGGAAAGTGCAGGTCAACGGGTGTTGTATAAGGGCGGGACCACAGCAATTGGTAGGGTGGAGTTAAGGCGGGATTACAATTGGTGGGAGCAGCTGAAGTCGTAGGCACGTTGAGTGGGTTACCAGTATAGGAGGCTGGGGAGCATGGGTAGGCATGGCGGGGAGTACAGGTGTTTGAATCCGTCA
This sequence comes from Urechis unicinctus, assembly GCA_034190875.2. Lineage (NCBI taxonomy): Eukaryota > Metazoa > Annelida > Polychaeta > Xenopneusta > Urechidae > Urechis > Urechis unicinctus. The sequence goes on from CM067349.1 coordinate 8,198,389, forward strand.
GCATGACTGTGATTAGCCTGGTGTCAAGGTTACGATGAGGAAAGATTCATGGCAAGGATTATGCTGGTTAACACAGCAGAGGTAATGCGCAGCAAAGTGCCTGTGTCCTTACCCAAAAGTACAAATCTGTGCTGAAGGACCGACGTGAGCCAACCCGCTGGGTTGTGCTCTTGGACACCAAGGAAGACGCCCTTGAAATTATCCAGCCAAGGTAGGAACATGTCGCTGTACGCCAGCTACAAGCAGAGATGAAGCACGCAAAACTGCATATGCCGATTGAAACAAACTTGCCTCTGACCAGTCATCGGTTGCCGAGTTAGGTATAATTGTCAGGTTAGTAGTCTTCATAAAGACACAATACACTAGACTAAGGTATATGTTAAGGTATATATTAGAAACAGCACGAATTATGGTTCCTGATATTACCATTGATCCACACCAGTCTCAGCGCCCTGCTGCCCAAGCTGATGAACCCGGAGCTTGCTGCTGTCATATCTCGGGGTCAGGACCGTCAGTACTTAGGTCCGCAGTCCAGAAGACACTTGATAAATGACGAGGTTCACTTAAAGTCTGATGAAGAGTTCACCGATATGTGTGTGAAATACGGGGCTCGGCTTGGTGCTAGCATGACGTGCTTTATAGGTCAGGCAGTTCTACAGCTATTACCAGGTGTTGCTATAGAATACCTGTCAATGCTAATTACAGACCACACGACTGACCCGTATGTTGGGCAAGCGCTGAGCACTGCTACTTGCGAGCTATATCACCGAAGTGTACTTAGCTCTGGTAATCGGCGCCGTTTCAACAGCAAAGCACTGTAAATTTCGACAAATAAGTTTCGAAAATCAATATCTCTCTGCGTTAACGAACCTATCACTGGCGGCAAAAACAACGCATTGACAAGTCCCGATGGGCTCAGTGGAGGCAACGTCAATAAATAGTGTGACTAGTGAACCAACACAAAGCGCTAAAAGGGTTGATGCAGGGCGAAAGGGCGACGCAGCTCGAAAAGCATATCAGGATAAGCTTCTTAGAGAGCTCCGTGAGGATAAAATAACGCTTACATCGGCCAGAGACGAGGAACTCGCATGGGTAGAAAAGCCTCATAGAAAGAAAGTCATAGACAGGCCTCATCAATTTTGGCCGATAGCTATGTGGGCGCCCTGGGATGTCCTTTGCGTCGGGTTGATCGGACTAGCTTGGTGGGACAGGTTTTATTCGAAAGCACACAGCGCTTTCCTTGCCGCTGTTGTGCACAAAAGTCAGCTGCTACCAATGGCTGTCTATGGCGTACAATTGAAGAATCCCTCTCATAAGAACTACGGTCGACTCGACAACATTACAACATCAAGTACTGATAGGAAAGTGCTGGTCAACGAGCTGTACCACGGTGTAGTTGTTTCTGGTATATCAATCGGTTACTCCAAGCTCGGCGAGATAGTTCATGGTGGGGCATTCCCAAAATTGTCTTCACGCCACGCGATCTGACCATGGCTGGTGCCGATGGTGCCCTTGCCATGACCACAAATGATATGCTAATTAAACAAGGAAATACCAGGTAAACATCATGGCCTCGGTTGCACTACTTGATCGAGGTGCCTTTGTCAACACCCTTGCATTCTATGAGAGCAACGTCTTAATCTCTAAGTTACGAAGCAGCAATGTGGACGCGGAACGTGAACGCCATGATATGGCAATCGAGCAGCTTCACTCTGCACAGGCACCATGGGCCCAGAAGCAAACTGAGCAGCTAGAATTTACCAATGAGCGGCGCCACCGCATACCGTGCGTACTCTCTGGATGGCGAAGTTGGTATGTGTTATTACTACCTGATTGCAGGCAAATCCGTCGAACCAGTGGGCTCGGAGTCCCAGGTTGTAGACTTCTACAGGCTTTCAGATGGCCAGAATGGGAATGAGATGACATTCATTGTCTTGGGTGTGGGCAAGACTGGACTGGTTGCATACAGGCTTGCTAAGTCGGCCAATCGTATTGGCGTTTTTCAGCGGTTATTTGGAGACTCGTGCTCGTTAGCATATATAACAATTGATCGCGCGACTCGTCGCATGCAAATCATCTACTTATGTCCGAAAGGCTATTGGAAAAGCATCACAGTTATCAAGAATCTTGCAATAGCCGTGGGGGTTTCTGTGAAAGTTGCCCGTGTTCGGCTTACAAAGCAAGCTATACGGCAGATCTATCTGCAACTCCTATAACACATTCCCAGGCCAACATTTGAAGTGTCTGTGCTTTATAAGGTTCACCAAGCCAATATCTTGTTTTTATTTCATAACAGTGTGAAACGCTGAACTTATAAGTACGCCCTCATTGTAATGGATGTTGCATCACGCCACAAAGTGACTGAGCCATTGACTACTAAAGAGACTTCTTAGGTGGCATGTGCACTTGAAAATATAAACAAGCGAGGACCACTGCATTTGCCCCAACTACTTCATGTCGACCTCAGCCGGGCGCATATGATGAATATTGTGAGTGCTCCCAGTCGATTGGAGAATTATTCCTGGCACATAGATACTGGCCTTTAGTGATCTCCTCTGCTGACAGAAAACATTACAACGGCAGGGTACATATCCTCGATCGCATATCTCATCAACTTGTTGTCAATAGTAATCGTATGCAGGGCCATAAAGAATAGCAGCATTGACGATGTTGCATGAATATATTACTACTGTACTAAAACCAAAACAGTTGGTCTCAACAGTGATTATTACAACGATTGATCCGAAGTTGGATGTTTTCATAGTAATATGGTCTCACAGTTCAGGTGTAAAAACATATTTCAATAACAGGCCCATAGACGATCAGAACGACGCAATACTGGAGTGTTCTGACGCTGTGATGAATTCCGGTAGGTGCTGTTGTTACATGAATATGAATCATTACTCGCTGGTTCGGTTTAATTTTGTGAGCAATCAATATCATAACGGATGGCAAGTACCATCGTTTTGGACTACTTATGATGGTTATTATCGTTTCATGGCGGAGAGGTATGGAAATCGAATGTACCGCTTCTTCACTAGGTAGTTTAACCCCAGTAGCCATGCCCCAGCTTTAGTTATCCGTCTCTCCTCGAAATACCTATTCCCTACAGTGAATATTGAGATTCGAATTTGTAAGATCGTGCTATTTGATTCCAGGCCTTTATTAACATCGTACGGCAGTTTATTCTTTTTTCTCAGCGCAAGAAAGTTCTATAAACCAGCTATGTGTTACAGCATCAACGGACAGAACGAACTCAGATATTGATATCAGTCAGATGTTGCAGCGTATAAAACACGAGATGTAGCAATTTGACAGAATACAACATTGGCAAACAATTGATGATATTCCCAGAATATGCTTATCTTCCCTGTTTATTGAGGTATGAATAGAACACCGGTATTTGTTGGACTGCCGCAGTTCAGTAAAGCAATTTGAATAGACGTGTAACGAAAATAGGTTATTTTGATTCTTCCACACAGATATGATTAGTCGTGAGGAAGAATCGGAGCGTTTTACAAGACATGCGTTTACTGTAGCATATCCCACAATTGGTAATAAAATTAACAGTAATTGCTTAAGTTAATGGAGTGATCTTACATATTATCGATCTTTCAATAATTCGATTTGCGGATTGATAAAGCAGACTGAGTCAACGTGTCATGTCGACACCCTTGGCAAATTCCATAATCAATTGCCATTACTTTAAGTAGTTGAATGGGCTGATAATGCATTGGCTAATGCGGTGTATTTCTGTCTTTACTCTTGTCGTACCTTTGTTTATCTATATATGTAGATATACATGCATATTTAGGTATCTATATACATCTATATACATCTATATCTATATATATATATATAAATATATATATATGATTTCCACCCCGTTTGCTAATTAAGCTCTGATCCAATCGCGAGTAAGAATCAATACTGTAAAAACCCCGTTTATCTCTCTATTAATGCAACCCGACTACGTTTCTCACCGTTAAATACGCTTAGTGTTGATTATTTCCTGGTACTTTGACTGTCATTATTGGGTTAAGCATACTGGAAACACCTTAGCTGCACATACAGAGATATTTTTTGTCACATGGTGATGTCTTTAATTGGTATTTGACAGCAACAACAGGTTACTTCCTATGTACACTATAACGTATACCGAAAAAAAGACTCTCTTATGTGGTTAATAATATCCGCAGATATCAACAAGCCAGACCGCCGGCCCTTTCTTTGGAAACAAAAATATGAACTGCTTTTTACATTAACAATAAATCACAGGTTACTTTTCATTACCCAGCGTGACATAAGCAATACCTCTAAATGCATTTACACCAAAAGTCGTCACATAAATGACGCGGAAACGTTTCTTTAGTGAGATAATTGAGCTCAGCGACCTTAGTTACTTACGTGATAAATATGCGAAATGTGCTCACTCAAGTCATAACTGTCAGATTGAATATTCTTGTCATCATGTGGGCGCTCTTCTGAACGATCATTTATTCCATACATGATCTGTCTGCTCTCGACACGGGTCTCCGGCATTAGTGATCTGACAAATAGATGACATAAACCTTTGAAAGTTTGTTCAGCTTAAAATGTAACAAATAACCCCTGTCGTGCATAAAAAGCCTATGGGAAGGAAGTGACCTGCTCGTCCTTGATTCTGACTATAATTATGTATTCAATTCTACCAATATAGATAGTGACATGTCAGGCACTGCGCCGGGTAAATAAATAATTTTAACGATGTTCTAGATAGGTAATATGTTGGCGTGAGAGGAAAAACGGAACAAGTTATGTTTTTTTAATCATCTTATCTCTCCATTGTTGCGATATGAAATTCGATCTTACTGGCGATCGCAACCGTTCCACCCGTCTTTCTTCATAAAGCCGAATAATTCCATGTTGCTTTAAGTGATATGCACTGACAATCTTTGAAGAAAGATAAATTGATAAGGCCCTGAGCAAAGCATCCGGTCATATGGCGCATTTAGTCATTTTTCTGTGTTCCTTGAGCCGAGTGCATTTGCCACTACGACAATGGGGAACATGATAAGTTTACCTATAGCAAGCCTGTATAAAGTATTCTATTCTGAGCTTTGTGTAAGTGGACACAGGGGAGTTTACCACGTGCATATGGCCATTTTTGGGAATGGTTTTTACAAGGTAAGGTAACAGGAACGACGTCACGAACAAACACTGCGCAGGCTGGAACTGTGATCTCGGAAAGCTAGGAGTGTATGCTGTGATCTCATACAGGCACCCAGATTGTTCTATGATGTGGAAAATGTCAATGGTGATTTTAGTCCCAAGGTCAAGACTCCGTGTATATCGGCACACATTAATTGCTCTGTTGCACTGGTTACCTGCTACGGTTGTTAATGCTTGCCGACCCGCTAGGTCAACATTTCTGTCTTATCTGAAATAACCCAAGCCCTGTATTTCGCCATTTGCTCCTGCAATGCTGTCTGGTAGTTTTGCATTCGAATGTCACATTGAAAGCTCTGTAATGAAGCGAACAAATAAATGCAATCGATGTTCAATTGGTATGATATGGTATGATTATCGTGTATCGGAAGAAACGCCGGCCATGAGTTCGTAAGATGTCCCTCAATTCCAGGGAAAGACCAAGACATATTGATCTATTTAACTTAATATTAACACACTGAACCTTTTTGAACGGATTTTCGTGCATCATTTGGCCAGCTGACCGCTCGTAAACACTTTCGCGCCTTTTGCTGCCTCGACATTTACTAATAACACACAACCACGCTGGACAAACTCACAATGATTCATATAAGCTGACCGCTGCGCCTTTTGCTGCCTCGACATTTACTAACTGGACTGATCGAAAAATAGTATGTATTTTTCGTAATTAACAGATCATTCTTTCATCACCTTTATGACACTTATTTGGTTTTAGAATTGCAGAGGACGATCAAGTGAATAAGGAGATTGAGTGTTCATAATAGTTGCGAATTTGTAACAAAAACAAAAAACACGTGCCACTTTTCACTATAGCTGTGCATAACACTGCACTCACTATTTGCTTCGTTTATGTGCGTGCTGAAGGGATTACTCTCAAGAGGACAGGCTACTGCTGTCCCCAAAAATGAATGCATCGACAGGGCACAGCATCTTTACGACTGAAACAGATAATAAGCATATTGATTACGGCACCCGTTTCCCATCCAACAACGTTTCAAGGAACTGACAAATTGCGCGAAGCAATAAGATACCTTTGAGCCGTTACTGATTTTTCAGTGTCACGGTGTCCACTTAGCGAATGCCGACCGCGTCACTATCCTACACACAACAACTCGACTTCCCCTTCTTTCTTAAGACATCAACGTACGGCCAATAATGGCTAGGTGCATTCTGCTAGTTTAAGGCATCGGCTATAAGCGGCATTTAGCGGAACTGCCTCATCAATTCATCAATGAATTTGCGTCATCAACAGGAAATATTGGTAATGACTACGCCAAAGCCCATTCATTACACAAGGGTTCTCTGATGAATATTCATATCCATCCAGGTGTAATTACGCCAGAGTGTGCAATGCTTTTATGTTATGTACAGTAGATATTCGCGTCCGGCTTGGTCGAACCGATGAATATGGGAAATGTTCATAATGGGGTCTATATCAGGTGATAAAAGCCGTGTGGATACATGCGTCTTTGACTCGAAGGGGCCACTCGGCGTCTGAAATGGTATTCAGTGTTTATATATTGGATTTATTAAGATCTATGTAGCATGCATTTAAACTGAAAATTCAATATTTCGGCATATTTCTACTAAGGGTCCGTAAAGTTTTAGTTCACGCCATATGTATTGGAACTAGGTCTTCTCATTCAATGAGTACACATTCCCTGACACATACAGTTCGTACGAGGCAAAGCTCATTCAGATATATTGCAGACAACATATGATTACCCTGGCATCTCACAATGACTAGGTGTGACACAAATTACATGTATTTGTATTTTTCACAGATATAGGATGAATAATATCATGACCAAAATCCAGCCTATTTCAGAAGCCTTGTTTGATGTTGTGCTATATAACACTATGAGGAGCTGAATATACCCCTCGCTGTGACAAAATGCAAGATCATATAACAACGGTTGGTTTAATAATAGTAACAGTGCAATTAGTAGCATTCACTATTGTATTAGATGGCTGACGTATTTATATCGACAGTGTCGTCCCGCATTGATGCTTTTGATCAAAGATTTTCATAAAACCAGAAACTAAGTTTGCGTTCAGATATCTGCAACCACATACACACCATGTGCGTTTGTGTAAGGATAAATTTGTAGTGCTTAATGTTCCTGGATTAAATCTCATTTGTTGACATTCTACGGATACTCTAAGTGTGAGCGCACACAAACTGTTCCATCTGTGATATTCTGAAATAAATATTGCTGTTTTTGCTTTTAAATGTCTACAGTTTGTGTATAAATTCTTGAACGAATTTCTGGCTAGAAAGTCGAGCATTACAATATACCGTGGCCCCGTAAGATCAGTATGCATCTAATCGAGGTACGCACATGAACATACCAACCATAACATAATGGTGATCTCTTGAAAAATACCTTTTAATGAGCGTTTGCTATCCAATTAGCATAAAAGTACACGATAGCACAAAACGGCATACATGGCGCCACACACTCATTTTACTATTATGCAATGAGTAGTATAGAGACTGGGGGTACGAGCGCAGTTTCCAAATGGACTCACATAAGCCAGCCTGCAGTGCGCTCGCACCTCCCCAGTCTCTATACTACAGTGTCAACCAGCCCTTCCAGCCGATCCTCTCCAGGGCCACACTTAAAGAGGCGATCACCAGGACCTTACGGAATAAGCTCTTCTAAACGACTCACACGCTCCAAAAGGTCCTCCCACTTTGATTCCAAATCCCTCACCTCAATCCCATGGTCCACCTTCTACTCCGTTAAATAATCCACATCTACCCGCAGTTCGGCCACCACATTTTGATCCTTGCTCATTCTATACCTCAGCCCCTTATCTGTTCAACAGATCGACGCGTGCTCATATGCCAGAGCGTCTACACCATTTTCAGCTATCCACCGCTTTGAGTAAAAGGGGGAGAGAGACACCCTGATAACGTTGATACCATATATTTTGTGGCAGTCACTCCTGAGCATGTTCATTCCGTGGCGAAACTGCTTTTGGGCGAACAGCGACTCCACATACTGAGTGTGCTGTAGATGCTTCTTCACCACCACCTTCTTCACACCTTTTGCTTTTTTGATCTCATCCCGGCTCGACATCAAGATCGAGTACATCTTAGGGCGCAGACCAACACTCCTTGATGGGCACGCCGGCGCACTCATCCTTTATCTTCCCCAGAACCTTCTTGTTCACACTGCTGTAGAGACTACGGGAGGGATGAAAGTTACTAGTGTCAAAGAGATGGGCATCTTCCTTCATGTCAGCATACACGTCAGGCATGCGTATCTTCATAAGCAGAGAATTCGTATCCGTGTACAACAAGCCAAGGTTTTTGCCATATCTGGGCTTCATGGTATTGTAATAAAAGTTGTACATCAGGTGCTTGGAGAGGTCGAGTATACACATGCCCATATACACCGGGCGGTTCAGCACCAGGTGAGTCTTATGCATGTGCAGAGCAGCCAAGTCATTATCAAACACCTGATGACGGACGTTGGCGGGACTGGCAATAAGCCTACGCATTCTTTCTTCTTCCGTAGAGCGCACAATCTTGACATTGACCCGCCTGCGGAGGTTCTCCATAGTCTTACCGAACACAGAGTTGTTCATCAGCTTATATAGGTCCTTCTCAAAGTCGCTGGTGGCCACCTTACGCAGATCCGTATTCATCCGAATGTAAGGCTCCATCCAGGGGCTCTGGTTAAAGACCAACGCTCGATGGATCTTGGTAAGTCTCATCCCAAAAGAGAGATACAGCGTGAGGTTCCTGTAGTGCACCACACACTTTTCCTTTTTCCGCAGGTTTGGCACCAGCTTTCAACCTCGCCCAAGGTGCCACCCAACTCGCCCAGGAGGTTCTTCTGATAGTTTGACAACCAGTCGTTCTCTACAAGAAGCCGCTCCGGAGCCAGCGGGTAGTCGTTGTGCTCGTCATGAAGTGCAGTCGGATGCTCCAAGTCAACCTCAAGAATGTATCCAGTTTCAGCATCATCTGGGTGGTCCTGTATCTGTAGATCCTCCGGCCGAGCCACCCATTCAATGCTCGTAGTTGGCAAAAGCTGACTCATAGCCCACCCATACAAATTGTTAGCATCAAGGTACTAGCTTGTCGGTTTATTCTGGTCAAAGTCATCAACGAGCGGGTTATTGGCCTTAGCGTGGCTGCGCGACACAAAGCTTATACCACCGCATAGACCTTTCTCAATGAACAGGTGCTTGTCATAGTCGGTGAGTAGCTCGAGTTTCACGCCTGTGCTCTTAAGAAAAGCATCCCACGACAACCCGGGGCTGGTATGGTAGTGGGCCGGATCAAACCAGTACTGCTTAAGACAGGTCTTGCGGAACACCTCAAACACATCTGCTAAGAGCAACACATCTGTCCGCGGGTACAGGTCATGTTAGTCACCCATGTTCCTACGCCCGAACACGCTCCAGACCTTCCAATAGAATGCAGAAGTCGTCCCAGTTATTTACGTTTATGATGGCCTGCTTAGCCGCCAGCGCAGCCGGAAGTCGCAGGTAGGAGCCACCCTTCAACGGTTGGTACTTGGAGTTGTGACTGCATCAAACTCCCAGCCAGAACCTTGGCTGGTCCACTTCTCCAACCGTTCTTGGATATTAACAGCACTCTGGTCCAGCGCAGCCCCCATGTCCTCTGAGAAAGAACCACCTTCTGCTTATTCCGCAACACAGGCTCAAAATACTCAGTGTTGTCATCATCGGCGGGCTTGGAGAGTCTTACCTTAAGGGCAAACTGACACTTGATTCCACCTAGCTCTTCCAGCTCACCAGTCAAAACTTTATGCATCTTCCGACGCATGCCTTTTAAGAACATCATAAGGTCCGAGCTAAGGGGGTGCACAGGAACATTCATCATCCATCCACGCAAATAGTTATTAACAGCCCACTTAGTCTTCTTGAAGGTAAGACGCGCTGTGGGGACTGGGGACTGGGTTGCGGGGACGGGTTTGCGTGGGGCAGGGACTGGTCTGCGGGGGGGCAGGGATTGGTCTGCGGGGGGGCAGCAGTGGGGACAGGGGTGCGAGCCACCCCAGCCCCTAATTTAGCCAATATCTCCTTGTATGTACGGTCATATTCATTACGCACTTGGAGTGCTTTGAGTGCAACCTTAGAGCGTGGATAAGGAGGCTTAAAACAGTGAATTGAAACATAATCGTTTTGGGCTTCACGTGCTCGTTGATTATGAGTCATGTTACTATGCAGTTCCATTAGTCTAAAAGGAATATTACGATATATAAAAGACAACGACTATACAGTGAACGAACTTTGACCTTGCTTGACAGCGCCACAGGATTTCTATTGTTATACAGTGGGGAACCCCCATTCAGTGGCGCCGGCTGGTGAGTCAGTGGCCCCAGCTATAGGTTGTTGTGAGGCAATTTTTTGGGCATGACGAAGACGACTGTGGTTGACTTTATCAAACCCACAATCCATACACAATCCTACCTTATTATTTTAATAGCCTTCTGGCAACTCATACAAAGACGATTAACGACACCATGTTTTATCTTATATCTGTGTAATCCACAAAACTCTTGCTCTTGCGTACAGGGCATGTTACAGGGGTCTTTCTTTCCGAGTAATATCCATGGGCACTTATTTTCATATACTACCATTGTTATGTAAATAGATCTCTAATGTCTAATTGGTAATACCGTCTGGTGGAAGCTGGGTATTGGACTGCACCACAAGCAGCGCCTCCTTTACAAAGCCACGGAGGGGTCCATCCAACAAATAGTAAAGTACAGGCCAACCAGATTTAGTGACAGAGCTTCAATCCGGTAAACCTTGAGTGACCACACAGGGTCAGTGGCCCGCCGTCGTTGGTCTTGCTCTACCTCACCAGGTTGGTAGAGGTAGCGAACGCCAACACCAGAGGGAAGCTTTTGCTCTTTGACCCCCAGCGGGCGCCCTGGTACGACTGAAGAGGGCTTTTGTGCAACTCTGTTTGCCTACAATATGATCGAAGGCACTGAAGAAGGGCCCTTCAAGTAGGTCGAGGATGAATGCGGTTTTCCCACATCCTGTCTGCCCACAAACAAATGCCGAACAGGGACCATCTGGAAATGTAAACTTAGTTTTCGGTTTCATCAAAACCTTGTTAGTAGACTGCGCTGACGAACCTGCCATCTTTAATGTTTAGCTGTGCATCCATTACAATATACATATAAACGTTCAATGCGCTGGCCGCCTCTGCCTTTTTCATGATCTGAATGGTGATAACCTCAGACGCATTCTGAACGGCCCTGCCACGACCGCGCAGCTGGTCGTCATCACTCGTCCTTAAGTCGAGCCACAGAGCATACTTACTGGTTAGGTACTCTCCTAGGGACACGTCTTACAATGCCAAGTCTTTTGCAGCTATTGCTACACTGGGGTCTCGTTTACTCGTTCCTGCAAATGCCTTCTTCCCCTCATCCCACTGCTGGTAGCCACGCATGCCCTGGGCATAGAGTGGGTTGGGGATGCCCTCAATGGTCACCTCGACCTTCGTTATCTTTGGATTGTAGACCGACTGTGTTTTCCTGGTGAATGAGGCATTGGCTGGGTCTTTAAAGAGCAGTAGGATGCCCTTCAAGCTGCGAGCAGGCACGTTCAGGTTGATGTTCCGCAGTGTATCTTTTTTATTGTATACAAGCTTCGTGTGACGAAGAACATGGTCATACAGAATCGAGAGCCGACATGTGTACTGGGTGCGTATCATACGGGCCAACTCTGTTTGGGTAACAATGTCATACTCCAGCGAGATGCCATCAATTTTGTAGCTGGAGTCGCCTGTTGCGTGAATCACGCGGTTGTAGTCATTGAACGTGAGCTCGTACTCCAGTCTGTCACTAAGCGCACTCTGGTAGAATGGCATGTGGCTCTCGAGGAGTTCAAAATCAAGCGGAACGTAGAACCTGTTACCATAAACATCGGCTAGGGCCTTGTCCTTTTCCTTGGTCTCGTCCTTGTCTCCTGCCCCCATTTGTATCTTAGTTGTGTTTCTGTCATCTGATGTGTCAATGCCTTGATACTGGAGGCCCTGTCTCTCCTTTGCAGTCCGCCACAAGTCATGGTAACAGTGGTACACATCGCTGTCATCAAGAGACATGACCTCATTGCCAGATATCTTGATTGTCGTTTTCTTAACCATGGCGCGACCCAGGTTTTGCACAACTCTGCGGTTAGCATCAGCCGAGGTCAGTGTGATTGTAAAAGCCAGCCGTGCTGTCCCTGGAAAAATGACGTCTTCTGCGCCTAGATTGGGGAAGCGAACCAGCAGCTGTTGGTTCTGGTCGATAGCGCACGCCCTTTACCCCGAGCGGTTCGCGTATCTGGCGGTGTGGGTTTAGTTTGCGCCCGTAAGTACTCGACATGTTGAATTCTTAATTACACTTATATCTTTAACATAGTAACACGGAGTTTGATAACCCAGGATCTGACGACCCAGAGGAGGAAGGGGCCATGGGAGGGGAGAGGAATGAGACTAGCTTTGATGATGAGGAGGCTAACCTGATTGACGAAATTTTAGATACGTTGAGTACGACTAGTCCACCATGGGTTATTACTGAAATGTCTGCTGGGATAACAGAAGATCAGGTGGGTTCCAAAGAAGAAACTGAAGTCTTAGTTACGAAGTGGGAGAAGGCAGTGTCTAAGCATGGGCTGCAGGCCACTGTGGAGTCTAAAAGAGGAGACCTTTGGGTTAGGTGGGGGCGAGACTGGAAGCTTCTGACATGGAAGAGCAATCCCAACAAATTCCTCTTTCCTAGGAGTATCCTAGAGTACGGTGGTACACAGCTTGCTCGGGCTCTTGGAGTGAACAATGAACTATCCACAAAGGCAGTAAAAGCCCTAGAAGGGGTTGGCCAAGCCGCTGCTAAAGCCCTTCCAGGTATGTTAGAAATGAGCAGCCTTGAAGCCATGACATAGCAAAGTGGTGTGGAAGAAACAAGCTTTATAGTGGGCGTTCATAACGCCATACAAGACCTAGGTACAAAAACAGACAACGAACTACCACTCAGAGAACTTATGCGGCTTGACAAGGCTATGCAGACCCAGAGGAGGGAGCTGGTCAATAACCTAGCTAAGATAACTGAGATAGAAAGGGCAATAAAACATCAGGAAGCTAAAATGGCAAGCCTGGAGGAGGAAGGGAGGAGCGGAGATCGAGCATGGAGATTCCAAGCAATTGAGCTTGCAGAGCTGCAGGACCTGCGGGGTGCCCCTGTTGAGGCTGCCTCTGCAATCTGCGAACGTCTGTGAACCCAAATTAACCACATCAGGGAAACGATTAACAGACTTCTTAACGAGGACACAATGCTAGCTGAGCGTGTACGCACCCTGTTCTGGGAGCAGGGCATAACAATCGCCTCCATCCTCACTGCGATTGGATTGGCAATTTCGACCCTGGTAGTTGCTTTGAAGGGTGGAGGGAGCACTAGTGATGAGCGGTTTTCTCATCCTCGTACACCCCACTCGGACTAGTCTCGTCCACGGGGGCTGGCCCTGGAGAGGGGAGTTCCATATCTGTATCTGGCGGCAGCTCAAAGCTTCCTCTATCTGGAACCACCGGAACCGAGTTGACATCAGTATTGCTGCCGATCTGCTGCTCCTCAGTCGCGATGGTAATCAGATTGTTGTACCCAGCAACGTTTCCAATGGCGAGGCTCATATACGACAGAGCCATGTACAGGCCCGTTACAAACACATAATCAACCTTTGAGGAGGCATTCTTGAGGACGTGCTGATACTGTCACATAGATGAAGACATGTCCACTGGGGAGTTGTTGGCATCCTCAACGTTGGCCTGAAATTGCTTTTGAGCATTAAAGGACGTGCCAACACCTAGTATCTCTGAGCCCAGACATAGGTCCTAATGCTGTCGTTGATCCGTGTGATACCTGGGGCAGTGAACCCAGCTAATTTTTTTCCAGGATGTAAGTACTCCAGGCGGTGTTTGCTCCATCCTGGTCTTGCTTTATAAAATCTGCCCTGGAAAACAAAACCATTGGTTGATTTCTCAAAGGTTTGCCTAACGGATTCGTACACGTTGGTGTTTCCATAATGAGTGATCACCCGTACCTTGTGTGTTTCAGGGTCAGTGAAGTATACCCCGGCTTAGGCCCTGGTTACCGCCCTTTATCCTCCAGTAGCTGTTTTTGTCAACCCCAAACTCGTGGCAGAGCTGGTGGTATATTCTCTTGTCAAAGGTGTTGTTGTTGGCCGACCATGTGGCGTCATCCGGCAGTGCTATTCTCATTTCGTCTAACAGTCTCCGGATTGTGTAGTAGACATGGAACATGTAGAGGTTACTTAGTGCTTGGGAATCAGATTTGAGGTGGTCCAGGGCAGAAACTCCGCAGCCGCTTGTTGCACACCATAAAACAAAGTTTACCTGGTTCTGCCAGTATTGCATGTGGTTGGTTCTCCAGCCAACTACAAGGCTGACGTCACTTATGTTTGGCACCAAGTATTTATCAAACAGGTTGGGGAACTCGACACTAAAAGCATCTATTATTTTATCTGCCTTAACCTGGATGAGAAGGTGTGTCAGATTCTCAGGATCAATATGCAGTGGGTAGACCGGTCCGGTTTTGTACGTTTTACTCATATTGAAACTAAAGGCTTGTTTATTCATAGTGCTATGTATCACACTCTGTCTAATGTTCAAAGCGGCGACGCTGTGTCCCTGCAACATCCTATTGACAACACTGCGGGCGATCTATGTGTTGGCCTAAGGTCAATCACGTAAACTGTGGGCTGGTTCAATCTTGAATCAAACGAGACCATTCAATGGCGGTCTGAAACTGCTGGAAAAGGAGGAAGAATCCAATTAAAACCCAGCCTCTGGAGTTTCCACCTTCTCCAGCAGCAAATTACATCGTTAGGTCTTGGGCTAGAAGTTGATGCTGTAAATGAGGTTATTACCCTCGAAATGTCTGATGGGACTGTGAATATATCAGACTGAGTGTTAAAAATGTTGGGTCTTGATGACCGTCTCGGAAGGCGGTGGATTTTTTTCAGGTACTTACACTGGTGACCGACCATCAACTTAAGCATCTTTAACACAATTTATGTTCACCTCGATCAAGTCAGCACCACGCACAACATGCTAGATGGTGCGCCCACTACGCTTCTTGAAGTTGTTGGTTTAGAGGGTGACTCTTTCGCTGATATTATAACCACCTACATCGCTAATCCTGTATGTAAGCGTGTCACTAGTGGAACAGTGCATGAGTTAAAGGTTCAGTTATGCGATAATAAAGGAAGGCTATTAGATAACCACGACTTACCTGTTAGCGTTGTTCTTGAATTTACAAGATGTCAATAAAAACGAGTATTTATGGACCTAGGCAAAAACCGCCAAGCACTGTTCAGGGCGCCAACCTCTCGGAATATGCCACAAAGACCTATGTATCTATTGGTGACTCGCAGAAAATGGATAAAAGTGGCGGTATTATGGTTGGAGACCTTGAAATGGGAGATAATAAAATCGTTCAGTTGGGAGACCCAATATCGCCTAAAGATGCTGCTAATAAAAAGTATGTTGATGAGAGACACAGACAGCATCGCAAGGACCTGAGAGAACACATAAACTCCCAAACAAAACCCCTCATTACTAAATGGGCAGAAGCAAGTGGTGCTCTTCGCAGAGGATATGAGTGGTCGTTTGGCCATGGGGCTAGGGGTCGAGACTCACAAGACTCAAGCTGTGGATATACCATGTTATGCAATGGGTTGTCTTCGGGTGTTCGTGCTGATACTGGTGCTATAGCAGTCGTTCCTGTTATTAATGGAACGAATCAAGTGGTAGGAATAAGTAAGCCTGCTGACCAACGGGCTGTTGTAATATCTTTAGACCAGCCTTTACAGCTAGAACAAGGCAACGTTATTAATTTTTATACTACCAGACAAAACAGAGGGGCGACTTGGTCTGTAGCTTCACTCCTAATTGAACTTGACTTGTAGACTTACGTATAAAGCAGCAGTATGAAACAACAAACAACCATTCCGACGGCACCGTTATATTCGCAGCTGTTCGATAAGAATCCAGGGCACTCCTATCGGTTGAATGAGATCAGCCTCAAGAGGCAATACCTTGAGAAAGAGATTGAAAAATATTGTGCTATGTACAAGAAATATAGGCGTGCAGTGAACTCGGTGGATGCAGTTGACACTGCATTAGTTACTGTTGGTATGTGTCTTGGCACAAGTGGTGTAGGTATAATGTCTACAATAGTTGCTATTCCTATTGTCACAGTCTTGGGTGTTACTGGAGCCGCTTGTGGGCTACTTGGAATTGCTGGAAAATTCGTCAGTCGCCAAATGAGCATCAAGGTGAAAAAACATGATCAGATCCGCATTCTAGCGCTGAGTAAATTGAATACTATTGCTGACATGGTATCGACAGCACTTGAAGATGGTAATATCTCTGATCATGAGTTTAAACTCGTTTTAGCTGAGGTCACAAAATATACCCAAATGAAGGGCGAAATTAAGGCCAGATCTGTAAAAGCGCACCAGATGGTTTCCATTGATGAAAACAATGCGCTGATCCAACGTGGAAAAGACAAAGCATTGGAAGGTATCAGACAAGAATTGGGTGCTTCTTTACTATTAAGCGGACTGTGAATGATATTGACCCGCCTCAATACATAGAATAAACCCAGTGTGCGCAGACATCTTTGGTCTGTACCTATCTATTTAAACAGTGGATATTATAAGATATAGGATGGTAATGGATGGTAAGTGATTAAGTCGTTCTGTATCTCACATGACGGGATCAGACAAAAGACAACTCATTGGGAGAATAAACGAAAGCACTGCATTGGTGGAAGCGACTACTCAGCGGTTATCAGTCAGGACTACTTTAACAGCCATAATAAGAAGATGACCGATAAAATTAGCAACGAGGGCGGCACACGAGCGTCGCCTGCCTCTAGGGCCAGGTCTTCGAGGAGGTTGCAATTGCAGTCATTGAGAGCAGATATAACACAAATGTTTACGGGAACAACATTTACATCCACTACGGCGGGGAGGACACATCTTACTCCCCAGACGGATTTTTTGTCCTCCCGGTCCAGTCTGATGGTGACCTCCTCTGCCCTCCTGAAGACACAAGTCAGGAGGAGATTGCGCTGCTCGAAACCATCCAAGACATAGATGATGAAGGGGACTACGCCGCAAACGGTAAGTTTGATACTATCTTCGAGTACGATCTGGATCACGGCGGCCCCTGGATGGGCAGGCCGACAAAGATTCCAGAAAGACCGGCTGGAGCTTTCTTCTGCTGGAAACTCTTTACGATGAGAGTGACAACGATTCGCCCAGATCCCGCCTTTATTGAGAAGTGTCTCAGTTCATTGAGGACCTCGAACGGGTGAAGAAGGGAACTTACAGCGACGGTCGCATATAAATCTCACTTGCTGACCTCTATGATGACTTACTACCGGTGTGGCCCTGGAGAAGATCGGCTGGAAGGGCTGGTTGACACTGTAGTATAGAGACTGGGCAGGTGCGAGCGCACTGCAGGCTGGCTTATGTGAGTCCATTGGGAAACTGCGCTCGTACCCCCAGTCTCTATACTACTCAATGCAATGCGCGTAATCCCAATAGAAATCGTGTGTCCGCGCAATTATGTACGCATAAGTGCGTTTTTATGTGTGTGCGGGCTTTGGTTTTGTTGTTGTTGCGAAATAGTGTGTTCGGTGGTCTGATACCAATACACAAAAAAGCCAATTTAATTGTTATTGGTCGTGAACGAATATGTCCCACTCATAAGACGCACCTTAATGAGCCCCAAGGTCAACAGTGTGACCCCATGGAAATTTAGTAGCTAAACCAAGACCGTATTATTACCCCAAGCAAACAGATCGGCTGCATTGTTTATACTTCATGAAATACAATGGTCAATGTCAATGGTGAACTGTTTACCCAGTTTGCTGACTTTATTGACACTAAGACTCGACAGAGTAATGCAGGCAACTAACTTGACTAAGGTGCTTTGATTTATATTGGCAAGTTCGGTATTCCGAGTTGATGGGCTCTAAGTACGTTTATTTAGCTAGGAATGTATTATGCAATTGGGAGCGAGAAGCGAATATATATACACCTACCGGACAAAAAGGTATGTCCCAGGTGGTACAAAATTGTGCTTTAATCATCAGTTGAACATTTTGAAAATAATTCAAACCGTATATTTGAAATTCGTCAAAGTGTTTGACGACAATTAATTCAGTTGTGAACAAGTAAATACCTTATAAATGACTGGTGTGAGAAGAAATATTGTGGAAGATAAATTCTATTATGAAGTTGAACTTTGAGATTGCCATTGAATATAGAACAAATAATATAGCAGCAAGAATATGTCACCTGACATTTGAAATACCATGATATAAATGACATAATTACACCTGGTGTGTTGGTTAGTTCTTCAAATGTATAGCAATAATTGGCTTTGAGAACGAAAAGGTAGTCCCGAGGGCCTCTTCATAGGCCCAACTATTATTTTTTGCATACTTCTGATGTCAGTCGATGAGCTGAAACAAGACAATACCATATTATACCCTGGCTTCATTGTCCAACGTAAATGATCAATCAGATATGTATCCTGTTGCATTGGTGTCACGAGTAAACGCCCCGAAAGATAATCACTCAACAATCATTCTTCCTACTGAAGCGGTTTCATAATCCTGTTCCTTGCATGTCATAATCTTTGAGACAGAATTACATGCAAGGATAGGCCTTCTCTTCTCAAAGTCAGTTACTTCCGAGGGTTAATCAGAACACCGTTCATAAGGTATCGCACTCGCAATTCATCGATCGTTGGCAAAAAAGCTGTTCGCTACTCTATCGTGTGGCATAACATTATCAAAGTTTTGCATCATTAAGACCGACTGCAAATACAGTTTACTCATTAGTGGAAGCGATTGCATTTATACTATCTGCGTTAAGTTTACATCATATTCGATATTAATCGCGAATGTAAACGATGGATCTTAACTAATATTGTACATTTTCATAGTACTTGAATGATTGCGGAGAATCAATCAATATGCGAATTGTCGGCGTCATCCCCTTTATTACGGGAAAAAGTCGTAACGTAGCATAAGAAATCCTATCTCAGTAAACTCACCATCATGAGTAACTTATATATATGTATATATAATTACATATAAATATATATATATATATACATATATATATATATATATATATGATATATATATATATATATTTATATATATGTACATATGTATATATATATATATATGTATATATATATGTATGTATATATAAAAATATTTATATATATATACATATATATATGTATATATATATATATATATATATATATATGTATATATATAGTATATAGTATATATATATATGATATATATATATATATATATCTAGTATATTACATATATATCTACTCTCTATAGTCTCTATATATATATATATATATATATATATATATATCTATATATATATATATATATATATAATATATATCTTAAATCTATATATATATATATATATATATATATATATATATATATATATATATATATATATATATATATATATATATATATATATATATATATAACGTTGATATTCCTTGCTGCTTGAGTCGTTGGAAACTGGAGACCTATTTTGGGATTTTACTTTTAGGGTTTCAGTTGCTTCTTTCATAACCGAATGACGTTTATATGCATATGTAGATGTAAAGATATTCACTAGCATATCATATATTGTGTATTAGACGTCATCTGCGCACTTAGCCATCCACGGTTTCCGTTTACCTTCTTATATGATAACATAAGGTCATTATGAGTCACTCACGCTATAAGTTGCGTGTTGCTCGTTAAACATTGCCAAGAGAAGATATTTGAATCATTCGCAAGCAAATGCAGACGTCATCTGCGCGAAATAATTAAATGGTACCAACAAAGCGGCAAGTATATTCAGTTATCGAGTTATCCGGGCATTTAAAAAAGATTTAGACCATCTTTGACAATTATGACAGACAAAATATTACAGGTGACACACTGTACCAAGATCACTTACGTCATATTTTGCTGTTGCTGGGACGCTTGTCCCGTTTGATGAGTGGTGAAAAAATACTGAAGAGGTAAAAGCGGTGTCAAAGCAGCCAGGAAAAGAAACGAGTCATGTCACTTCATGTGGCATGGATTTTCTATAGTTTTAAGCGGTCCATACATATAACAGATGTCTTCACTGCTTATTGAAATGAAGGTACGGTACTAACTTGCCTCACGTCACTGCCTAAATAGACTTTTAAACATCAACGTAGTAATTAACATGAAAGGCATAGACAAGTTAAGCGTCCTAGTTTTCGGGTTAAAATTAGCACTTTGTAATGAGGCAATGCACAGTGGACGCCGCCATTCAACAGTGCTCAGCGCTTATCCAGAACATTGAATATTTTAATGTAAAAAGTAGGGCATCGGGAACTTCAGTGGCAGAAATCTAGTACAATTCGCACGAAACCCGTGTGTATATACTTGCGAATGGGCGTGTATTCAAAGGCTTTCCTGATCTAATCGCAATACCACGGATCCTTAGTCGATATTACAACGCAATCGATGAATAATATATCACGCTAATTCAGGAGGGTGTTTTGGCACCATCGTATTGGGGAAAGGAATACGTATATTGGATTGTTTAGAATAGAAAAGTGTCAGATATCCGCCGCCGGCATCGCATGGTGCATTCTGCAATAGATCAGTCATCAATTATTGCATTTCGTACTAGCATATGCACATTAATCTGATCCCGTCTTGCCAAAAGCTGCAAGCGAATCAGGGCCAAGCACCGACATTTTTAGTAATGCCTTGGCGTTGTTCAGAGTTACTGGTATATGGATTGGCAGGTTGCTAACTTCAAATATGTTTGTCGCAAATCAATCAATATTTCTTTGACACATGAGAAAGGCAAACTGTCTCTATGGTAAGGGCCTGGTACGAGCTATAGATGGCTCTATAGCGTAGATAAAATACTATGTATGAAATGTGCTTTGAGAGTCGTCTTTCACGACGCAGGACATTAGAAAGCGTCGCTAGTAGCAATGTTTCAGGCTTCACTTAGGCGCTTACTATGTTCGGATAAAAACATTCTATTTTGGCGGCGTTGCTTGCTTAATCACAAATGATACACCCGCTACATTGTTTGCTACAAGCGACAAAAAGTGTCTATTTTTCACTGATCATTTTGTTAATTTGGTGTCATTTAGAAATGGTGTTTTGTTTTCCTATTCACGTATGATAAAACCGTAGCTGCAGGTGGTAGACAATTCCCTCTTTGCCCCGTGAATTCCGCCGGACTGACTGATAACGCTGCATCATCCAGGCAGCCAAATTCTGTTGATATCTCCAGACGATAAAGTATCCTCTTACACAGCGAATGCTATCTTAATATATGGTAATCATCAGATAAGTTAGATTCCCCTCCAATGGTGTCACTATCTGATTGAGCAGCTTGACTATCTCATAATGCACTTAGCGTTAATTAGAATATCTCAATCTAGACTGTACATTTCACGACTATATATATATATATATATATATATATATATATATATATATAGATATATATATATATATATATATATATATATAGATATATATATATATATATACTGTCATCATTACATATATCCCATATATATATAAGATATATGTATATAAATATATATATATATAAATAAATAGATATGTAGATATATATATATATATATATATAGATGATTATATACATATATATATAGAATATACATAAAGATAGTTAAATATATATATATATATATATATTCCCTATCTCTATAGAGAGATCTAGAGATTATCTCTATATATATATATATATCTATATAAGAATCTAGATATAGATATATATATCTAATCTAATAGATATCCCTATATCTATCTATATCTCTCTCCCAGATCTCTATCTCTATCGCCCTCTATAATATATCTCTCTATACTATGTCTGTATCATATATATCTATCTATCTAGATCTATATATATCTATCCATATATAGATCTCTAGGGATTTATATATGCTCTCTATTATAGATGTATATCTCTCTAGATACAGATATATATCATATATATCTATCTCCCTCTAAATATATATATATATATAGAGAGATCTGTTTAGATGTATCTATATATATATATATAGACGTCTCTATATATACATATATCATACTCTATATATATATCTCATATATTCTCTAAATATATATATGTATATATATATATATATATCTCTCTTATCTAGGGAGCATATATATATATATCTATCTCTCTATTTATATTATATATAGATATATATATATATATATATATATATATATATATATATATATATCTATATATATATATATATATATCTATATATATATATCTATATATATATATATATATATATATCTCTATATATATATATATATATATATATATATATATATATATATATATATATATATATACAGAAGGAGGATAGCTATGCAATCTTCGAAATTACTGGTAATGTATTACAGTATTGGCCGTCGAGGTCTGTGGTATGTTTCAACCTCTTTTTGGTCCACATTACAATGTTGCAAATCGTTGCCAACCTTTGGACAACCAATGTTTGAGCCGGCAGGTAATTTTGAGGCCCAACTGCTCATGCGTGGGTCGGGATTACGGCGTCGTAGTATTAATTCGTGCGAGTATTATTGAGCGTAATAGAACCTTATGATATTTTAGAACGGCTGTAATTCCTGCATATATCTGTGCATTTTTGTAACAATTGTAGTTAAAGGTAATGTAGAAGGAAATTAATGCGACAATCAGCTAGAAGATGAATCGGAAAAACGAAGCAAGGCATTTCTTCACCAATCCAGCAATCAATGTGCACAGTAGTGAAACAGTACTGATTAAAGTTAATTTATACAAGTATTTAAATCGCCAAGGCTCGTTCAGGTATCCTAACTAAAAACTAATGAGATACATTTGGCAGATATTATGTTCATTAATATACTTACGAAACCAGCCCCAAAACAACTGCATTCGATGTTTGAATACCTCGAGGTTAGTAACAGCTATGAGAATTTATTGGACAACGTAACACCATTTTTGATATCCGAGTTTATTGGTAATTGCTATTACAGTCAACATATGAATCTAACACCAGGCTCATAAAATTAGAACTAAATCTTCATCCGCATAACGACGATTCCCTGCTGTGCTAACTGCGCCATTAATTTGTCATGATGCTGTGAGCAACCGCATGGTTCAATAAATGAGTAAACGGATGTTCGATTGGTCTCGCATGCTCCATTATATTGGGATTAAAAAAACAAATGGCACAAACGAGGAGTCATGGTATTTATCATAATGATTCAAGTTCTCTGTAGATATACATTAGGCAAGGTTGGTATATGCACTAATGCCGAAGTCATGAATTCATAGTTGCTGTTTAAGACATACAATAAGCTGCTCCTGATAGATCAACTCTGTTGATCCACCGAGTAAGGTACATAACATTAGTTGTTCTCAACCATCACTTCCAATGTGTAAACACAGTGTGTAATTGCTCCAAGTACTTAGAGCATCAGTCGGACGGTTGGCTTACATATGTTGGGTTCCTGAATCGGACAGCAATATATACGTTCAGTCTAAACGCCATATAAGGATTTGCGAGAGGAAATTTGATGACTCGTTGGAGGCAAGTGCATATGCCAAATTAATTAGGCTGAAGAGGTTCACGAGTCATTTGTTATGATTTATTCCCTTTTATGCATGAAGTTACACAAAGAGTGTGGAAGATTGATTCCTGACGGTTAAGTTTTATGCGATGTGTATTCCAATTGTCCTTGTGTTCTGTAATTATATTTTGGTCTAGACAACAACAACAATAACCAAATCCATCTGATTCTCAATGAAAAACGTCATGATTCATTGCGCTGTTCAGCCGACATGACCAACTCTAGTTGACCAAAATTCATGAGACTTGCTTATTGAATTTCCCATTTAGCTTCCCTGCGCCATCCCCCCAATCTGCGCTTTGAAAATGGGTATGATGCCCGTTTTGCATGCAGAGTAAAGTAGGCGCCCGTCGCTGAGCCTTACTAACGCATTGTTCTTGCACAATACACGGGCATTAGTGTTAAGTCGAGCAAACTTCCAAGAAAACAATTATCTCCTCCATAGTCCTCCATTGGTTCTTGTATTATTTTATATTAGACTCTTTTATCGCTAATATTTTATAGCCTGCAGTTATATTACAGCATTCGAGCATCCCCATGAGTTCCCAGCGCATTATTAACGGGATATATGGTCGCCACGAGCCTTGTTGGAACATGCTTACTTTACTATCTATCCGACCTGGGCCTTAATGACGTTAATTTCCGGTCAGTCGGATATAATGACATCCACTCACTGACTGAAATGAACATATTCTCTGTGGACGGTGACCTTTGCCAGCTTTCCGTTGCTTAAGCTATAAGCTATTACTATCTACATCATACAAATCTTAATGACGTTAACAAATATACATCATACACATACATACATACATACATACATACATACATAACATACATACATACATACATACATACATACATACATACATACATACATACATACACATACATACATACATACATACATACATACATACATACATACATACATACATACATTCATACATGGAACATACATACAGATTACATACATACATACATACATACATACATACATACATACATACATACATACATACATACATACATACATACATACATACATACATACATACATACATACATACATACATACATACATACATACATACATACATACATACATACATACATACATACATACATACATACATACATACTACATATACATACATACATTTACACATACATACATACATACATACATACATACATACATACATACATACATACATACATACATACATACATACATACATACATACATACATCCATACATACATACATACATACATACATACATACATACATACATACATACATACATACATACATACATACATACATACATACATACATACATACATACATACATACATACATACATACATACATGCATACATACATACATACATACATACATACATACATACATACATACATACATACATACATACATACATGCATACATATATACATGCATACATACATACATACATACATACATACATACATACATACATACATACATACATACATACATACATACATACATACATACATACATACATACATACATACATACATACATACATACATACATACATACATACATACATACATACATACATACATACATACATACATACATACATACATACATACATACATAAAGCAAACTTTGTGTCCGATAAATTGCCAAACTAAATAGACTTACAATGTTCCGTTCTTCACCATTTTTTTTTTGCTCCATGGATTTATTGTCACGATGAAGGCATATTGCCTATTATATTGGTACGAGTGAGGCTTTGTCTGTACAAATATCAAGGAATCCGAGCGGAAAAGATGACTACCCTACAACTTGACGATGTCGTTCCCATGTGTGCGTTTTATGCAATAGTTTGACCATGAACGTCGCAACTAGTCGTCCAGCGCCTTGCGAGGAGATAAACACGCATCCCGTTCGTTATAGACAATCGAAGCTATCACTTTTCATGGAACATAAATGCAGCACAAGACAACATACATATGTATTACATACCAGACTAGGTATATGATTTATTTTCCTAACAAAGTGACTGGTTTTTACAACCGCCTTCAACACTGCAGTGACTATTGACATGACTCGTCTTTATTTCTAGTTACCGTTGCGTATCAGTACGATCGTTATTTCTCAACAAAAATCAATTATGAACTACTTTGTCACAGTGACAAAACAACTCTTGACCGATTATAGCATTTATATTTGGCTTCCGAAGCAGTCACAGCTGACAATTCGGTACTACGTAAGCTCATCAAGTGCAGTCAATTGGCTCATCAATCAATGAACTGCACCAGTTGCGTGATATTTACATTCTAAATAGGAACTTGATTAGATTATGTGAATAGTGAGCTCCTGTAATAAGACGCCTAACCAGACAAAGGCGTTCGTCTACATTGCATTGCTACACCAAAGCGATTTCTTTGCAATGGGGTATTTATCTCTATTGCTTGCTCGGCAAGCGTGAGACGACGACAACCTTTGCACTTATTCATATTGCCCTCGCACCGCTTTGAGTTACGCGACAACCTAGCGATACCTATTAAATCGTTGTATACATCGACACTGCGCTGAGACAGCTCGCCTTCGTCAGTTAATGGCCTGTCCAAAGTATAGGCTGCAAACGAACAGAACCAAACGGAACAAATACGGAAGGCTTTAAATCAATCAAAGTCCATTGAGTAATAATCTTTTTATGTTTACCTGTTTACTCATTGCTCATCTCTCACTATGTAGCAAATAAATAGCTTTTTCAGTTTCATAGCAGGCAGGCTCAACTATGTACTCCTCATTTACATTTGAGCAATTGCAGTGATCGAATCCGAGAATATATATTATCCTAAAACTAATGTCAGAGACACCTAGACCTAGATTTTCGAAACTTATTCTATTTTGTCAAGACATTCAAATAACCGCATATTGCGTAATGTAATCAACCCATGGAGCACATGCAGCTCATAAAATCGTTCCTCCAGCTTTTCATTTGAAATTGCTTATTAGAGAATTGTTCTACATGGTGTCTAGGGCTTTCAAACACCATACGGCAATCCGTTTGAAACAACGGATATGGCGATGAAGTATGTGCGGGTATGTTGATTGTAATGTGGAAGGCGTCTCATAATGTGGACCCGTCAAATACTGTCGTATTGATTGCAATAATGGCTGGCGCAAAGATAATTGTGAAAGAGAAAGTGTTTATTTCCTAACCGCTCAGACTGGGGTCACAGTAAAATCCGTCGGTTCGTTAAGTAATAATTAGCGCTTGATAAAATAAGCTCTTTTATTAAGTCTAATGGTGATATAATTGTGCATAAACAAGCCTGGTCACACATACTTATGCCCCCCCTTTAGAAACACCGGTCGTGTGCCCTGTATATGCATCTAGTCCCTTAGATGGTTACAACCCAACCTAGTGAGAGTAAAAATATCCACAAACCGGCATCTACTGCTTGCCGTGTCTGTGCCTAGCTATGGTAACCAGTGGCAGGTTTAAGGAGCCTAGGTTTCAGAGCATTGTAACAAACATACACACATATTAAATGTCATTATATTACCCAGATTATTTTTGGCAAGGTTAATTATACGCCAAGAAGTGTGCAGTGAAACCTTAAATATGCCACAATCAGCATTATTTACTCGATTATTTTCTGCAGTATGTACGTGTGATTGGCAGGATATCAGCTTGATATAATGCAGACAGATGAATATCCATCTGATTGCAAACTCATCTTGTCTTCTGCTATCTGCAATACTAGCAGCGTTTTTAGCCGGGCGCTAAGTATTGGCTAACATCAGAAGTATTCGGTGGAATGGCAGAGCCGTCAATCATATGATGTTTTGCTAAGCAAAGGTATTTGACAAAGAGGTAGCTTCGCCTTAGAGATCCGTCGCGCTAACGCTTTTTATTTGCCATATCTTGACCTTGGATGCCCTTGTTAACTAGGAAGCCGGAGCATGCATTAAATGATTAACCTTGCGACTTAAGTTACTATTTCCTGAGTTTTCTACTAACCCGATGAAAGGAAATTGTACTTAATCACAATAAATGAATGTCGAACGCATATATCGATTTCGCTCTATCGCTGAGCATTATTATTAGTGAGGCAACCTCGAACCGTAGTAGAAGGCTACATTAACTAACAAATTCCTGCATCAGAGCAATATCTCTCTCTTTGTTATCAATCGTCTTGCGAAAAACAGCCATTCAGCCACATGAGCAGCTACAGCATTAACGACCCACCACAACCTCCCTCTATCCGATTTCATCATAGCTCGCCCAGCGTGGCGTGGCTCGTTTATTGCAGTTGTGTCTCAGTTATGGCATCTTTGAGAAGACAATATTCCGCATTCTGTCTCAAAATAGTAATATAAAAATTTTGGTATTTCCAAGCAAGCATGTTTTGCTAAAATAATACACTGCACGAACATCCTAACTATTGTGCTGCGCTATGTTTACCTAGATATAATCTCATTTTATTCAAAAGATTGCTTCGAGTGACAAGTTCATCGTGATAAAGCATATAGGTTGAATCCTTACTGTCGACAAAGTCTTAACAGTACAAATCTAATCGTAATTAATTGCAAATTGTACGCTCTAATAAGTTTCACATGAAGGCAGGTGGCTAATATAGAGCTTTGAATTCTAGTTATATGAAGCAGAACCGAGCCAAAAGCCTCGCATGATTTACTGGTCATTCATATTTCCTCAACGACACGTCCGCTCACTATAATCATGACCATTTGATCACGTGACTAGCTCACGTCTAGTACACTGAAATCATGTAGCAACGAAGAAAACACATGATGAATAAGAGCATTGTGAAATCTGCTTTTTAATCCATGCGGTACATGCTCTACTCTAAAAAGATGAGAGTATGTGAGTGATTAACACGTTTACTATAAAAGAAGAGCGCTTTCGGGGTAAATGGCAATTAATCGCAAAAGTAGTCGACAAACTAAATAGCAGTCGATGTCTAGCCCGTGGCTTGAAATGTAATATAGCGTGATTATTAGGAAAGGCGTTGTGTGCCTTAAACACCGTCAGTAGAGGCATGAAATATAACATTAATCGCATGCATGGCACCAGCATGGGCTGCTTGTAAACTAAACAAATAAGAGACCAATGGGCAGGCATAGTTAAATAAATAGGAATTAATGAGTCTCTATGATTACCATCCTTAACAATAGTAGCATATGCATATTCACTTTGTAGCTCTTATAGCCCGCCTGTATAGTATCGTAAATGCCAAAAAAAAAATGCATCCCTTCGAATAATGCACGGCCTTAAAGGAACTCAATAATGATGATGTCGTAGTTAGTGTATATCGAAGTATCCTCCCATTACTTTACCGCCGCCAGCACACTCGGCGTTGGATTCATATGCTCACATCGACTTGAATAACGTAAACACCGGCGTCATTTCACCACTATGGTGCTTGCATAGAGTGACAAATGTTTAATGACACACAGGGGGTTTGAATAATTTCTCAAACCACCAAAGAAGCTAACAACCCCACATGTTTTGCTACGAACACGATAAACGAAGAATTTGGAAAAGCCATCAAACAAATCACAAACCTTAATAATACAAAATACATTATCGCGAGAAATATCCTCAAATATTACCCACAAGCATCTATGCCATAATCAGCCTGTGATAATGAGAAAGCTAGAACGAGAATCAAATAATTAATGAGGAACGAATGCACAAAGCACTATGACGCTGGCCCTGAACTTTCCAAGTGAAATGAAGTGGACTTTTGGTCATATATCTTAGTTTACTCTTTGGAAAGTATAGAAGGCTTATAATAGATCAGCTAAGCTAGATTCAAATGAGTATCGCCAAAAGTAGCGAGTGTCTGATGGCTGCATGTGACTCTATTTAGGCCAGTTTCCTGTAGCCACACCCAGCTGACCTATCTAGTCTAGCAGCTTTTTGAACGAGCTGCGTTTGGCTTTACTTTTCTTATATTTGCTTACCTAAGAACATATATCAAATACTGCATGTCGGTGCTTGAAAAGTGCATGCTTTCCTTGGGCTTTATCACTATCACGTCCTGGACACATTACCCGTAGATACAAAATTCGCAATGCAGGTATATTATGCATTGATTTGAGCTCGCACATCCATTAAATCGCACTTTACACCAGGACAGTGAGTGTGGATGATTGAGTAAGAAAAAGGTCGACTCCTTCTCTCCTGCCACAACAACATATTGTGACTCTTTGAAGTCAGAAGTCCTACTCCATGGTCAGCGTCGTGATGACCTTGTGTACATTTGTCCACATGCGCCTGATAAGTCACTTTCCGTACTTGTCAATGTGTAACAGTGATCCCAACAGACCAATTAGCGCGTCTTCTCTTGTTTTGCTAACTGTTTGATCATGTTACAGTAACGACACGTTATTCCGGAGTTGTCATTGTCTAGGCCGCTTGAAGTTCAGATCATACGATTGGTTATGTAATTGGTTTGCTAGGTAACTTAAGCCTTACATCAGTTCACTTCTTGTGGACAAGTGAAGCATGCACATTATATATGGCGGTCCAGGCATTGCCGTGATACTGACCCGAATATTCAGTCGGACTTCTGAGACCTGAATGAATGCATTAGAGCATTTTAATATCCTGAGAAAACGGGTCCTTTAAACTCACCCTCATAGGCTGAATTATGTATGAATAACCGTGCATAAATGTTTCAACGTTTGTCTATTTTCATGCCGCTTAGAGCAATAGCAAAATATGAAGCCAGCTGCGACTGCTCTTTATTATTCATGTGGATGGTTCCAAACAGATTTGGACAATCGTGACGTTCTGTTGAATTGTTCGTGTGACGAATTCATTAATGCAATAAATTTGAATCGCTCGTTATTGTTATTGTGATTTATTGCAAGCATTGCATGACATGTATATCACTACAAAAGAGATATTTGGTGATCGGTATGCTTTGATAGTGACAGCCTCTACGAAACAGTCAGTTACATATAACGTGATAGATCTCCAACAGTTTCTTGTGTCCTCACCGCCATTATTGCTAACAAATAGAGTAAACAAGAACAAACAGTTGCCTCTTATTCCGTAAGCTTATTAAAATGCTACAAGCATTTGCATAAATAACAAAAAATCGCGTTTGGGCAGCCTGGCGTGTAAAAGCCTTATCTGTACAACATCTGAACAACTTCCGTTCTTTGCCCACCCTGTTGCACATTTTCGCCATTGTAACGGAAGCCGTCGATTGTCAAACTTGCTACCGTACATATGCTTCAGTGCTAATTAGCCCCGAGGCGTGACGTGCAACCTCTTCCTGGGATAGTGCAATTTTGTTAAGAGTATGGGAGTGCTATTTCCGATACATGGCGGACATTTGCAGTCTTGCGATCAAGAAACAAAATCTTATAGAAGATGAACCCTGCCATGCTGAACACACCTGTATCATATGTTTTGTTCTAACCAGATTCCCTAAACATTATACCTAATCACAACAGGGTTCCCGCAGTGTACAAATTTAGCAATATTGCAAATTGTAGACGCGAACTCAATTAAGTGAAGATTAGTCTTAATATTGCATAGTTTTTGTGAGTGCACGGATATGATATTAAATTATAGGTGATGCTTCGGAGATTCGAGTGAATCTCATGGTGGTTATTATGACATTTATTATTGCCAGATCCCAAAACTTAATTAACTCTCTCTTACTGGTGCTTTTCATCGAGCATCGTGAAAATTCTGCTACCATTTTTGAAAATATATAGGCAAACTGGAGCCCAATATGTGGGTTCTGTTGGTTCTAATGCGTTGTTAATTGTAATTCATATTTATGACCAGGCGTGTTCTAACCCGAATATGGCCCTTGACAGGCGTTTTAGTCATTCAAAGCAGAGAGCAGGGCGGGTTATGGACAGCAATACCCGAAGATGGTAGAAATGAGCATTTTGTAGTTACTTACACCATCCGGCAATAATTTTTCAGATTTTTGTACACAATGTTCGTATGCTGTTTTAAAGAATGGATTTTCCATAAGTTCGGGTTACCAACGGATTATTCTATTAATTGCATTTGTTAATGTTATTTGTAACATCTAGTGACCACGAACACCCCTCTGGGCGACTCAAAGTGCTGTAACTGGAGCTTGCAAGAAGCAAAGAGTAGAGTAAACCTGAGACCACAGCTAGATATTGATGTCAGGTGGTTAATCTTTTACGCAATATTAAAACATCGGTGCATCTGCGCAACCGCGATCTCCGAAAATCTAATCAATGTAATTTTTCTTTACGAGGATTATCAGTCCACCCCATAGCTGCTGTCGGGAAAATTCATTACGTTAAGTCACAATAGGAAACCCGCGTGAAAGTATGTGGGCGTGAATCGATCCCATATCATATTTTCCCCGGCTTGTTGGTTTGCCAATAAGAGTCGTGGGCCGCTTAACAGCAGCCGTCCGCTTGTATCTTAGCATGTACAGTACGGAGTGGCCTTGACAATCTGGGTGGTAAAGATAAATAAACTTAATGTGTAGCCGCAAGCAATAGTATCTTCCCGACACAAAACCTTTAATTTCGATTTACTATCTTATTGTATTCGCTGACATCTTTAGGATATTGACAATGAACTAATAGAATCTGACAGTCTGCGTCCGTTTTGTAGCTAATAGATAACATTTGTTCCATAGATATACATAATTACCTGAATAGGTAGAGGTATCAAGATGGTCTGCCAATACTTACTTTATCAAATGCTGTCGATTTGGACGATTGCGGTAATCAGCAACGTTTTTGGACTAGCATATATATTTTGACATTATGCAAGCCGAAGACGCTTGTGTCTGGTCGAGATCTGCACAAATCAGCGCTGTCTGTGTTGATCCGAACTTCATTTATCTAACTTTTCCAGCCTTTATCAAATCGATCCCTTTACATCATTATGTACTCACTGTCACTGTTGTATATTTTATTGAACAAACCAGAGTTAATAATAAACTCGTCAACTACTGCAACTTCTCAAATCCCCTACATATTCCGAGTAGTCTAAGGATCTTTTCTCAATGCCTGTGACACCAGAGGTGCCACATATTGCACACACGCAGTAACCGCTCCTGAATATCATATATCTATCAAACGAGTAAATACAAGATTGCAGCAAAACCAGACGCGCCAAATAATTTGTGAAATTGTGTAATTTGCGCTCTTTTATCTTCATATTGGCTGCTAGTTTTCTCGCTAGTTTTCAGTGTGTGTATTCGTGCTATATTGTTCATGTTCCACCATAAACAGTGTGAGTGGTGCATCTTTTACTCGGCGACATTAAGCATAGTACTTTTTACCAGGCGTCACAAATCATAAATCAAATACTGCTCTAATATTTTATTGCCTACATTCATAAATAAAACATAAAAGTGTATGCACTTCATGGGCGGAGAACAGGAAAATAACCACTTAATCTTTATAAATCGCGGCAACATTGGTGACCTTAGGCTGCTTTGCATCGATGTGATTCATCTGTAATGAATGCTGCCCTACATGAGTCGCTAGGAGGCGGAATGGATGCACATGATCGCTTCCGTTTAATTTGATACTGAAGCAGTCTATTGTTGAGCAGGTGTGGCTGCATCTCAATAGTCCAGTTAACTACGCTCACAGTAGCTTATGATGTGCAACAGCTGCATATACCTAAGGTGTTTCACAATGATGCCTTGTGTTGATCCCGACGCAATCATCTTATATAAAAAAACAAATATATGACCTCATAGCACTATATTTCTTGTTCCTTACAACATCGTAAATGCAGCCAGCCTGTTATTCTTCGTGAAATTGGCTTGTTCCAGTATCTAAAACCAGTAATCATGATTTCTGATTTCTTTATTATCTGCAAATGCACAACCCGTTAATAGGTGTATTATCCCACATCATGTGACAACTGCTTAGGTAAATAAAATGACAAATTTTATAATATCAAACTAGATATCGCAAATGCACGCAAGCAAGCTGCTTACAAGAAACCTAAAAAAACTCCGTTAACTATATGTACAGGTATGTAGCATTAAGCAAGTTGTAGCCAAAGCTGACTCGCTTGGATATATGACGAGATCAAATGGCTGATGTGCTTTATTATCCCCTCACAACGCTTTATATACATCAGTGGCATTGCACGTGCTAAATGCCAGCCCTTTACCGAAACAGCTATGTATGTGATAAAACCAATTATTTCTATATTACATGTTTTGTCGCGATAGGTACAGATAGAAGTTGTATAGCAGATGGAGCTCATGCAACTTATAGTATGTCCCGATTTAGGACATGCCACATATATGCAGGTAAATGCGATACATTCACATACGACATCTTCCTCATCAAAACACTGCTTCATTGCTATGCGCTGGAGCCCCGTGCATTTGTATGCAACATACACACTGCAAGCGCTGCAACATTGACATGAAACGCTCAGCACTGTAAGAGTAATGGCGATAGTGTCCGAGCAGTTGGGTGATGTTATGACGGTCATTTGTTTTATGGCGTACCTTCATGCGCTCCAAGCGGCAATAGAGATTCGGTCAAGTTGATAGAGGTACAGTCTTACGCCCGGTGAGACAGTCGACGCTGGTAGATCAGTGGTGGTCAGGGACAGTGGAATAATTACGCTGATGTCGGGCTAGTGCGAGCTCTGCATGACGAACGGCGGTGAAAGTTATGCAAAATACAAATACAATATGAACGTATAGTGTAATCTTTCCGCTATTGTGGACGATGTGCGTTTTTAACGATAGCCAAAAGCCACAAAGCATGCACCCAGTAAATCTACCATCAAATTCATTGACCATTAGTTTCATGCAGAATAATAGATAAATACAAATAAGATGGCGCATAATATTTAGGTGCCATCATCCTGTCTGATTGCTGCTAAGCGAAATTGTACGGCCAGTTCTGAATGAAAACTTGTAACGCAAAAGTATTTCTTCAACCTCTGAATGGTGCAAGGAGCATTACCAATGTATGCAATGCCAAAATTATGGAATGATTAAAAAAAGAACAAATGAATCTCAGACGTCCTGGCCATCATGTCACCAATTGGGCATTGAGCAGTTTTTATTGCATGTGCTGTCTTGCCTTTCGGACGTATGTACCGCTCGGAGTGCCCAATAAAGTCATAATTGCAAAAGTCTTTTTGGTCCCCAACGTGTCAAACCAGCCGATCCTGGCAATTTACTTTAATATAGGGACGGTATAAGCTAAATACGCTGATACTCCTGAACATTGCTAATTAGTAATGTCTTATATAAACTGAAATAAGATTTGCTTTATGTACAAATGCGTTCAAAGCATAATGTTTCTATTTGTGTTGACATGTTAGCGTCAATTGATATATGAGTGGCAGTCTGTGGTGTATATATGACGTACCAGAGTAATGATGCCAGGGAACTAACAACTGAATACAGTGTAAAGGACATCGTTATTTTCATCGCATAGCCTATTAAGTATGTACGCTAAGAGTTAATGGGATCGCTAACTGTTTGACTCTTTACCACAATCACCAAATTGATCCCTTATTGAAATTAAAGACAGACTAAACTATGTGCATGCTCGATGCATGGAATATATTTCTCTCATGTAATATTTAGCTCTCATGGAATATGTTGCTTTCATGGAATATGTTGCTTTAATGGAATGTGTTGCCGTCACGATATATGTTGCTTGATGATGCTTAGCACCTCACAATTGATGCACGATACACAGTTCCTATTAAACATGAAGTTGTGCAGTCGAACGTTGCTGTCATAAGTGTTCTACTGAGAATCGCGGCAGGGATTACTGACTTTGGCCTGCATCTGTCAGAATAGAGAAGACCAAAATTACATTTCACACTAGAAAATGCTGCTTTGTTACATTAACAAAACCGTCGTTAAACACTAGGTATGGATGTTTATTGGACCGGATCATTCTGAAAGTCCTCATAAGAGTTAGACATTCAATGGTGATAAAACCATTTCTGTAATTCTAACTGAAGCATCTTGTGCTCGGTAGTACCTGATGATACCGCTCGATTATGCAAAAGATGGACTAGCACACAAACCCAAGTATATACCAGCCGATTATATATCATATTACATTCGTAAACAACTTGCGACCGAGATATAACAGATGCAGGCTTCATTGTCGAATATATAAAATGATGTGTCAGAGCGACACTGTTTTGCGGATAATGCTTTGTAGGTATATCCCTTTTTCAGACAAATAGGCTAAACTATTGGGTACTACAGCTAAATGTTTACGATCAAGACAATTGCGAGAAAATCTTTAAGTTCAGTAGCCTACAGCAATTCGTCGGTACTTTGGTAACTTATTGTAAGATAATTACGTTAATTTTTGCCCCAGCCGCGACAACTATATAGATATTTGATGAATCAGATAATGTCAGGCAGGACTCCATATCTTATCTCCGTGGTACGAACAGGAAATGAATAAAACTGGACATATCTTAGAGCTAAGAAATAGCAACGCTTTTTAAAACTTGTCTCACTGCCCTAGCCTGTTCATTCGAACCCTTTGGGTGACCAAATAGTTTATGCATATTTCCCATTTAGCTTCCCTGCTCCATCAGTAAAGTAGGCGCCGTCGCTGAGCCTAACTAACGCATTGTTCTTGCACAATACACGGGCATTAGTGTTAAGTCGAGCAAACTTCCAAGAAAACAATTCTCTCCTCCATAGTCCTCCATTGGTTCTTATATTATTTTATATTCGACCCTTTTATCGCTAATATTTTATAGCCTTCAGTTTTATTACAGCATTCGAGCATCCCTATGAGTTCCCAGCGCATTATTAACGGGATATATGGTCACCACGATCCTAGTTGGAACATGCTTACTTTACTATCTATCCGAGCTGGGCCTTAATGACGTTAATTTATCGGTCATAAAGTCCGATATAATGACATCCACTCACTGACTGAAATGAACATATTCTGTGGAACGGTGAGATTTGCCAGCTTTCGGGGAAATATAAGCTATATGCCTAAAACGTACATACATACAAACTTACATACATAGATATATATATATATATATATAGATATAGATATAGAGAGATAAGAGGAGATAGAGAGAGATAGAGAGATAGAGATAGATAGGCAGACTTACATACGTACAGACATACAGACATACATACATACATACATACAGACATACATACAGACATACATACAGACATACATACATACATACAGACATACATACATACATACATACATACATACATACATACATACATACATACATACATACATACATACATACATACATACATACATACATACATACATACATACATACATACATACATACATACATACATACATACATACATACATACATACATACATACATACATACATACACATACACATACATACATACACACATTAAGCAAACTTTTTGTCCGATAAATTGCCAAACTAAGTAGACTCACAATGTTCCGTTCTTCACCATTTTTTTGCTCCATGGATTTATTGTCTCGATGAAGACATATTGCCTTTTATATTGGTATGAGTGAGGCTTTGTCTGTACGAATATCAAGGAATCCGAGCGGAAAAGATGACTACCCTACAACTTGACGATGTCGTTCCCATGTGTGCGTTTTTTTGCAATAGTTTGACCATGAACGTCAAGACAGACTAAACTATGTGCATGCTCGATGCATGGAATATATTTCTCTCATGTAATATTTAGCTCTCATGGAATATGTTGCTTTCCTGGAATATGTTGCTTTAATGGAATGTGTTGCCGTCACGATATATGTTGCTTGATGATGCTTAGCACCTCACAATTGATGCACGATACACAGTTCCTATTAAACATGAAGTTGTGCAGTCGAACGTTGCTGTCATAAGTGTTCTACTGAGAATCGCGGCAGGGGTTACTGACTTTGGCCTGCATCTGTCAGAATAGAGAAGACCAAAATTACATTTCACACTAGAAAATGCTGCTTTGTTACATTAACAAAACCGTCGTTAAATACTAGGTATGGATGTTTATTGAACCGGATCATTCTGAAAGTCCTCATAAGATTAGACATTCAATGGTGATAAAAGCATTTCTGTAATTCTAACTGAAGCATCTTGTGCTCGGTAGTACCTCATGATACCGATCGATTATGCAATAGATGAACTAGCACACAAACCCAAGTATATACCAGCCGATTATATATCATATTACATTCGTAAACAACTTGCGACCGAGATATAACAGATGCAGGCTTCATTGTCGAATATATAAAATGATGTGTCAGAGCGACACTGTTTTGCGGATAATGCTTTGTAGGTATATCCCTTTTTCAGACAAATAGGCTAAACTAAATATTTAACCTCACTATTGGGTACTACAGCTAAATGTTTACGATCAAGACAATTGCGAGAAAATCTTTAAGTTCAGTAGCCTACAGCAATTCGTCGGTACTTTGGTAACTTATTGTAAGATAATGGCGTTAATTTTTGCCCCAGCCGCGACAACTATATAGATATTTGATGAATCAGATAATGTCAGGCAGGACTCCATATCTTATCTCCGTGGTACGAACAGGAAATGAATAAAACTGGACATATCTTAGAGCTAAGAAATAGCAACGCTTTTTAAAACTTGTCTCACTGCCCTAGCCTGTTCATTCGAACCCTTTGGGTGACCAAATAGTTTATGCATATTTCCCATTTAGCTTCCCTGCTCCATCAGTAAAGTAGGCGCCGTCGCTGAGCCTAACTAACGCATTGTTCTTGCACAATACACGGGCATTAGTGTTAAGTCGAGCAAACTTCCAAGAAAACAATTCTCTCCTCCATAGTCCTCCATTGGTTCTTGTATTATTTTATATTCGACCCTTTTTATCGCTAATATTTTATAGCCTTCAGTTTTATTACAGCATTCGAGCATCCCTATGAGTTCCCAGCGCATTATTAACGGGATATATGGTCACCACGAGCCTAGTTGGAACATGCTTACTTTACTATCTATCCGAGCTGGGCCTTAATGACGTTAATTTATCGGTCATAAAGTCGGATATAATGACATCCACTCACTGACTGAAATGAACATATTCTGTGGAACGGTGAGATTTGCCAGCTTTCGGTTAAATATAAGCTATATGCCTAAAACGTACATACATACAAACTTACATACAAATATATATATATATATATATATATATATATATATATATATATATATATATATATATATATAGATATATATATATATAGATACATACTTACATACGGACATACATACATACATACATACATACATACATACATACATACATACCTACATACATACATACATACATACATACATACATACATACATACATACATACATACATACATACATACATACATACATACACATACATACATACATACATACATACATACATACATACATACATACATACATACATACATACATACATACATACATACATACATACATACATACATACATACATACATACATACATACATACATACATACATACATACACACATTAAGCAAACTTTTTGTCCGATAAATTGCCAAACTAAGTAGACTCACAATGTTCCGTTCTTCACCATTTTTTTGCTCCATGGATTTATTGTCTCGATGAAGACATATTGCCTTTTATATTGGTATGAGTGAGGCTTTGTCTGTACGAATATCAAGGAATCCGAGCGGAAAAGATGACTACCCTACAACTTGACGATGTCGTTCCCATGTGTGCGTTTTTTGCAATAGTTTGACCATGAACGTCGCAACTAGTCGTCCAGCGCCTTGCGAAGAGCTAAACACGCATCCCGTTCGTTTTAGACAATCGAAGCTATCACTTTTCATGGAACATAAATGCAGCACAAGACATCATACATATGTATTATTGTATAGGTATATGATTTATTTTCCTAACAAAGTGACTGGTTTTCACAACCGCCTTCAACACTGCAGTGACTATTGACTTGACTCGTCTTTATTTCTAGTTACCGTTGCGTATCAGTACGATCGTTATTTCTCAACGAAAATCAATTATGAACTACTTTGTCAAAGTGACAAAACAACTCTTGACCGATTATAGCATTTATGTTTGGCTCCCGAAGCAGTCACAGCTGACAATTCGGTACTACGTAAGCTCATCAAGTGCAGTCAATGGGCTCATCAATCAATGAACTGCACCAGTTGCGTGATATTTACATCCTAAATAGGAACTTGATTAGATTATGTGAATAGTGAGCTCCTGTAATAAGGCGCCTAACCAGACAAAAGCGTTCGTCTACATTGCATTGCTACACCAAAGAGATTTCTTTGCAATGGGGTATTTATCTCTATTGCTTGCTCGGCAAGCGTGAGACGACGACAAACCTTTGCACTTATTCATATTGCCCTCGCACCGCTTTGAGTTACGCGACACCTGAGCGATACCTATTAAATCGTTGTATACATCGACACTGCGCTGAGACAGCTCGCCTTCGTCAGTTAATGGCCTGTCCGATTTATAGGCTGCAAACAAACAGAACCAAACGAACAAATACGGAAGGCTTTAGATCAATCAAAGTCCATTGAGTAATAATCTTTTTATGTATACTTGTTTACTCCCAATCACTGGTTCATTGCTCATTTCTCACTATGTAGCAAATAAATAGCTTTTTTAGTTTTACAGCAGGCCTGTTATAACTATGTACCTCCTTATTTACATCTGAGCAATTGCAGTGATCGTATCCGAGAATATATATTATCCTAAAACTAATGTCACAGACACCTAGATTTTGTTCGAACTTATTCTATTTTGTCAAGACATTCAAATAACCGCATATTACCTAATGTAATCAACCCATGGAGCACATGCAGCTCATAAAATCGTTCCTCCAGCTTTTCATTTGAAATTGCTTATTAGAGAATTGTTTTACATGGTGTCTAGGGGTTTCAAACACCATACGGCAATCCGTTTGAAACAACGGTTATGGCGATGAAGTATGTGCGGGTATGTTGATTGTAATGTGGAAGGCGTCTCATAATGTGGACCCGTCAAAGACTGTCATATTGATTGCAATAATGGCTTGCGCTAAGATAATTGTGAAAGAGAAAGTGTTTATTTCCTAACCGCTCAGACTAGGGTCACAGTAAAATCCGTCGGTTCGTTAAGTAATAATTAGCGCTTGATAAAATAAGCTCTTTTATTAAGTCTAATGGTGATATTATTGTGCATAAACAAGCCTGGTCACACATACTTATGCCCCCCTTTAGAAACAT
Source organism: Urechis unicinctus (assembly GCA_034190875.2). Lineage (NCBI taxonomy): Eukaryota > Metazoa > Annelida > Polychaeta > Xenopneusta > Urechidae > Urechis > Urechis unicinctus. The sequence goes on from CM067349.1 coordinate 8,239,637, forward strand.
CGGTCGTGTGCCCTGTATATGCATCTATGCCCTTAGATGGTTACAACCCAACCTAGTGAGAGTAAAAATATCCACCTACCGGCATCTACTGCTTGCCGTGTCTGTGCCTAGCTTGCGACTTAAGTTACTATTTCCTGAGTTTTCTACTAACCCGATGAAAGGAAATTGTACTTAATCACAATAAATGAATGGCGAACGCATATATCGATTTCACTCTATCGCTGAGCATTATTATTAGTGAGACAACCTCAAACCACAGTAGAAGGCTACATTAACTAACAAATTCCTGCATCAGAGCAATATCTCTCTCTTTGTTATCAATCGTCTTGCGAAAAACAGCCATTCAGCCATATGAGCAGCTACAGCATTAACGACCCACCACAACCTCCCTCTATCCGATTTTATCATAGCTCGCCCAGCTTGGCGTGGCTCGTTTATTGTAGTTGTGTCTCAGTTATGGCATCTTTGAGAAGACAATATTCCGCATTCTGTCTCAAAATAGTAATATAAAAATTTTGGTATTTCCAAGCAAGCATGTTTTGCTAAAATGATACACTGCACGAACATCCTAACTATTGTGCTGCGCTATGTTTACCTAGATATAATCTCATTTTATTCAAAAGATTGCTTCGAGTGACAAGTTCATCGTGATAAAGCATATAGGTTAAATCCTTACTGCCGACAAAGTCTTAACAGTACAAATCTAATCGTAATTAATTGCAAATTGTACGCTCTAATAAGTTTCACATGAAGGCAGGTGACTAATATAGAGCTTTGAATTCTAGTTATATGGAGCAGAACCGAGCCAAAAGCCTCGCATGATTTACTGGTCATTCATATTTCCTCAACGACACGTCCGCTCACTATAATCATGACCATTTGATCACGTGACTAGCTCACGTCTAGTACACTGAAATCATGTAGCAACGAAGAAAACACATGATGAATAAGAGCATTGTGAAATCTGCTTTTTAATCCATGCGGTACATGCTCTACTCTAAAAAGATGAGAGTATGTGAGTGATTAACACGTTTACTATAAAAGAAGAAAGCTTTCGGGGTAAATGGCAATTAGTCACAAAAGTAGTCGACAAACTAAATAGCAGTCGATGTCTAGCCCGTGGCTTGAATTGTAATATAGCGTGATTATTAGGAAAGGCGTTGTGTGCCTTAAACACCGTCAGTAGAGGCATGAAATATAACATTAATCGCATGCATGGCACCAGCATGGGCTGCTTGTAAACTAAAAAACTAAGAGACCAATGGGCAGGCATAGTTATATATGTAGGAATTAATGAGTCTCTATGATTACCATCCTTAACAATAGTAACATAAGCATATTCACTTTGTAGCTCTTGTAGCCCGCCTGTATAGTATAGTAAATGCCAAAAAAAAAATGCATCCCTTCGAATAATGCACGGCCTTAAAGGAACTCAATAATGATGATGTCGTAGTTAGAGTATATCGAAGTATCCTCCCATTACTTTGCCGCCGCCAGCACACTCGGCTTTGGAGTCATATGCTCACATCGACTTGAATAACGTAAACACCGGCGTCATTTCACCACTATGGTGCTTGCATAGAGTGACAAACGTTTAATGACACACAAGGGGTTTGAATAACTTCTCAAACCACCAAAGAAGCTAACAACCCCACATGTTTTGCTACGAACACGATAAACGAAGAATTTGGAAAAGCCATCAAACAAATCACAAACCTTAATAAAACAAAACACATTATCGTGAGAAATATCCTCAAATATTACCCACAAGCATCTATGCCATAATCAGCCTGTGATAATGAGGGAGCTAGAACGAGAATCAAATAATTAATGAGGAACGAATGCACAAAGCACTATGACGCTGGCCCTGAACTTTCCAAGTGAAATGAAGTGGACTTTTGCCATATATCTTAGTTTACTCTTTGGAAACTGATATAAGGCTTATAATAGATCAGCTAAGTTCAAATCAACTGAGTATCGCCAAAAGTAGCGAGTGTCTGACTGGCTGCATGTGACTCTATATAGGCCAGTTTCCTTTAGCCACACCCAGCTGACCTATCTAGTCTAGCAGCTTTTTGAACGAGCTGCGTTTGGCGTTACTTTTCTTATATTTGCTTACCTAAGAACATATATCAAATACTGCATGTCGGTGCTTGAAAAGTGCATGCTTTCCTTGGGCTTTATCACTATCACGTCCTGGACAGATTGCCCGTAGATACAAAATTCGCAATGCAGATATATTATGCATTGATTTGAGCTCGCACTTCTATTTAATCGCACTTTACACCAGGACAGTGAGTGTGGATGATTGAGTAAGAAAAAGGTCGACTCCTTCTCTCCTGCCACAACAATATATTGTGACTCTTTGAAGTCAGAAGTCCTACTCCATGGTCAGCGTCGTGATAACCTTGTGTACATTTGTCCACATGCGCCTGATAAGTCAGTTTGATCATGTTACAGTAACGACACGTAGAGTCATTTCGGAGTTGTCATTGTCTAGGCAGCTTGAAGTTAAGGTCATACGATTGGTTATGTAATTGGTTTGCTAGATAACTTAAGCCTTACATCAGTTCACTTCTTGTGGACAAGTGAAGCATGCACATTATATATGGCGGTCCAGGCATTTCCGTGATACTGACCCGAATATTCAGTCGGACTGCTGAGACCTGAATGAATGCATTAGAGCATTTTAATATCCTGAGAAAACGGGTCTTTTAAACTCACCCTCATAGGCTGAAATTATGTATGAATAACGGTGCATAAATGTTTCAACGTTTGTCTGGTTTTCATGCCGCTTAGAGCAATAGCAAAATATGAAGCCAGCTGCGACTGCTCTTTATTATTCATGTGGATGGTTCCAAACAGATTAGGACAATCGTGACGTTCTGTTGAATTGTTCGTGTGACGAATTCATTAATGCAATACCTTTGAATCGCTCGTTATTGTTATTGTGATTTATTGCAAGCATTGCATGACATGTATATCACTACAAAAGAGATATTTTGTGATCGGTATGCTTTGATAGTGACAGCCTCTACGAAACAGTCAGTTACATATAAACGTGATAGATCTCCAACAGTTTTTTGTGTCCTCACCGCCGTTATTGCTAACAAACAGAGTAAACAAGAACAAACAGTTGCCTCTTATTCCGTAAACTTATTAAAATGCTACAAGCATTTGCATAAATCACAAAAAATAGCGTTGGGGCAGCCTGGCGTGTAAAAGCCTTATCTGTTCAACATCATAAGAACTTCCGTTCTCTGCCCACCCTGTTGCACATCGTCGCCATTGTAACGGAAGCGGTCGATTGTCAAACTTGCTACCGTACATATGCTTCAGTGCTAATTAGCCCCGAGGCGTGAAGTGCAACCTCTTACTGGGATAGTGCAATTTTGTTAAGAGTATGGGTGTGCTATTTCCGATACATGGCGGACATTTACAGTCTTGCGATCAAGAAACAAAATCTTATAGAAAATGAACCCTGCCATGCTGAACACACCTGTATCATATGTTTTGTTCTAACCAGATTCCCTAAACATTATACCTAATCACAACAGGGTTTTAATTGGGGTTCCCGCAGTGTACATATTTAGCAATATTGCAAATTGTAGACGCGAACTCAATTAAGTGAAGATTAGTCTTAATATTGCATAGTTTTTGTGATTGCACGGATATGATATTAAATTATAGGTGATGCTTTGGAGATTCGAGTGAATCTCATGGTGGTTATCATGACATTTATTATCGCCAGATCCCAAAACTTAATTAGCTCTCTCCAAAGTTACTGGTGCTTTTCATCGAGCATCGTGAAAATTCTGCTACCATTTTTGAAAATATATAGGCAAACTGGAGCCCAATATGTGGGTTCTGTTGGTTCTAATGCGTTGTTAATTATAATTCATATTTATGACCCTTGACAGGCGTTTTAGTCATTCAAAGCAGAGAACAGGGCGGGTTATGGACAGCAATACCCGAAGATGGTAGAAATGAGCATTTGTAGTTACTTACACCATCCGGCAATAATTTTTCAGATTTTTGTACACAATGTTCGTATGCTGTTTTAAAGAATGGATTTTCCATAAGTTCGGGTTACCAACGGGTTATTCTATTAATTGCATTTGTTAATGTTATTTGTAACACATAGTGACCACGAACACCCCTCTGGGCGACTCAAAGTGCTGTAACTGGAGCTTGCAAGAAGCAAACAGTAGAGTAAACCTGAGACCACAGCTAGATATTGATGTCAGGTGGTTAATCTTTTACGCAATATTAAAACATCGGTGCATCTGCGCAACCGCGATCTCCGAAAATCTAATCAATGTAATTTTTCTTTACGAGGATTATCAGTCCACCCCATAGCTGCTGTCGGGAAAATTCATTGGAAGTATGTGGACGTGAATCGATCCCATATCATTTTTCCCCCGTCTTGTTGGTTTGCCAATAAGAGTCGTGGGCCGCTAAACAGCAGCCGTCCGCTTGTATCTTAGCATGTACAGTACGGAGTGGACTTGACAATCTGGGTGGTAAAGATAAATAAACTTAATGTGCAGCCGCAAGCAATAGTATCTTCCCGACACAAAACCTTTAATTTCGATTTACTATCTCAATGTATTCGCTGACATCTTTAGGATATTGACAATGAACTAATAGAATCTGACAGTCTGCGTCCGTTTTGTAGCTAATAGATAACATTTATTCCATAGATATACATAATTACCTGAATAGGTAGAGGTATCAAGATGGTCTGCCAATACTTACTTTATCAAATGCTGTCGATTTGGACGATTGCGGTAATCAGCAACGTTTTTGGACTAGTATATATATATTGACATTATGCAATCCGAAGACGCTTGTGTCTGGTCGAGATATGCACAAATCAGCGCTGTCTGTGTTGATCCGAACTTCATTTATCTAACTTTGCCACATATTGCGCACACGCAGTAACCGCTCCTGAATATCATATATCAATCAATCGAGTAAATACAAGATTGCAGCAAAACCAGACGCGCCAAATATTTTGTGAATATTGGTCAGAATGTATAAATAGCGCGCTCTTTTGTCTTCATATTGGCTGCTAGTTTTCTCGCTAGTTTTCAGGGTGTGTATTCGTGCTATATTGTTCATGTTCCACCATAAACAGTGTGAGTGGTGCATCTTTTGCCCGGCGACATTAAGCATAGTACTTTTTACTAGGCATCACAAATCACAAATCAAATACTGCTCTAACATTTTATTGCCTACATTCATAAATAAAACATCAGAGTGTATGCACTTCATGGGCGGAGAACAGGAAAATAACCACTTAATCGTTATAAATCGCGGCAACATTGGTGACCTTAGGCTGCTTTGCATCGATGTGATTCATCTGTAATGAACGGTGCCCTACATGAGTCGCTAGGAGGCGGAATGGATGCACATGATCGCTTCCGTTCAATTTGATACTGAAGCAGTCTATTGTTGAGCAGGTGTGGCCGCATCTCAATAGTCCAGTTAACTACGCTCACAGTAGCTTATGATGTGCAACAGCTGCATATACCTAAGGTGTTTCACAATGATGCTTTGTGTTAATCCCGACGCAATCATCTTATATAAAAAACAAATATATGACCTCATAGCACTATATTATTTGTTCCTTACAACATTTCCTCTACAACATCGTAAATGCAGCCAGCCTGTTATTCTTCGTGAAATTGGCTCATTCCAGTATCTAAAACCAGTAATCATGATTTCTGATTTCTTTATTATCTGCAAATGAACAACCCGTTAATAGGTGTATTATCCCACACCATGTGTCAACTGCTTAGGTAAATAAAATGACAAATTTTATAATATCAAACTAGATATCACAAATGCACGCAAGCAAGCTGCTTACAAGATACCTAAAAAAACTCCGTTAACTATATGTACAGGTATGTGGTATTAAACTAGTTGTCGGCAATGCTGACTCGCTTGGATATATGACGAGATCAAATGACTGATGTGCATTATTATCCCCTCACAACGCTTTATATACATTAGTGGCATAGCACGTGCTAAATGCCAGCCCTTTACCGAAACAGCTATGTTTGTGATAAAACCAATTATTTCTATATTACATGTTTTGTCGCGATAGGTACAGATAGAAGTTGTATAGCAGATGGAGCTCATGCAACTTATAGTATGTCCCGCTTTGGGACATACCACATATATGCAGGTAAATGCGGTACATTCACATACGACATCTTCCTTCATCAAAACACTGCTTCATTGCTATGCGCTGGAGCCCCGTGCATTTGTATGCAACATACACACTGCAAGCGCTGCAACATTGACATGAAACGCTCAGCACTGTGAGAGTAATGGCGATAGTGTCCGAGCAGTTGGGTGATGTTATGACGGTCATTTGTTTTATGGCGTACCTTCATGCGCTCCAAGCGGCAATAGAGATTCGGTCAAGTTGATAGAGGTGCAGTCTTACGCCCGGTGAGACAGTCGACGCTGGTAGATCAGTGGTGGTCAGGGACAGTGGAATGATTACGCTGATGTCGGGTTAGTGCGAGCTCTGCATGACGAACGGCGGTGAAAGTTATGCAAAATACAAATACAATATGAACGTATAGTGTAATCTTTCCGCTATTGTGGACGATGTGCGTTTTTAACGATAGCCAAAAGCCACAAAGCATGCACCCAGTAAATCTACCATCAAATTCATTGACCATTAGTTCCATGCAGAATAATAGATAAATGCAAATAAGATGGCGCATAATATTTAGGTGCCATCATCCTGTCTGATTGCTGCTAAGCGAAATTCGACGGACAGTTCTGAATGAAAACTTGTAACGCAAAAGTATTTCTTCAACCTCTTAATGGTGCAAGGAGCATTACCAATGTATGCAATGCCAAAATTATGGAATGATTAAAAAAAGAACAAATGAATCTCAGACGTCCTGGCCATCATGTCACCAATTGGGCATTGAGCAGTTTTTATTGCATGTGCTGTCTTGCCTTTCGGACGTATGTACCGCTCGGAGTGCCCAATAAAGTCATAATTGCAAAAGTCTTTTTGGTCCCCAACGTGTCAAACCAGCCGATCCTGGCAATTTACTTTAATATAGGGACGGTATAAAGCTAAATACGCTGATACTCCTGAGCATTGCTAATTAGTAATGTCTTATATAAACTGAAATAAGATTTGCTTTATGTACAAATGCGTTCAAAGCATAATGTTTCTATTTGTGTTGACATGTAAGCGTCAATTGATATATGAGTGGCAGTCTGTGGTGTATATATGACGTACCAGAGTAATGATGCCAGGGAAATAACAACTGAATACAGTGTAAAGGACATCGTTATTTTCATCGCATAGCCTATTTAGTATGTACGCTAAGAGTTAATGGGATCGCTAACTGTTTGACTCTTGACCACAATCACCAAATTGATCCCTTATTGAAATTAAAGACAGACTAAACTATGTGCATGCTCGATGCATGGAATATATTTCTCTCATGTAATATTTAGCTCTCATGGAATATGTTGCTTTCATGGAATATGTTGCATTAATGGAATGTGTTGCCGTCACGATATATGTTGCTTGATGATGCTTAGCACCTCACAATTGATGCACGATACAAAGTTCCTATTAAACATGAAGTTGTGCAGTCGAACGTTGCTGTCATAAAGTTTTCTACTGAGAATCGCGGCAGTGGTTACTGACTTTGGCCTGCATCTGTCACAATAGAGAAGACCAAAATTACATTTCGCGCTAGAAAATGCTGCTTTGTTACATAAACAAAACCGTCGTTAAATACTAGGTATGGATGTTTATTAGACCGGATCATTCTGAAAGTCCTCATAAGAGTTAGACATCCAGTGGTGATAAAACCATTTCTGTAATTCTAACTGGAGCATCTTGTGTTCGGTAGTACCTCATGATACCGCTCGATTATGCAAAAGATGGACTAGCTTACAAACCCAAGTATATACCAGCCGATTATATATCATATTACATTCGTAAACAACTTGCAACCGAGATATAACAGATGCAGGCTTCATTGTCGAATATATAAAATGATGTGTCAGAGCGACACAGTTTTGCGGATAATGCTTTGTAGGTATATTCCTTTTTCAGACAAATAGGCTAAACTAAATATTTAACCTCACTAAGCATAAACACTGCTGGTTTATTGATCATTTGATTTACCTCCTTTGCTTGGCGCATTGGGTACTACAGCTTAATGTTTACGATCAAGACAATTGCGAGAAAATCTTTAAGTTCAGTAGCCTACATCAATTCGTCGGTACTTTGGTAACTTATTGTAAGATAATGACGTTAATTTTTGCCCAAGCCGCGACAACTATATAGATATTTGATGAATCAGATAATGTCAGGCAGGACTCCATATCTTATCTCCGTGGTACGAACAGGAAATGAATAAAACTGGACATATCTTAGAGCTAAGAAATAGCAACGGCTTTTTAAAACTTGTCTCACTGCCCTAGCCTGTTCATTCGAACCTTTTTGGTGACCAAATAGTTTATGCATATATAGCTGCGGTATTTAAACAAAAAAGTTACAGCGGGTATTAATGTGTTCACAGTGGAAAACGCTGTCACGACGAATAATTCAATCCGTGGGTGTAAGTGGTATGAAAGCAGTTGCATCACTGAAGCAATATTGAGAGCAAGCATAAGCTGCTCGCTAGACTTAAGATCTCATTTTTATTGCCTGCTTGTCTGTGATTTGACATTTCTGTCCTTGTTTATTTCATTAAATGAGTACACCACGGTTTGACGTGCGCAACGTTCATGACGCAGAAGATACATCTGATCGCTATCTCGCAATTCTCAATATATGATATGACAAGGACTGCGTATTGTTTGAGGATAGGCCTACGGGTTATATCCCCTACCAATCTCCGGCAGACTCAATTAGTGTTTCTATTCAGCAAAACGATTGACAGTGCATGCATTATTCAGGCAAATACATCAGTTCAGCGGGTTTGCTGCATCTTACTACTGTTCACAACTAACATGTAAAAGCCAAGTTAGTGGTGTTGCTATCTGTATATATTCAACGCCTTGTATATTTTCAACGTTTTTTCGCGGCGATTATAGTATAATTTCAAATGATCGTTCTGGAAACTACATGCAGGCTGATAACCAGTGACACGCTCATTATACCAAACCACCCACTATTCAGTTACTTCCTGCAATCGATAACACATGGCATGCATTCTCATGGTATTGTATCCGTTATTTTCCAGCGATAGACAACGTTCAATATTGGTACTGCTCTAACGGATGTGCCTCTCATACCAACCGATTAGCAGTTGTCATACTATAACATGCCCGTATCGTGTGAGGTGAAGTGCTCTTGGAATTGATATATATGCGCTGGCCTAACGATCAATGAAGAATCATTACAAGAGGGTACAATCGTAAAGTCATTAAGAGGGAGCTTATTTGTCACTGGTAATTGCTGTCAGAATGATGATACAGTTTCCAAAAATTGATGGGAAGTCAGTATTAAATACAGTCTCAATAGCAATGTTAATTTTTGTGCGAAATCGAAATTTTTTTTGTGTGCGCCATATGTTACAAAATAAACCAACATTCTGCGTACTCCGCATAATTTTGTGAGCGAATTGTAATATTGATATGCTATCACCCACCAATGGTAGTTATTATGTCCATATCGATGACATTATATCAAAACGAAGCTGCTATTACGACAAATAGCTAGACGACCAAGTCATTGCTACAACAAACGGATAAAAGCCATGCTGACATGAGTCTCAACAGCGAAATATATATAAATATATATATATATATATATATATATATATATATATATATATATATATATATATATATATATATATATATATATATATATATGTATATATATATATATTTATTTATATATATATATATATATTTATATATATATACTATAAATACATGCCTATGAATATATTTATATGTATATATATGTAAATATGTACTTTCAGGCATATGTAAATTTATATGTATTGAAATATATATTTTTATATATGTATTTATATATATATATATATATATATATATAAGTTTGTATATAAATATATATATATTCATATTCATATATATATATATATATATATATATATATATTTATCTACATGTATATACTAATTTAAACATATATATAAATAAAAAGGTAAATGTTGATCTATATGTATATATCTACTTATAATGTGTTTGTAGATATATACATGCACATTAATACAGTTGCCGATTGTCACCGGGAAATGCTGGGATTTTCGTTCTTTTCCTGGCCGTTATCGTTTTGGCTGGGGTACGCATACTCAAGTTGGCTTATCTACACGTAATGGATAATGCTGCACATCCGGGGATTTCGCTTTCAACTTACCAGATATCGAACTTAAGAAATATATTTTGAGGCACAGTTATGTCTTGATTCTTATTTGACAGCAATAAATACGAATCGTGGACGTCGTGCTTTTTGTAATGTGCTACATGGCATTTACCGCAAAAAGGTATCTCTTTTGTGGTCAATGTAATTTGCAGGTATCATCAAGCCAGACAGATACACCTTGCCGGGACAAAAAAAAGGCGCTTTGATAAGAAGATATTAAAGCACCGGGCATTGAAACAGGAATCTGAATTGTGCTGTTACCACTGACTCTATGTGACATATGTAACAGTGTGTAGAAATAGTGTTTTGTGTGCAGATTCGGCACAGAGGCATGAGTTCTTGATGTGATAAATACGCGTTATGCGATCACTCAGGTCATAACAGTCAGATTGAATATTCTGGTCAGCATGTGGGCGCTCTTGTGGGCGATTATTTATTCCATGCATGATATTCCCGGCCTCGACACTTTGTAACGTCATTAGTGATCTGTCAAATATATGACATTAACCACTTATAGTTTGTTTTGCTAGATATGAACCAAATTAACCCTGTCATGCAAACCGCCTATCGAATCGAGTGCTTCGACCTAACAAAGCCTTTCTCATTCTGACTTTATTTTCATTTCATCAAATTCAGATGGTGACTTTTCAGTCAATTAATGACGAAAACAATCTTGACGCTGTTCAGTCTAATGAGCGACGAAGCGGTGATACGAGGCTACCTCTTAATCATTTGCAATGTTAACGACATCAGTATATTTGATCTATCCGTCTGGCATTCCACGGATTTTCCTTTGATATTCGTCGACGCTCATTGTTTGAACCCGTCTAGGGACGGTGATAATGACTCGTCTACATAAAAGTATGCATTCGTTATTATGTCTATGTTCCCAATGTCTCCAGGCCCGGCTTTCTTATGTATCATCTTTAGCGCACAACCACGTTTCAGAAACAAATCAATTGAAAAAAAAGCTGTGCATGCCATTCCAGCGATGAAACTGCACACTCTTTTGGCGCCAACCGTACCCTTTCTCGGTCTTCGCGCTGCTGACACAGTTCTTGCATGATTAAGGTTACTATCATTAATTAAACTTAGTTGTTGGTAGTCTAAATTTAGCAATAACAAGCATGATCTTACATTATTTGATACGACAGATGAGTTTACATTAGCGAGCATAAAGTCGAACTTTTGGGTTGTTACTAATGGTGCATTTAACCCAAAAATTACAAAACGTAACAATAGCTGAGTGCGTGTATCTGGTCTTCCGACAAGCAGCGGTAAAAACGAGACCTCGTCCTTTTATTAAGCTTAAGAACTCTCCTTACACACTTGCGCCAAGCAACACTTATTTTTTCAAGTGACTTTAAATCCAGTGTCTATAAAGGACTGCCATAGAAGCTTGGACAAAAGGTAACAAATAGCCTAGTGCGGACGTCAGTGCGGCAAAAGCCGCATCTGAACATCAAAATGTTAGTACGATACAATCTACAGCTTTTTCGATATTCGCATCGTGATTTTCATAGCCAATATAATTACCTAGATGAACAACCTTAGAGTACTTTTGTAAAATGGCTCCATTCAGCCGTAATTCGAGATTGGTAAAACATTGTGGAATATTGTAGCACATCAGCATTCCTTTTTCACTATTGAACATTACATCGTATTCTTGTGCGTATTCTAGTCATATTGAAGTCATAAGCTCGGTAGCAGTGACTGAGGAAGCATATCTAAATGCACCCATAAACTGATGACCGACAAGAAAGATATATATATATATATATATATATATATATATATATATATATATATATATATATATATATATATATATATATATATATATATATATATATATATATATATATATATATATATATATATATATATATATATATATATATATATATATATATATATATATATATATATATATATATATATATATATATATATTCTCAGTGCCATTATGCACTCATATGATGTCGATGCTAGTTTTCATTTCACTGTTTCTTGATGAGGATTCGTAATATACTTCTGAACGCTTACAGTCCCACACAGAGTGCATGTGAACCAAAATCAGAACAGTCTTGAATGATCGGTGAAAGTCAAATATTACTAAATGTACTACTTGACTAGATTTATAAATGAATCTTTATCATAAAAAGTCGTGATCGCCATCATGCTTTTCCTTTCCTCCATGGGTCAACAAGCCTATATTTACTATGAATGTATATAATTTCATTAAATGTGAGTATAATGTAAGGATTTTGGTTATAGCTTGGTGTGGCAAAAGTTAATTCTTGTGTTTGTTCCGCCGATCACGATATGCTCTCGGCCAATGGCAATAATGTTACTTTGCTTTCAATATATAATACATGTTGCACCCGTCTCCGTTGCCATCTTTCGCCCCCTTACCCAAAAGATTTATAGCGCATGGGAATAGGCTGCTTACTTTAGCAAATTCTGAGCATCAGAACATATATAGCATGGCGATTTCGTGCAATGGCGGTCATTCATAGCTACAGTGAACATAATTATTTCATTGGCTTCCGCATGGTGAGCAATACCAGTCATTGGCGGTAAAAGCCGAGGTTTCTTGCCTTCATAGCTTCTAACTTCGAACTGATATAATAGAAATATGTTCATCCGGCGGTTGGTTATGCAGGCATTGGTGATGCTAACAATCTTGAACAGCTCTCACAAATGCAAACTTCGTTATGGGAGCCCTGCAAGAAACCAACTGATATATCGTGAGTGGCGTAGTCATTAACAGCTGCCATCGGAGTGTCCTTGGTGACTTATCAACTGTGGCCTGCTATTGATTGTACCACAACGAGACGTAAATAATGGTGGCAAGCAGTCTAATACAATAGGTAGCTAGTTATTGTACTGAAACCACCGAAATAGTTTGCTCTATCATTAGAATTACACTTTGTCTCCATGCAGCATAACACCCTGACATTTTTAGTAGCTGTCGTTCGCAGTGGGTCAACCACTCAACAATACTACATACATTTGGGCTAGTACCGGAAACCGTCGATTATTAGCAGTCCTTCTCGAAAGCTTACCCAGTGAAAAGGGTCGCTGGTCAGGTGTATTGGCGGTCCGCAGTGTTGCTGACAAGTTGGGTTTTATGCCCGCGGAGTGCTGTCAACATGCTACAAAACGAATGCGATCGCGCGACTTTCACTCACGGGCACGGCTCATTAGCGGCAGTTGTTTACTGTGGTGTCAGAGATGTAGAAAGAGCGAGAGACAGTAGTAATAATCATAAATCTGACCAGTGTTGCGTGAACGTAGGAAATACAAAAGAGGCAATGTGAATTTGACTGGTATACGTTGTTACTAAAGTAAAGGATATCGTGGTCGAGCCTTTTTCTTGATGGAAGATACCTTAACTAATCGCGCACCAATGCAACTATAGAGGAAATGATAACCACGGCGGCTTTGATAGTCCAGAATTAGGAATTTCGTTTATATATGCCTATTGTTTCATGCTAACGATTATTTTAGTTTATATGCAATAAAGTTAGGGACCATATATGTTAAGACGTTCCAATGTTCTTGCATTTAATCAGGTCCAAAAACAAAAGAGGAAACTATTAAATCAGTTATATTTGCAGAATATATATTTGCATTGCATTGCATGTTTTGTGCAGGGAGCATTATTTAGGTCAGGCAGCGTTAGTTGACCAACGCGCTATATGGAAAAATTGCATCCTTATGGTTTTGCCGAACAGGTCCACGTGAGAGACATATGTCGATTCTCTCTATATCATCTTTCTGCGAAATGTTAAAAACACAAGATTGAGCTTTGTTAATGTAGTCATCTTAGATTGCTCCAAACGTATTTTGCTATAACTAGATAACAAGGTCTACTGTAAACAATGAGCTGGGTCATATTGTTGCATTAATACATCGCTATTATAATACTAGTTGTCATCGACATCGGGAGTTTAATTTGCCTGGCCCCGGATAACCGGGGCACTGCAGTAAACAAGGCACTGTAGTTTATGAAGTTGACTGCAAATATTTTGTTTGCCAGGAGCAATAACTTGGATATTGCCTGGGTTCGGCTTGTCAAAAGCAATTCCATATATTTGCTCAACCGACCTTGGGTATCTTTTAGATGTCTCTGATGTACATTTGTCCTCGGGTAATTTCGACTAGAGTGCCGATACTCTGTGTTTACCAGCCGACATCTGTTGCCCACTCTCACAACTAAAATACACCAATGACTCGAATAAATGTACCATTAACTCTCTCTCGGGTGCAAAATTGATATGAATATAACAGTTGTCTCATAACAGTACGCAACATTGGTCGTGGTAAAGTAACAGGCTCTATATTTCTTCTCTATTGCATAACACAAGCATGCGCAGAAAATGCACAGTAGAATAATAAGGTTTGCTTAAATGCATATCATCCATTTGATATAAATCAGCATTTGACTTCAATGAGTTTCAAATAACTTCTGTAGCCTTAGACAATTGTTGGATTGAAGCGATAACGCAATTCAT
>CM067349.1:8254652-8302578 GCA_034190875.2 Urechis unicinctus
CAAGGTTGTGGAATTTTATTACAGTCAATTCACACTGGGGCATTGTCGACTTTGATTCATGTTGCAACATGTAACCTTCTATATTTATACACTCAATCAGCCGAGTTCTACTGAACAGCCCTTGCAATGTAGAATGATTTATCGCCAAATATCTACATTTAAAATTTGTGAATATGCTTTAGTAATGTGCATTACAATATCTTTAAATTTATTTTGTTCATTTATTTTGATGATTTGGATATGTGTTCGTTCTGATACGTTATGAATTCAACTCTTAAGATGTTTTAAGTAATTAAACATGAGATAGGACAAATTCAAGTCTGAGATTATACACTACTCGTTACAGTTGGAAATTAGAAACATGTTTTCTTTAATTAGTTGATTAGCCTGCACCGTGAGTCGTAGACGAAAGGAATATGTTCGTCATGCACAATGGTGCTATTCTTTGTATCAGCTCCAAAGACGTGCAGTGTTCGTGTACCGCTATGAATAACCGCAAGCCAAATACCTCGTGTGCATATCCAACAGGTCAATCGAGTACGATATATAATGTGGGTAAGAATTCAACCAGTTGTGAGTATTTCTCAAGTCGTGATGATTGGGATAAAACATCTATAGCAAAGGCAGCGAAATAGCACGCTTTCATGTTTATGTTACACACAGTCATGTCGATGCAATAAGAATTGTGTCATTCAGCCATGAACTAAATTGTTTCTATATATAGTGTGTGTTCATCCGTGCTTGTCATGATAATAGCACTTTGATAGTCAAGCACGAAGTCTTGCATGGGACAGTAGACAAGATAAAAGTCAGCCACTAAACTGAAACCCCTCCCCCGATGTCGAATAACACTGGTTTGGATTAATTGCCTTCAGACGGGAGTTCACGTGATAATAATCCCTATACATCATATTGTCAATGAAAGCGAAACCGATTCCGACTATCAAATACTGTTTGCACAACAAATGGAATGTGTTGTCGGATACAAGCGTCATCTGCTGTATTGAGTTCGTGACAATGTGTTCGGTAGTACCATCTGTGTCCGTATCAGCTCCACGGTTATTTCACAGCAATGTTATCTTGTCCTAATATCATCTCCACCTTTAACATTGATGATTGAGCAATTCCCGATCGAGTACCACAGTAGCATCGCATTGGACATCCCAGCGATGGGGTCGTCCATCCGCCTGGACAATGAATTTGTGCGCGATGGGTCCCAAGGGCGCCCCTATAAACCTCCTAGTCGCAAATCTCGTTACTGAGAGTGACGAAGAATACCAATGTTTCATTTCATTGTAACCTTTCGAGCGTTATGTCATGTGCCTAACCAGTGATAGTTTTAAAACACAGCAAGACAGGATATATATAGATATGATCGTCTGCCTCAAAAGATGTTTTAATTGCACGTAGACAGACGTGCGAAAGGTTATCCCGAAGGATGGCTGTATCATCCCATCACAAACATTGATATCAGAGCAATGATTGCTTGTTGTTGAAGCACATCACAGTTACCAACGCTATCGTCAAGGAAACATTTTTGGCTACAGGATCGATATATACGTCATCTTAACATTACCAATATATTAACGATACTAGTGATATGACCGCAGGAACAATATATATGCTGTGGTCAAATGAAATAGGTCACCGCCTTGTTGGCAAAAACAATGTCAATACATTGTGCACAGAAACAGTGTATACGCTATGACGCATAATAAATGACTATAATGTGACAACAGAAACAATATCAACTCTCCGATCACCATTTTGTACAATGAAAGTGCCAGGCTTGATATCACCAAGAACACAAAGATACAATGTAAGCAAAAGATATCTTAGCACTGGTACTAAGAACGATATCGCTCAGCAACAAGATGAGGTATGGCAACATCATATACAGGAAACAATGGACTGTATAATTAATATATATATATATATATATATATATATATATATATATATATATATATATATATATATATATATATATATATATATATATATATATATATATATATATATATATATATATATATATATATGTATATATATGTATATATATATATATATATTTATATATTAATATATATATATAAATATGTTTATATACATATACACATATATGTATATGTTTACACATATATGTTTACATATATATATATATAAATATGTATACATATATATATATATTTATATTTTTATATATATATATTTATATATATACATCTATATATAATCTATATATATATATATATATATATGTATGTACGTATATATATATATATATATTATATATATATATATATATATATATATATATATATATATATATATATCTATATATATATATATATATATATATATATATATATATATATATATATATATATATATATATACATATTTACAAAGCATCCACAAAGTAACCTTGATTAAATGGTAAGACACCCGTGCTAATAATGCATCACCATTGACAACATCAGGGCAGACACACGTGTTACCTTGTGCTCATATCGATATCTTATTTTGTTCCTCAACTAGCAGTTTTATTTTGTTTCATAATATAACATGCTGATGTCAAAAGTCCAGATGCGATTAGAAATATAATACAATTAAGTTTATATAACCAAATGTTGCGCATAACGTGTATGTGTTACTGTTTTAAATGCCATTGCTAGCCCACGTGGGCACTTTTGGTATGGCAAAAGTTAATTGGTTGATACTTCTACCAGACCGATTGCAGCATTTCTGTTATCTTAGCTTAATATATGTCCTTAAACGAACGTTGTTTGTACGTCGTTTGCAAAACATGCATCATATAGTCAAAAGATAACATATTATACAATCTCCAATATATATTGGTTATCAAATGCCTTTTTTGTGATTCATAAATGATAAATTCTGAACCTATACTTCCTGAAAAACAGAATAGAGCCGGCCTAAAGTCACGCGCTGCTTAATGATGTTAAATGTGACGCAGTTCAAAACCACATCCGAACGCTACATCATCCCAGATAAGGACGGAGAAAAGGACCTCATGACCTAATGGGGGAGTATTGATCAAGGGTGTTTTTACTATGCTACGAAATATCATGATAAATGTAATTGCTAATAAGTTAAGCAAATCCATCGTCCTTGTACGAGTAAAGCGCAACACATCGCTCTATTACCTTCGGGCAAACTCCATCCCAATAAATATCTATAAAGCAAAATCAAAAGAAAGAGATAAAGCTCAGTGACTTGCGTCAAGCAGGGCTGTGTGTCTTGGCAAATGTCGAATCCGAACCACTTGAACGGTCATCCTGAATCTAACATATTTAGTTATATCCCACTACTGCCGTAAGAGAATTCCTTGCTAAATGCTTTTATGGTGAGAGTCCTTCCAAACCTGCTGCACGTCATTAATAGCTGTGTAAGCCTCCACAATATGGATCTATTTTGGGCACGTGATTATTACAGCTTTAGGTGATATCCCTAAATGGGTTAATGGATGGATTAACACACACGCTGTACAAAAGCACCACAAATTAAGCATGAACAGCATGAAGGTTGATAAATGTATTAACTAACTGCAATTGAGTATCGTTTAGACATATGATATTATGTGGTTAGTTGTACAATTGATCAGGAAGTGAGTGATTGCTGTTCATAACAGCTAATAACCTCAGTATCGAAATGTTCATCTAAAATTGCTCGTGTTGAGATGACCTAGGGGTATCGTTACACTGCTTGATGTCCATCCACATGGCGCCTTGTAATCTATTTAGTATTCTGTTTGTCTTTTATCACGTGATGCCATTCAGATCAAATGGGCCTTCAGCCATTGCTGTATGACCTTCAGAGCGAAAAGCGCTATATATAACGCACAATATATAATGCTTGAGTATACAGCGTGGATGGATTTTCTTATGGATTTAAATCGCAACAGGATCCTGTCAATGATATTTGTGATGATGACCCCATTGTTATCTCTGTGATTCGAGACGTTTAAATTCTCCAGGACATATTACAGGGCTGTGACAATTCTGAAATATCCACGAAGTCTAAGAATATTGATAAGGCGTAGCATTATGAGTTGCAATGTATCATCTACAAAAAGCCAGTGGTCAACAGAGACGAACAATTTATGAATCAACAAAAAGGGTTACGTACGATGTATATTTATGCACTCTGACTTGTCCATGGTCGGTGTTACGCCCCTATTAACCGTGTATAATTGGAAGGATAACTCAAACATGGCTTCAGCTCACCCAAGTTCGCCCAACGATGGGGCTAGTCATCAATAACTCGGACATCATACAGGTTCTAGTATTGGTTAAAGATTATCAAACAAATCAGGAATCTTTACTTACCGCATATGTTGTATAAAAATTAATTGACTGAATAATGTCTTGTTGCAAGATTATTGGTCAAAATCCGATAATAGCTAACACCAATGGTTTAAGAGAAAATATATGAGAGAATGCCAAGCCGCATGGTTAATGCATGTCCCCTTACACACCCTAAACCCGCGTCCAGCTGTCGGGAGTCTATCTAACGGGGTCCTCGGTACAGACAGCAATGGATGCTGAGTAATAATATCGTTAAGAATAGGGCCGTTAATTGATCTGATAAGGGGACACATGATGACTGACGCGTAAGACTGGGGTTTGTTCTCACAGCCTTTGTGTTCATAATGCCGCCACAAGATGTTACCAGCAGAAAATTCTGATTTCCTAGGGCGTGGCTCAAATGGAAATGCCATTCGCCGCAAACATATCTACCATGATGCATCAAAACCCTGCAGAGTTTCATTATATTACGCAGCATTTACATCAAATGATATGTCTCTGGCGTCGCCATGTGTAACGACGCTCCATTATCTTCAACGCGTAATTGCAAAATATTTTGAGAATCATTATCAGGTTATTTTTCACTATATAATATGTAACTCGGGCTACTGCTGTAATTAATGTACCGGCCGAATGTACAGATAACGGTCCTCTGGCAATCTAATCATCGCTGGAAAGTGATGTCACGTGGCTGTTGTAGCCTGGTTTACAGCAGAGTGCGTAAGGAGCAGCGCAGCATTGCAGCAGTGAATCCAATTTATCACTGTTAAAGGCGGGTTTGCGTCTGTTGTACTCCACAAGGCTAGCTAATGTCGTCAAATGAGCCTCTAGAAATACCATTTCTTTGTATTTGCAATATGGTTGTGGCAAATCCTATGGACTGCAGAGAAAAGATTGTTCAAAATTGCCAGTCCCTTATTATTTGTCCTAATATTTCTCGCATAGGGAACATTTGTCATGTTGTAGATGATTTAAATCAAGTCACCCCGTTTTGGTATCACTGTGTTCCACGCACAATTCTGTCGATGCTGCTAAAAATAAGGCAGATACCTGCAAACAGGGAAAGAAATCAGCCGTTGAATGCATTCATTAAGCAAACGGCTCGATAGCTGACGGTATCGATTTTACATGTGTTGTTTGGAAATGTCGACCACTTGAAAAGCTGCATGGTCTGAAGTATTGGTTTCTTCAACACGAATTGTTTTCGCGTATCAGGTCAGATTGGGATCAAACATCATTTAAGTCCATTAACGGATATCCTTGCTATGGGAAGCTCCATGTACTAATATTGCTGCCCCATTCTGTAAGCTTAAGCCCAGAGTGTTATTGGTTATCCTTTCTCGTCAGTTGAAGCAACTCAGTGAAAACGCCATGTCAGATATTGGGAACCGTACTTCTCTGCAGCATGTTGCGGGGTACAATAATGCATGAGTGACATTGTAAAGCATTGATTTTTATGACCATAGAGTTGCCGTTATTCTCAAGGTACTACAGTATTGACAAGTGTGACTTTACTGTGTTTAAAATTTGTACTTATTACACGCCCAGGAACCCTCATATCTATGCCAGAGATCAACCATCCGATACTCAAATTTGAGGAAATCAACAGCAGTACTAAACCGTACCAATT
The DNA here is from genome assembly GCA_034190875.2 of Urechis unicinctus. NCBI lineage: Eukaryota > Metazoa > Annelida > Polychaeta > Xenopneusta > Urechidae > Urechis > Urechis unicinctus. The sequence continues at coordinate 8,260,614 of CM067349.1, forward strand.
AGTGATTAGGCAGAAAACGTGCACAAACAAGAAATGTCCACAAAAGGGAAATATTGATCAATAGGGGATTTTAATTTCCAATCCGGATGCATCCGTACAAAGAATGCCCGTTGGTGTGCAGCACCACGATCCTCTTGTTGTCGCCATTTAGGAATATGGGTTACATGTATTCCTGCTGGGATTCCATCCTTACAATGGAAAGCTCTAGTAGTATTTACCTCCGGTCTAATTCAATTGCGAATTGACGATAGGTATGGATTGAATAAATATATCAGCCGCTGATTGTCAATGTACCGTAGAGGAGACAAATACATTGAAAATGCGTCATGTGAACTTCAGACTGTTGGACATTAAACGAAAGCAATGTTATTCGACCACGGGAGAGGTTTTTCTTTGTTATTTTCTGACTGAATCACTCTATTTGTCCCGAGTTGAGACCCCATGGGAGAGAGTACCAAATACAGTGATCAACACAAGACGGCTCTGAAATTCTTTACAACTTCCATATATTGTAAATGTACGGTTGCAGTGCCTGTCAGCCGATACCAGCTAAAATAAATAACATGATATCACTAAAACCTAGACCAGGTGCACATTTCAACATGGGATTCCTGATGACATGATGGATTGTCAAGGTACACACATCAGAATAAATCTGTTTATATTTGCTTATTGATTAGGACATAAATGTTATACTTCATACTATACTTACCATTACAATAAACTGCGAAATGTGGTATTGATGACAGCATTCTTAGTAAACGAGCTGCAATTTGTGGTTTGAACATCGAAGCTATCAAATATCTTGACCATACTATGACCCTCACATTAGCATGATCAACGACTCATTCGGAGCATAATCAATTCCACCTTTGCACATACGGCTGTCACTTTGTTGATAAAACCACGTTATGCATGTTAAGGTGCTTGGATTATTGATGATATACAAAAAGCGAAGCAGCTACTATCGTGCTTCTCTGGAGGCGCTTCAAGGTTCAAATTAATGGTAATTTATGGCATATGCATCGAAAATAAGGTATATATATATACAAATCCCAATGCTGTAGTCCTCCCGCATCACTCAGTTTGGGCAACCTTGGCTGACTGGAGAAGTGTGATCACGCACGACGTCTTGTGACTTCATAACGTATGCAACACGCTAAAACGCCAAGACATATCAAGGTGTGTGAATCGAGCTCTTAACTTATTTATGAACAACGTATATCCAGAGCGGATTGGATTTGGTTTGAGTTTGTGTCAATGTGTATTGAATTACGAGCGGATTCTGTCCATGAGTCCAAGAGGTTCATTAACGTAACTATCCGATTGATCCCTGCGCTTCACAGATAATTCTTTACAGCAAGGCTATAGTGAAGCTAAAATGGCTACAAGGTTCCGATTAACAAGGCGGCTCGGCCTCATGCATGGAACAGCATTACCAATAAGAGAGCGGCAGTCAGCAGGGAGGACCGGGTCGAAAATCAACCCTGCGCGGTTCTGTTCGATTTATATTTATGGATACTAGCTTCATCATGGTTGAAGGGGTCAATCTGAACGTTCTTCAAATAATTCACTACTATAGGCTTTTAGCAAAAGACCTACATCATTGGAGATCACTGAGAGCTATTAGGCTTATCTATACAATGGGGAAAGTCGAAGGGAGGTGACACGATTCATGCATACATATAACCCGCTATGCACTTGGTCTACATATGAATGTAGATAAAAATGAATAAAGAAAACCTCCTTTCGTCGCGAGTGGCAGCTTGTCATTCATCATTGTGGCACTGTAAAACTGACAATAAACTTGGGCAGTGCACCTGAGTAGCCTGTGTTTGAGAGCAGCCATTAACACCCGATTATCACTTATGAAGTGGCAACCTATACATTGCATTACTTACGTTAAGCAACCCCTGAAACAGGTCTGATCAGTCACCACGCAATTCCATTCTGATTTCGTGCCCTGCTAACAGTCCATGAATGACAAAAGAATGAAAGTGGCATTATTGAATGCTCCTGAGACCATGTTTGTCTCAAACAATAAATGTGCTTTTGTCTCAACATTTGCCAAAGCAATATAAACATAATGCATCCAATAGTGGATTCTTGCCTGCAGGAATCAATAAACTTATTAAGATGAAGCATTAAATGCACCTTTCCTCTGAATGCCTCACGAAACGACGCTGCCATTATGATGTATCAATAAATAGCAAAATGTTAGCTTATTTGTAAGTCTCTCTCTTCCAATCTGAAGTTATATAAAAATAGTTTGTTTCACTGTTACAAATGAAGCAAGGCACGCTACAATACATCACTAGGCTATCATGAGCATGAAATTGCGTGTGCTTGATACTTACAGGGCTGCGGTAATTCCGAATTCCCCTTTGTCAATACTCTTTTATTCACACCAATAAACAACACGAACCCTGCAATAAAAACCATGAAGACATAATTATACGCTTAACATAAGCATTCTTACGAAGGGATCAATTTGCATTCAGCTTGTCAAAGGTCACATATTTCAGACACTGTTTGTTTGTTTCATATGTAGCTAAATGATAAAGGTCATTAATTATGTACAGATGCAAGTAAATGGTACTTCTAAGGAGGACATTTACATAACATGTTGATACACCCCTCCGCCCTCTCGTTTGGGGCTACCATGTCTGACTTGTCTTACTTGAGTCTTGAGAATAAAGCATTCTCTGACTAGACTGTCATATAACGTAAATAACAATAACTGCCAAAAGATAAGATACTGATTGCAAATGTGATGCCATCTAACCTCGTCTAAGTTTTATCCCGCTTGGCCATAACGAGCTGGTTTCATTCGCGGAATGATCCATCATCAATGAATCATTAACGTCACTGAATCTGTGCTGAAAATAACCAGTCGTTACTTAAAAATGGATCCGTATATTTGTTTTGATTATGGGACTCACCATATTCATACGCACTACGTATAATTGGACACCAGTTAATTCAGATTAGTGTCACATTGACACAGTACTTTCCGAGTTCTTAGAGTTACCCAGACCAACCAGCGCGCTGTGACTGTGGCCAAATATAGGAGATAATTGTAACTTAGGAGGTATAACTTGACATCATATTTGTATTGAGGTCGGAGAGCTTGTGGTGTTTGATCCAAAGACTGTGTATTAGGAGTATACACGATAATGGATAACAACATGAAATATATCCGAACCAACCCCGATGCCCGGTGATATTTGATGACCCGAGACGTCATGTGTTAAATCAACGGATGCCCAACGTTAGAACGAGATCCGAATGACGCTGCTTGAGCTTTGCAAAGGTAGGTAAACCACTAATATTGAGACAAGGGGTTGAAGGTTTAACAATAACTTCGTTGTTTTTTAAGAGAATGTTAGACATATTTCTCTTCGTTTACATTTCTTCGTTTGTCAAGCTTGGTAATTGTGTGCTTTGACTCCCTTTGATCACCTCTTAGTGCAAGCATTCATATAAAAGGATATACTGCAATGGAACAATGTTCGCAACAGAAGCAATATCCATTACTCAATTATTTTTTCCGCTAAGCCAAAATCGTCCTCAGTCTTAATATGGTGACCCATGGCGGTGGGGTCGAGAGAGCTGGGGTCGGTGTCCCGAAGCTCCCACGTGCTTGTTCCCACAGCCTTTGTATAAATATTTCTGCCATTCAATATTATCTGCTTCGAGTCTAACCACGATGATGCATCGCTGACGTGAAGAGTTCTTTGTGTGAAGCGTCATGCTGGTCAATCAATGTGTTTATGGCGTCGTCATGTGTGACGGCGCTCCATTGTCTCCTACGCATGCGTCATTAATTATCAGGATCACCCGGTGGATTAGATAGAGAGCTGGTGTATAATGTGCGCTATATCACGTTGCTCGGTGACCTTTAGCACATCTTGTGTTGGAAATATGTTGTAGCGCATTGGTTGGCGTTATAAATGTCTCCAGAACAAGAGGCATGGACCACCCATACAATTATATAGCACCTCCATTCGGGGAGCATATACACGATAATGCGTAAGGCAATATTAGGGCCTAAGTGTCTCTGACAACATATAGGCAGTAATTTAGGATGTTTGCACGTTATAATGAATTTTAACACATCATCATGACAATATCATGGCGGACACGTATGTAAGCTGGTACTGATATCGATATCTTGCATTGTTCCACAACTAGCAGTTGTATTTGATTTCATAACATACATGCGGTTAACAATATAATAGAATTGTGTTCTTCATTTGCATTACCAAATGTGGTGCATAATGTCAATGTTTTACCATTGGTAACCCACATTGGTGCTTTAGGTATGACGATAGTTAATTGGTTCATACTTCAACAAGACTGATTGCAGCATTTCTGTCATCTAATCTTAGCGTATGAATAATCGACAGCTGCTAGAGTTCGTACATTGTAAAGGCACGATTGACAAATAACGATATGTAACAACAATTCATCAACATCATTGGAGATATCGTTGTTTGCACTCGTATTTCCACAAATGCTGCCTAGTGCAAAGCATGCATCATATAGTCAAAATATTACATATTGCGCTCTAATATATATTGGCTATCAAAATGATCATTGCTCCACATGAACCTTATCTTCAGGAAGCATCATCGTGGAAAAGGGAATATTGCCGGACTAATGTCAAGTGCTGCTCTATTAGGTTAAATATGACGCAGTTCAAAACCACATCATACCAGAGAAGGGTGGAGAAAATTACCTCATGATGGGGGAGATTGATTAAGAGGTATTCCTATTATGATATGAAATATCATAATTAATGTAATTGCTTATGGTTAAGCAATTACATCGTCCTCGTTGAAGCATATTTATTGATTACGATTAATTGAGGCCTGCTTATGTTGTATTGATGGCAAGTCATCGAGGAACCTAACATCAGCGTGGCAATATTTGTGGCCTTGCAATTCGATCCATCAGCTTGCAGACACAAAACAAATAGGGAAATGGTTTCATCATCGCCCCAAAGCTCGACACGTCGCACTTTAACCTTCAGGCATATTCAATCCCAGTAAACAGAAATTCAAGGTAAGATATACAGCTTAGTGTCTGGCGTCAAGGGCAGCTGCGGGACTTCAAACAACTTGAAATGTCATCCTGACACAAACCTGTTCAGTTATATTCTGCTGCTGACGTAAGACGTTTCCTTGTTTAATACTTCTTTGGTGATAATCCTTCTCAACCTGCAGCACGTCATTCTTTAATAGCTGCATAAATTCGGTGCACAGCTGATTATTACTGCTGTAGGTTATATCCATAAATGGGTCCTGTGATTCACACAGAAGCTGGACAAAACCACCACGGATTTAACATGTAGTGTAGACGTTACTGATGCCATTCAATAATATCTAAATGACACTAAATTTATGTTACATGCTAAACAACGTAATGGAGGCCATTTTGTTTTATCCTACCTATGAATCGCACGAAGCGCTAGATATAATGTTCACGAGCAGCATGAAGATTAATATATGTATGAACCAACTGCAATTTAGTATCAGTTTTAGAGGTTTAAAAATCAATCAATATAATAGTTTGTGGTTAGTTTTACAATTGATTGTTGTTCATATCAGCACATTACATCTGTTTGAAAAGAAGTTGATAAGGGATATTATTGTTCGTTCAAAATTCTTTATATATCGTTATGTTGCTTTTTCAGAACCAACCATCTCAGTAATATCCAGCTACCTGGCCAATTGTTCTCTGAATATAATGTTACTAAATAATCTGTTTGTCTTTGCATCAAGAATTGTTTTCCTTTATCTCATGATGCCATTCAGCTCAAGTGGGCCTTAACAGCAATTGCTACATGACCTTCAGTGTGAAAAGCGCCTTATAGTCCCTATTTATCATGCTTAATCATCCCCCAAATTGACCAGTTGACACAGATATGATACCCCGGCGGCTGCTTATACATTCCTTTGTTCACATATGACCAGCCAAAGTACTGTAATGCCCCTACATGGCTAAAGGTTTTTTTTATCATCGCTAGTACTATTGACGCTGGCCTTAATTGCAACAAATAAGAATCACATGGCATGAAAAACTCCTATTATCTAAATGACCACCAGTACTACTCGGTCAACTTGTGGGAGGTGCTATTATCTATTCGGTCAACTTGTACATGCCAGAGAGATGTTATAATCTAGTCGGTCAACTTGTACAAATCATAGAGGTGTTATGATTTACTCAGTCAACTTGTACAAGTCAGAGAGGTGTTATATCTACTCGGTCAACTATACAAGTCAGAGTGTTAGTAAATCTACTCTCTCAAGTCGTACAAGTCAGGGAGTTGCTACTCGCAATTTCGGCAGTTTACTTAACGTATAACAACGTCATTTGCGAATTCTAGTCAAGCTAATGCCGTATTTTTGTTAGTTAAGATTTACAACATTCAAGGGTACATGTTATTCTATTTGACATTTAAACTTCACTACACATGAATATTAGATCTCTGAAAGCCGGTTTGTGAAAAATGCAATTTTTGCCATAACGTTCCACAACTGACATAACACAAAATGCTTATTGACTTGAAAGCTACCTTGCTTAGTTTATTCCTTGCCTTGCGACGACTGAAATGTGTATACTAGAAAGATAGCCATGTGCTGACGACAATTCATGGAAACTATCGCGATTGCCAGTCGACCAAATCTGGCATTGGCTATTTATTTGAATTGGTTAACATAATGAGACATTATTGGACAAAAAGTGATACTTATCGTCACGTCTTTCCGCCAGGTTTTTTTGACTTGTTGGTTTCTGATATGTGAGCAATGTTATGATTCTCTGTGTATTAGTTTTTACAAACCAACATGATCTTATGGGCCATTATGCAGAAACAGCGCTGTAATAAATCACAATTTTCTGTCGACTCTGAATGCGTGATGAATGGAAGACACAAACGACGTTGTAGGGCCAAAAATTATACTTTATTTTTTTTAAAGACAGGATGACTTTTTCAGTTATCAAAGTGATCGAAAAGGATGATATTTAATGAGGGGAGAGATGTCTCTGATTTATGCTTGGTGATCTAGCTCTGTCGTGAGCGTGTGTTTACTCCTTTATATTCTGTTTTTGACTTTTGGAGGCTGCCCCCCATCAGCGAATGCTATTGGCTGAGAGGCTTCTAGCAGATTTACCAACGAGGTCGCCTTTTAATAACGTAGTTAAGTTGGGGTTCAGGAATAACAGAGGGGTAACTGGCGGGCCAGAAGCTTTAAGGTAGAGAGGGTGAAATTAAGTAAAACTGTTTACGACATTTCCCTCCCCTTTAAGGTGGATGAATATCCGAACACATGCTAACATGTAAGAATTTAACTTTAACCATACTTATGCAACCATGTACAGTTTAGTAAGCTAATGCATGTAAGTTCCTTTGAAAATAATAATTAATAGTGATAGAAAAAACGTAGAGCAGTATGATGCTGACAGGGTGTACAGCTTACAGATTATGAACGGATGCATGAATGGTGAACGACATTGAAGAATTTGGTATGTTTTAGTTTACATAAGTTTGGAGAATTTTCGACCCTATCAAATGCATTTTTTTAAGCGGCAAAGTTAAAACGAAATGTACTTGCTGCAGCAGTAATCAAATAACTAGCGTGGCCACCAGTACATTATAAGTCTTTCACCAAAAAGAGCAGTCCCTGTGACATAGTTCATCAATCACCGGGTAGATGTTTTTCCTAATTTCAAGCTTTGCAAACAGGCCAAGAATAATTGATGAGGATAAGGGCGTCATTAAAAGACCGTGTTTTTCCTATCCAATTTGGTCTATTCATCACAATGTTTTATGGCAACTTTTTTTATGGCAAGAAAACTTTAAAACTAAACTATAAACGTGCCTTGCTTGATATGGCTCACAATATGACGCTACATTATAATGCATCCATAATCAGCTAAAGTATATCGGATTATTTCCTTTAAACCGTAAGTTGTTAATATAATAGACGTTTTGCTTTGCATCGACTTAGCATCCCTGGGTTGCAGTAATCATGAATCCATGTTGGGCAGTCCGGTGTTAACCAATTCACCTAAATTTACAGAACAAGCATTCAGAAAATATGTTGACTCGAAACCAAAGAATATTTCATGGAAATGATAATAAAATCAACTTATCAGTCATAATCAAGCAGCATTTTCTCAAAGAGATGAATCTGAGTTCACCTTGTCAGAGCGTTTATATTTCAGCCACTATTGGTTTGTTTTATTTGCAGTTAAACATTATCCGAGAGCAGTGCAGAGAGTATCGTGGTTCTGCATAAAAAACGCCATTAATTAAGAATGTGACTTTGATAAAGACTGTTTTCATCATCCTCTCCCTGCCGCACAATACTCTATGAAATATGATCGACACAATGACTCAAACAAATCTCTCCAATTTACTCTTCTTAGACGGGCATTCCTATCAGTCCCAGTCCTTATTATCCGAGTGTAATTGGAAGGATAACTCAAACATATTTCATCTCACCCAAGTTCAAACAAAGACGGGGCTAGGCTTCAAAATCTCAGATATCATACAGGTTCCACTATTGGTATAAGGCTATTAAACAAACCGAGGCTCTTACCTCAGAGCTTGTATAACGTAAAGGACAAAGGAGTTGACTGATAGACGTTTTGTTGCACGGTACAGCAATACTGAGTAATGGATATCGTTAATTGCTCTGGTATGGCGACACACGATGACTGGATCCTGAGAACTGGGGTCGGTGTCCCGAAACTACAAGAAGTATGTTCCCATAGCCTATTTTGTTAATGATGCTGTTACAATACCAGCTAGAAGTTCCGATTTCCTAGGGCGTTGCTCAAAGGGAAATGCCACTTGCCGCAAAACTATCCATCGCGTTTAGATACCAGAGCGTTCGTATCGATCTTGTGACCAGAGCGTCAGTATCGTTCGTGTGACCAGAGCGTCAGTATCGTTCGTGTAACCAGAGCGTCAGTATCGTTCGTGTAACCAGAGCGTTCGTACCGCTCCTGTAACCAGAGCGTAGGTATCTCTCCTGTAGTGAGAACGTCAGTATCGTTTCCGGCGTAAGTATCGTTCGTGTGATGAGAGCGTTGATAAATTGATTACTGGAGCACCCGTCTAGCTAGATAACATTAGATATATCAAACTTAGAGGATATGCCTTACGGGTGAGTATTGAAAAGGGTTCACGTTGGAGGATGTCATCACATACTACCAATTGGGTACAGGCAGTTAACATCGCTTGTGTAAATTTAATCCTAGTTACCACTAATAGCTAACATGCTCCACTCTTCCCCCAGGATACTCACTACCCCCTACATGATTCGCAGCAAAGAACACAGGTTCCCCTTCATTAACCTGTTCTAACAGCATGCATGATAATAAATGGGTCAAATGTAATTTTCACCTTCTCATCCAACAACCTATTTATCTGTGACAGATTTATGTGCCAGTGAATGATGACTGCACCCTGGATTGGCAATAAATATTTGCTTACTCAACGAAATCTTCCAGAAGGCAGCTCAGAATTCTTAATTCAGCGCAAATTCGGCTGTTGTGACTTTCTGTTTCCGCAGGCTGAATCGTATTACGCAAAGAATTAACGTTCCAATTTAGCGCACTGCACAGAACTTGTAAATGACTTGTATCCTCTTTTATTTGGAGAATTTACCGCTGCACGTGGCTCCTCCTGGCTGGTTGGATAAAGACATTAAGCATGGAATACAAGCTGACAAAATGCGGTATGACCTAATCATTGAATTTCGAATATCATTGATTGCACAGGGTTTGAAATGGGTGCCCTGGTTGGCGGTTGATGAAAGATCCAAACGTCGTAAGCATCTGTGGGAAATAAAGATGGAGCACGGAATTGGCAGTTGTCTATGTTGCGAGAGGAAACATTTAGGTTTGAAAATAGCGTTGTGACAGATACATTACAACATTTGTGAATGTGTCGATTTGAAAACTAGCTGTTAGTTGTTAATAAATATTGACTTTATTATCAATATATACTGCAATATATGAACGTATTTGTAAACGCAACAATAAATCAGAGCAACATGAATCAAATACCATATGTGGCTATCTTAGTGGCACCAGGACAATAGGCACAAAACCTGTGATATGATGTACCCTATTTTGTGGGAAATGACCAATAAAAGTCGTCTCTGGTGGCAAGCAAAACATGAAGGTACTGTAGGTACGGTGAAGAAATGGACATCGATACGTTTTCGCAAGCATTTACGTAATTTGCTCCCAAAATTAATCTCTTCGAGCATGAGCGATACAAGTGACGGTCTTGTATGAGGCGCAGTTGTAAGACTTCAAATCCATGCCTCTTAAACTGTCATCCTGAAACAAACCGGTTCAGTTATAGCTGCTACTAATGTTCTGAAATGCTTTCATAGTGCTCAGTGTTTCCAGTCTACACCGCGTGATATTCTCTGATTACTGCTTAAGTCTGCAAAAAGGTGATCCTATTGTAGGGCACTGCTTAATGAGATTTCGAGAAATTGGTGCTGAGCTTAGCACCAATGGTGCATCAAAGTACCTCGGATATAACAAGTAACAGTGATGTAAACATTCAACAATGAAATTTCAAGTACCTCTTCAAAGTTAATGCAAAATGTACAAATAATGTGATAAATATCTCTTTGGCTTCCTGCACACCTACGAACTTTTCACTCAGACTAAAATTACGTGGTTATTCCTCCGCGACTTAAGTGTGTCTGCTCTTGCCATAAGATCAAACCAGCTATCGGTCGTGTGTATTGATTGCACCAGGCACTAGGAAAATAACGTGATGACTAACATACGTATGACAACTAAATACCCGTGATTATCAAAGTTAGAAGAATGAATATCCATCGTATTTGTCTGTTGCTATGGAGAAATGATGAAGTGTAATGTAGTCATTTCTTCAATTGATTTGCAAATGATAATTGATGTCCTGAGCACTATTCGTCAGTATGAATGCTGTTTATCCGTATTGATCTAATTCTTCATCTTGTGATAACCATTGGGCATCATAATATTGCTCTGTTAACCAACCCTCTACCACCGTATACAACACATCATTTGCGGAGGTATAAGTACACTTTGTGTGCCGTGTTATTACGGCAACCTGTAGGCGTTTATTGCACATGTCTATCAGTTACTCTTTGTGAAATATTGCGTTTTCGCCATTGCTATATGACCCTTCATTTATCATATGACTTTAATTATGGTAGTATGTGTATGTACCTACCGGTCTAAGATGTGCTAGGCTTTTGGGCAAATGTAGTCTGTCCAGTGCTTACGGTTAATGTTTTGAAGACAATTTAATGGGAATGTGCGATATGCCACTATATATTTTTATGATTAGGACTGAAACAATCATCTGTATGTGTGGCTATAATTCTAGATAATATTATGCGCCGCGCTATGGATGAATCAAAGAATGTCCTGGAAAAGAGGATTTTTATTATGCTAAAAATGACCCACTTCAGCCATTCCCAAACCCTATGAGATAACACTGTTCTGTACTAATAGGCTTCTTTTATTGTCGAACATTACCGCAGAAAGCTTTTCTAGTATTTACCTCCAGGCGCTGCAATTTAAATTAACTGCTGCAAAATTGAACGCAAGAATGAGCTGAGAGGATACATCAGCGCATTTTAGGAGACAGCAGTTCTCGTTTCACAAACTTAAGTGCCAATGATTTAGTAAGAAAGCCTAATACAATTTCAAGATGCAGTTAGATGACTCTGTTCGTGATTTCATTGCATCGATTGTTCTCTAAAGTTAAATTGAATTGTTGAATACAGATGGCGATGTGCGTGTTACTTCACAAAAGTTTCAAGATCGTAAATGGCCCTAGTTTCTTTGATCAGCTGAGATCTCAGAATAAGCTCATGTTCAGTCATCTTTGAAAACATGGGTTTTAGATTAGTAGATGAATCAACGTGACTATGTGCTGTTTTGCCTTAATACTTGTATTCGTTATTACGACACATCAGGTGCTTACTCTGCCCTTACTATATGCGTTACCATAACTTGGTATAATTCCTCATTGATTCCTATAATAATCTAAACATTATATCGTTGTGGTAAGCACTATGTTGTTTTTGTTACACCATGTATCACAGTGTCATTCGTACACTTGGTGAGGAATATGTTGGGATGCATAATCGCAGCTTACATTTGTTCGGACTAAAAAGTCGTAAACAAAGCGTCTCTGAGGGGATTAAGATATTATCAGTGATGATTGTTTTTAAAGCAGCGTCGTGATAACTCTATATTTAATAATTTGTTTGAACATTGAAGCCATGAAGTACCTTGACCACACAATGACCCTCGCACTAGCGAGATCAACGGCTGATACGAGAGCATATTAAATTCCACCTTTGTACATAATGCTATTATTTTGCAGACATAATTCCGGGAGGCATTATATATATATATATATAAATGATTGTCGCGTGACCACCAGCTGGTTGGCGTTGTTCCCTGCACTGCAGCATTTGTAAGCTGTCAATTGTCCACATAACTGCCCAGCTGCCTTTGCCCGCAGAGCGGAATTATCACCTTTGTGGCGTACGTGCCTTGATATGTTGCTGTCGTATTTATGTCGTATTCTTGATGATGCCTGTTTCAGTGCTGAGTTATCTAGCAGGTGCGTATTGGACTGACATTATGTCGCCAGTGATGCACTTATCTAATTCTAAAATTTAAAGAAATCAACAGCAGTAACATATCGAACCAATTACTGATGAGGCAGAACACGTGAACAAACAAAAAGCGTATATACAAAAAATTATTTTAGGAAGAAATGGTGATGGCAAATTTTTTTTATGAAGCCACAAGTAGTGCCAGTTCTTTGCAATCCGGATGCATCCGGAAAAACAAAACAATCCTCTTCTTGTCACCATTTGAAAATATGGGCTCAATGTACAGCTACGCCTTTTAGTGTGTGTTATAACCTAACTTGGTGACATGAAAAGCCCTTACTCGATTATCATATACAAGGGAAACATTGTAAAGTGAGCTTAAGCCTCAATAGAATTAAGTTTTTCGTTTTTATTACCAAACAACACCAGTAGAGATATCAGTATCCTGAGCTGGACATTGTTCAGACGCGTACTACCATTAATGCTGCGGGGTGCAATGCATGCATCGTGTAGTCACAATATTGCATACAACGCACTCTCCAATATAAATTGGTTATCAAATGCCTAATACGGGATTCATAAATGGTCAATGTTCCACGTGAACCTAATCTTCTGGAAGCTTCATCCGGGAAAAGGGAATCGAAGCCTACAACCAAGCGCTGCTTAATGAGGTTAAATGTGACGCACCCTAAATGATGCATCACCCCAGAGCAGGGCAAAGGAAAAGGCATCGTGACCAGCAAAGTCAAGAGGGCATCGTGTCAAGCGCAGCTTAATTAATTTAGATGCGACTAAGTTGAAGACAGCACTCGACCCCATGAGACGATATTCTTGGACTGACCCGTAATGAATTCTGCTACAGCTGCAAGAGGCTTCTCTTGTATGTTCCATCTTTACAACGGAAAGCTCTTCTAGTACGTACGTTAATGTTAGCCCTTATCACAATTTATTAAATATCTTTTTGTCATCGACTGTGAATCAAACTCTAATTACGATCACATCATACGGGATATGTGCAAGCACTTTATGCGTAGCAAAAACAAACCAAAATTATAGGTAAGTTTTTACTGCATTATTTGATACCGAGTATGGTTGGGTATGTGTGAGAAACATGCATTCTATACAAGTTAAACGCATAGTCTACCATATGGCTATATAGGCCTGGGAATGTAACTTATTATGCACGTTCAATCTATTATATGGAATGCAAAGTTAGCGTACTAAGGACTATGTATTTCGAAGATTGCTCGATACATGGAAATCGGTTAGGGTTGAAAATATACATAAGCCGCAACGGGGTTTTTCAATCTGAGAGGAACTAGCAACAACAAGGCCCATTTGACGCAGGCTTAAGTGCAATTCATTCAATGAAATAAACGTTCAGGTCAACCTTGAACATATGTGGACACAGCTTTACTAGTATTCACATTTAGGAATGCAATTCAAGCTCTTGATGTGTACTAGTTTTAGGTGAGTTATTGTCAAAAGGTTAATGCATGGTTTATTTACTTTAGCGTAAATGATATGTGTGGAGGAGGAAGATGTTTCTTGTAAACACAATTAACCGGTTCGCTAGTTTGTTTCGTACATTGTGTGATATGTTGCATCGCACAGTATAGGTATATCGAAGGTTAAAACGCGATCATCCAATTCAGCATATCAGTAACAAAACCATTGTTATCGAACACGTAATAATCTCGCGTGCGCACAATCATCTCCATATCGCCATGGAATACTGCTGACCATTGACAATTATCGTGAGCTATTTTTGCATCACTTAACATGATTATTCTACCAGTGATTTCGCAGCCCACACTTTCGTAAATGCTAATATACCATAGCACATCTAGCTTTCTTCATTCAAATATGTTCCTTTCTCATCACACTAATGCATCAATTCGGTCCGATTCTACAAGACCAATAACGGAGCTCACACGCTGTGGGTTCTAAATAATGCAGAACACACAATGATCGCTATGACTAATGCAGCACATACATTGTTCGTTCTCAAGAATGCACCACATACAATATTCGTTCTGAATAATGCAGCACACTCAATATTCGTTCTGAATCATATTTCACAAGTCATTCATATTTATCGCTGATCAACTATTCATATCATCGCCCCTCGCTTCTGCGAGTTTATCTTACAAATCTTTGTCATGACATCAATATATAATTCAATATATGAGCCTTATATCATAAAATATAAATTGAGTAGCAATCAAAGGATCGCATGAAGAGCAATAATAACAATGTATTGTTCAAATACTTCCCGATTGCACCATGATTATAATTTGGTTAGAATAAATCTAAACATAATGTTTGATATGGCTAGTTCAGTTCTCATACATTTTTATATGAACCACAATGAATAAACATGGACAATTGCTGTTGTAGGAATATAACTTTAATACCTACAAAGTTGTACATCCTCCTCGTCACAGCATATTTATTGTAATTGTATGATTAATTGTGGCCGGCTTATGTTTGATTGATGGCAAAGCATCGAAATATTTAAATATCTGCGCGGCAAAATTTGAAGCCGTGCCATTCCACAAATCAGCTTCCAGATGGTTAACGTATGGGGAAATGGCTATGCTAAGAGACAAATTAACAGTTTAATCCCCTAACTAAACTAATTTATAAAAGTTTAAAGTAATAAACAAAGCTCCTTGTCTGTCTCACGTCAAATGCAGTTGTGAGATTTGGTTGAAAGTCCAATCAAACCCACTTGAACTGTCATTCTGAAATCGGCTCAGTTATGAATCGTGCTATTGAATTAAGGCGCTTTCTTGATTAATATTGCCTGCTTCAGATTTTTATGGCGAGATGGCTTCTTAACCTGCTACAAGTTATTCTAAAATAGCTGCATTAAGTTATTCAATATGAATCTATGTTGGAGCACAGGTGATTGTTACTGCTGTAGGTTTTATTCATGAGTGGGTCTTAATGTAGATAAACAGCATGAAAGACATATATGGATGATCCAATTTAGTATCAATGTGAATGTTAATCGATAAACTTTAATGTAGTTAGTTGTACAATATATCTTGAAGTGAGTGATTGTTGCTGACATCAGCCAATTGCATCAGTATCAATGGGTGTTCATCTTAAATTCTTCACTTGTGAATACCAAGGAGTATTGGTTTATTGGTTTTACAGAACCAACCATATCTGTGATATCCAGCCACCTGGCAAATTGTTCTCTGAATATCAGCCTACTAAGTATCCTCGCTGTCACTGATCCCAGGTATGTTTTCATTTATCTCTTGATACCTTTCAGTTCAAGTTGACCTTTACAGCCATTGCTATTTGACCCCCAGTGTGAAAAGCGTCATATAGAATGCACAATATATAATGCTTAATCATCTGTCACACAGACCAGTTGACACAGATATGATACCCATACTGCCAATACGTTAATTTTTGTATATATGATCAGTAAACGCACTGCAAGCCCCGAGGGTTTACGGCTCATGCCACTTACCATTAATGCCCTTACAGGGTCTAAGGGTCTTTCTATTACAATTAGCCCAATTGACGCTGGCAATAAATAAGAACCACAGTGCATGAAAACGGCATATGCCACAATAGATCCCCCTAGAGGGCTTAAGGTTTTTGCATCACATTAGCATTGTTGACGCTGGCTTTAATAGCAATAAATAAGAATCATAGTGCATGAAAAACTCCTGTATTTTCCAACTGGCCACGAGTTTTGTCAACACCCCGCAAAATATTCAGCCCCAAAATAGTAGGCAATCACTATGATTTAATGGTATGCTTATGTAACACACTACTTTGCACGTGTATGCTGGCATGTATAGCTAACCATGGTTTCCTAGTTTTTACGATTTATATTATGAATACAACGCCATAACTAAGCGCCAATTCCATGATATAAGATTATGCACTGTATGTTAGTTATACGATATCACATTCTACATTATATAAACCGACGAACTCTGTATAAATCAGCTGCTTATGAAGCGTCAAAGGGCAACGAAGTGGGCGTCAAGTCAAGTTTAATGGAGTTCAATGTGACTCAGTTCGAAGCTACACTGAGTGCGACATAAACTAAGTAGTCATTAATCTTAAGACAACGCCATATACAAATTCAGAATGCGTTTTGGCATTGATTGTGAATGACATTTATGCTTTGTCTGCCTCTGGGTAAAGCTGTCACAGTTTTTCATTTTGCGATAAACGGTGATTGAGACCGTGGAATGGCTGCTAATGTGAAGGATCTTAACCAAAAGCAACTGTACATCCCATACGGTGAATGCAAGGAATATTTTTGCAGCCAAGTACGATGGTGCGCGGGTCAGCGTTGAATTGTTTATTGACCTTGATGAATAACTTAGCTATAACATTGCATCCATAACATGGCAAAAGTATACTAAGCTCCCTTTCTGTCATTTTACAAGCGATTACATTACCACTGCAGCCCTGTGTGGATTGCATACTACGTATGCTGACTTGATTGAGTGGACACTGTAAAACAAAAGCTGTTTGTTAACTCAACTAGTACACAATGGCAGCAGCCTTGTATGATATTGGGTTTGTAATTGTAATCGTTTGCATAGTAGACCGTTTGATAAAAACAAACAGTCACCGTAATAATATATAAAAAAAGAACTGGGTTACTTCATCTGCAACTTCAAGCGCAACACATGCATGCGATTACAATGACATAAACCAAATTCCAAACAGCTACCAACCAGAGCTGGATGCGTATTCAAAACAAAGTTTTATTTTTACAGACATGAGCAATCAATACGATTGAGTAAACATGCCTAGTTTGTAACCCACACTAGGCTGCAATGACAATGTGGTAGACGTCACTTGTAAATCGACAGAATGAGAGCTTAGTATACGCTATGATTTCAATGTTACAGCTCAGCTATTTATTTAGGTCAATAAGCCAATCAACGCTGACCCACGCATATTATTCCTTGGTTTTACATATATTGCTTGCACTCTTCGTACGTTACTGCTGCTTCTGTTGAATAACATTCACATCAGCTTCACGGTCTCAATCAGAGCTTATCACAAAATGCAAAATCAATAAATATTGCAACATGTTTATTAGGAACCTAGATTGTAGCACTTGTAGGTAAATACCAGATAAATATTAAGCCGTAAGGTTCCATCATAAAAAAGACCCGTGCAGGTGAAGCAGTATTTAGCACAGAGCAGGTCAGAGTAAGGATGTCGTCTCATTTGGTTTAGGTGTGGCTTCGATTACTAAGGACTTGATTTGTGATGACATAAGACGCTCTGATGAATGTTTATAATAACACACAAGGATAGTGTATATATTGCATCAAATATTGCTGCTATCATAAATTATAATTTGCTCGCAGAGGAAAAGAGGGAAAAAATGGGTAGTTGATCAGCGGTAAATTCACAACAAATATTGTGTGTGTCGCATTATTCAGAACAAACAATGTGTGTGTCGCATTATTCAGAACAAACATTGCGTGTTTCTCATTATTCAGAACAAACAATGTTTGTCGCATTATTCAGAACAAACATTGTGTGTCGCATTATTCAGAACAAACATTGTGTGTCTCATTATTCAGAACAAACATTGCGTGTGTCTCATTATTCAGAACAAACAATGTTTGTCGCATTATTCAGAACAAACATTGTGTGTGTCGCATTATTCAGAACAAACATTGTGTGTGTCGCCTTATTCAGAACAAACATTGTGTGTGCTGCATTATCTAGAGCGAACAGTGTGTTCAATCCATTATTCAGATCGAACATTGTGCGTGCCCGTTATATACGGCATTGTTCCTTAATGAACAGCACTTACGCGTTGCTAGTCTGGCTGCTCCTCTCAGATGCAGCTAATGTATCTTTTCAACCCTAATCTGTGCGAAGACATTTTAGATGATAATTCATATCTTAATAATAAAACCCCTTAATTAATATTCCCCCATTAGGCATATCTTCTTGATATAATAATGTTATGGTATGTTACCTAGCTAAGAGAACAACTCATTAATCAGGTCAAATGTGTTGCTTCCTGAGTTCAACTGTATTTGAAGTCAATAAGATGAACAAGCATCATATCTTTGTCTGCTTTGTTGCCGGTGAGCACCAGCGACGAGACTCAAAAGCAAAACTATGCCATATTACTTAACAATATTGCTTAACTCACAATAGGAGGTCATATGGCAATAAAATATATATATGCCATTTTTGTTTTGATTCTCAACCGAGCAGCACCTTTGCCCGGTCAAAGTGGAACGACCAAGTCACGCAAGTTACACGAAAATGACATTACTACGGACAATGGAGTTAGGTGCTGTCATATTGGCTTCTGACATTGCGCTTTTGCCCAATGCTGTCATGGTCTCATGCGATAACTTCTGTGTTGTTGATGCAATACACAGTTACCAACGCTATAGTCCTGGAAGCATTTTAAGAGCTATGGGTAAAGGAACAATGCAAACGCCGTCATCACATTACCGATACCCACACCACCATGACCTTAACGATACTAACGCCATGGCCACAGAAACATTACATACGCTGTGGTCAAAGGAGCAAGGTCACCGCTATGGTAACAGTAACGCTGTCTACGCTATGGCATAACAGAATTAATACCTCCGTTATGACAGCAGGAACAATGCTAACTCTATGATCATCGTTTGTATTAATAAAAGTATCAAGTATGACACGCGTCAATGAAAGCCATGCTACATTGATATTAAACGATTTCTTCAAAGCAGCATTTGTAATCATTATATTTATGCAACCCCAACCTATCGTCTATTGACAATCTGAATAGATTGCAGCGTGTGAAGGTAAATACTAGAAGAGCTTTCCGTTGTAAGGATTGAACATAAAAGAAGCACCTTGCAGCTGTGGCAATATTCATTACTGGACAGGTCAGTCCATGAATATCGTCACATGGGGTCGGGTGTGGTCTTGAACCGAGATGCATCACACTTAATTGGGCTGCCCTCGTAACCGCCCTGGACATGGGGACCTTTTCATCACCCTTCTCAGGGATGATGCGTCATGTGCGGTCCTGATGTGGTTTTTTTAATTGTGTCACATTTAACATAATTAAGCAGCGCTTTCCTTTAGGCCATCTCTATTCCCTTTTCATGGAGCATTGAGCATTGATCACTTATTAATCCCGTATAAGAAATCTGATAATCCACATATATTGGAGATTGCTAAATATGTAGTCGTTTGACAATATGAAGCATGAATTGAAGCCGTCACCATAAATGATATAACGCGTGCCAACATCTCGTCTCACTATATTGATAACTCTCATGGTGTTGATGAATTTTCGTTATATATTTATATCTCAAATGGTGTTAGTGAATTGTTGTTCTGTATTGTCATTTGTCAATCATTCATATTTTCATTAAAATGTACAAACCCAAGCAAGCAGCCATCCAGTATTCATGCATTAAGCTAAGATATCAGAAAGGCAGCAATCGATCTGGTAGAAGTATCAACTATTGTCATACCAACAGAGACCACGTGGGCTAGCAATGGCATTTACAACAGTATAACATTGACGGTATGTACAACGTTTGGTAATAGAAATGGAGAACTTAATTCTATTGAGGATATAGCTCTATCACAATGTTATTCTTTTATATGTTACTCGCATTTGGATTTTGTTATGAAACAAACTGGTAGTTCGGAAACAAAATAAGATATCCATATCAGCTAACAATGTTATCCATTGTATCAGCTAGCAACTGGTAGTTCGGAAACAAAATGAAGATATGTAATATCATGACATTTTTGTCTTGTGCAATTATGATTTTGTATTTAAATCTTATTTAACATACCTCTACTAAAATGCGTTTCTTACCATATAAGCACGGTCAGTGCATGTGGATGATACAGATCATAGTGGATAAAGACAGCTGGTCGGGAAGAGGTGGAGAAGGCAACTGGGGGTAATGAGCCGGATATGTAGGATGGGGGTGAGCAGCTGGAAGATGTCACCAAAATTGATTTCGCTAAGATATTCATCATTTTCATCATAATGAATTGACTGCAGTTCTCTTATCTGACAGAACTAAACATATTGTTTGACCATGGCTGACAAAGCAGTTTAGTCGCACAATTGACGGCCATTGCCAACGGCAAAGACCACAGCTGCATAGTCGCCAGGTCATGATATGCTATTTTCAGTCGCAATGGCACAACTCTTTGAGAGTCGATAGAACAGGGTGTTATGCAGACACATCTGCTTACATTGATAAAAGTAATAGATTGCAGTGCGGTGGTTGAAACCGTTTTTATTGCCGGGTCCTCTTTTCTCTGTCATTATGATCCGTCATAATCCCAAAATGACTTCAGATGATAAAGGTGACAATAAGCAGCATATTTTTATTGCCTTTCGGAATGCTGTGTTTCTACCCCAAAACCATAGGCTTGGTCTTCTCCTTCATAAACTACACTGAAGTCCACACAGAACAGATAACCTCATCAAAAAGTGTAATGAAGTGGAAAAGTTTATGGTGTGTAGATACATGTGTTAAGCACATTCGATTTACAAGGGCTAAAAGAAAACAACTTACGTTGCAATTTACATTACCATATTTTGACGTCTAATAGGCTGTGCGGTTCTTTGGAGCATACTCAGAGCTTTAATGACGTGGACCCCGGGTTTTATCATGTCTTCGAATTTTATCCACAGACTATGATTGTGTGACAATTGGCAAATCGATTGTTCTTTGAACAGTATTCAGAGTTGTTCTGAGAGTCAAAAGTCCTTTACACTGCTCTTATCTGCAGTACCACTTTTGAAATCGAAAATCGCAACTTAGCTGCATACATACATGCATGCCCGTTTATTATAAGCCAAGCACAATGAGATAATGGTAGATTAAGGTAACGCAAGGATACATGAATGTTTGATATTGATATATCAGAAGACAAGGTTATATAATGAAGGTCCTTGATATCAATGGATGCATTATATGACGCTGAGGATCAATTTCTCTCCAATAATGTCCCATTATGTCAACCGAATCAAGTGAATAACCGATCACAGATTCGGCCGGCTGACAAACGCGATAGGTTTCACAAACTGTCGTCAGGACATCGTTGAGTTTGACTGCTGCCTGTCTGAGAGGGAGCTTGACCTCTAGTTGACATATATTAGCCGTCGTAAGTTCAGTGCCATTTTGCATTTTGCTTCATGCCAATTGTGAAACTTTTATTGAAAGCATTTTACATTTCCCACGACATCTGGTTCCATTCACGTTCGAATTGCATTGACGCTTAAAGCGGTACGATTAATTACAGCTAATGACTGTGAAGTTGTGTTTTTATTTTGTGGTAAAGAATATATTGTAAAATTTTCTTGCCAAAATACTGTTAGTTTGACCCCAATTCTGTGCTACCTGACACAGTCCTTTATTCTTTTAAATGCTGTAACTTGTGTGAAATGCACAGTATCATCAAAAAGTATTGGGCTTTCAGATTAGATTATTTGCACTCAAGTTTGTGCAACACGAACTGTTGTCTCCTAAAATGTGCTGATGTGTCTTCTAAGATCCTACTTACGTTCAATTGCGCAGTATTCTACTTACATTGCAGCGCCTGTAGACAAATGCTAGAAAAGCTTTCTGCTGTAAGGGTCGACAATAAAAGAAGCCACTTAGAGCTGTAACATAATTAAGCACAGATCAGTGTAATCTCATTGGGTTTGGGCATGGCTGACCTGGGTCGCACTTAAATTTATAAAGCTGCACTTCTCCAGGGCAATCGTTGATTCAGTCATAGCGCGGCGTATAATATTATCTAGAATCAGAAATTTTATGGCCAACACATATAGATAATTGTTTCAGTCCTAATTTTAGAAATATAAAGTAGCATATTGTGCCATTGAATTGTCTTCAATATATAATCCGTACATACTGGACAAACTACAAAAAGCCCAGCACATTTTAGACACGCTCCTACGGTCACAGGAGCGATACTAACGCTCTGTTCAAAGGACCGATACTACCGCTATGGTCACGGAGCGATACTAACGCTCTGGTCAAGGAGCGATACTAACGCTCTGGTCATGGAGCGATACTAACGCTCTGGTCACGGAACGATACTAACGCTCTGGTCACGGAGCGATACTAACGCTCTGGTCACGGAACGATACTAACGCTCTGGTCACGGAGCGATACTAACGCTCTGGTCACGGAGCGATACTAACGCTCTGGTCACGGAGCGATACCAATGATCTGGGTTCAAGAGCGACACTTACACTGCGGTAACAGATACAATGCCGCCACTAAGCAACACTGATTCCGAGTACAATGTCATGTAGTTGTAATCGATGGCAAGGCATGGCAAGAGGTTATTATGCTGATATGCAGGTTTCTACCCCAGAGAGGACGTTATAAATTCCACCGGGGTCATGGCTCCCAACACTTGCCAACTCATGCATTGATAGAATATGATAATGATATGTTTATTCTGCTTGCTAATGTTTACCAGATAGTGTGTAGAGAGATATGTGATCTGTCCCACACATAAAGAAACCATAACCAGGCACTCATTACCGTTCATAGTACGATAGATGAGTATTTCATATGATTGATTGAGCAGACCTCCGTGGCAATATGGTGGACGACGCGTTTTATGTGACCACAATCAATGTCTTCTGTGTGGTGATGCATTATGATAAATCGTGAGTTGACACCTGTTCTTTGTCAGATTGTCAGCTGCCGGACACATCCCACGGGGATATACAAAGGATAATGGGTATAGCCAGCGACAAGATGATAGATGGAGAGATGGTAGAACCTTCTCCAAGATAACTCACCACCATCACATATGGCAATGCCATGCATGCATCATGCAAATACCAAGTCATGCTGTGGATTCATAGATGCAGTCGAGAAAAGCTGACTGGAAAGCCTGATACGCTCGCCTTTTTACAAATACCGCTTGGACTAGCCTAAGTATAAACCTCTCGATAAGAGATGGATTCACAATTACAAAGAAAAGCGATAGCTAACAGGGTTACATTAAA
Organism: Urechis unicinctus; assembly: GCA_034190875.2. Lineage (NCBI taxonomy): Eukaryota > Metazoa > Annelida > Polychaeta > Xenopneusta > Urechidae > Urechis > Urechis unicinctus. Next base: position 8,284,299 of record CM067349.1, read on the forward strand.
ACTACTAATAATCTCGAATCAAACGTTGACAAAACCGTTTAAATCGCAAGAAAGGGTTATAGAGTAGATGGGCACCACTCAAGTTTTTGTTACTGCCGTCGTCTAGTCTCGACTAAAGTATTTATTCAACACCTGCCTACCTTCAGTAAGCAATCTACTCGAATTGTTGCGCCTGGGAGTAAGTACTTATTATGCTCTCTGCTGTATGTGTGAAGCATAAAAGAGGCAGGTTGCGGCATTAGCAGAATTTAGTTATATGATTGATTGAGCAGACCTTCGTGGCAATATGGTGGACGACGCTTTATATGTGACCACAATCAATGTCTTCTGTGTAGTGATGCATTATGATAAATCGTGAGTTGTCGCCTTTTCTTTTTCAACTTGTCAGCTGCCGGATACCTCCCACGGGGTTATACAAATGATTATGGGTATAGCCAGCGACAAGATGATAGATAGGGAGATGGTAGAACCTTATCCAAGTTAACTCACCACCATCACATATGACAATGCCATGCATGCATCAATGTCGGCACACTGGGCACGAATCTGGGTTTCGAACAGAGACACGTTAAACTTCATCAAGCTGCTCTAGACTTGGGGCAGCCTACATCACCTTTCTCTAAGATAGTGTGTTGTGAAGATTAGATTCACAATCACATGAGGCATTAATCATTAATGAACTCCAAATAAGCCATATTATGGACATTGTATATTGGAGAAAAACAATATGTCACGAGTCATAAGCTCCTTAACTTCGCCTCTGCTCATTTTCATGTTTGCCAGGAACCTGCTGTGAGAAAGATATGTCATGGTTACTCTCAGTTGAACAATGATCATTCATTGCTACAAAGGCGCAAGTTGCTTTTGGTGCCAATAACGTTATTCTACCGTGATGTTCACAATCGAAGCAACATTATATGATGGCAATGTTTTCGAAACATCTGTAATTACATTTGCATGCAATGTAATGTCCATGCGTGAAAGTAATTTGTAATGCAGGCAATAAATCCCAATTATGGTCAAGTATGTGAGGGCTAATTTGTCCTAACTGCTTTGTCAAAACTATTGGTGCATAAATCAAAGGAATATCGGTGGGGGGGGGGGGGGGCATGGTTTGGTGCGGGTGGGTGTCTAGTGATTGAATTCAGAGCACGTCAATGCAAGGAGGTTATGTCACGAGGCGTAGTTATAGATTCAAATGCACTACGCTGCGCATGACATGAGGGAGTCTGTGGTTACCCTCCCTACTATGGTGTTTCTTCAAGGTTAGGTTCACGCGGAGCTTTGATAGTTAATGACTAACATATATTATACTTCAGCGTTGATCTTATTGCGGCATTTGGACTACATAAATGACTTTAACTGGACAGACAACGTTTGCATTTATATACAGTTTGCCCTTGAAAGCAATTTCCATGTGCCTTAATAAATATTATCATTATTCCCAATAAATGTAAGATTATTTCATTGATTTGTTCTGAAAACATGTAGGCTTTCGAATGACTTACGTCGAAGACACCATCCAAGGTCAAATGTATTTTGACCATTCGACGATACAACAGTTACAGTAAATTGGCGTGACCCAATTGGAAAGGGACGTAAATTTCTGCAGGAATAGATTGAGAACTATGTTTTTGATGGGCAATTAAACTGGACAAACGCTGATTTCTGATGGGACGGCGTTTTCTGTATATTTGTTTATGTATCGAGTTAAATCACTCGAATGTCAATCGTAAAACATTGCAGCTGCAGTCCAAGGATTATGATGATAAGCACTTGACAGCAGAATGCACTTGACGTGGTCATTGACAATGGAAACAATCTATTTATCCACCCTCTATGTCTTGCGATCGCCAAACAACCGTTGCTGAAATACATCAGGATATATCAATAAAAAATACGTCATCATCCTTACAGCATTGCACTCTTATCAATGATATTAAGTTTACCTGACTGCTAAATGCACCACATACTCCCAGAGCATGTGTCATTGGTAAACAGGCGCTGTGGACAACTGCATGACTGATTACAAAATCACGCGCACATAACATTCTTTTGCCATCTAAGGCAATAAATCATCTACAACGTTGGAGGCTGTTAATAATTGAATACTTTTTCAACTCTCTTTCCACCTAATCGACTGAATATAAAGAATTGAGGAGTTAACTAACAGATTAACATAAATAGTAATTTTCTTATGAAAACAATAATAACGTCAATTTTCGTGTATAATTAGATATGATGCATCATAGATGTGCCTAAGCGACGCACAGCAAATGATGGATCGTGATCCTCTAATAGAAATAACAAATGTAGTCATTAGCCGTATGCATGTAAATCATGCTGTTGATCACCATAATATGTGAAACTTGGCGACTTTATTTTTTGTGCGATCCATACACAAAATAATTTGTTGGTATGAAATAATTGGCGAGATCCAACTAGCTCATGTACCAAATAATTGGTCACTTAATAATTAATAAGTCTGCAAATTGCTACTCCATATATGCGAATTTTGATATCTTTTCATCTATTACTGCTTTCACGATGGGAGAAGGAGCAATGACAACAACATTGTCACAGGAACAATGCCTCCTCTGTGGCCACAATGACAATGACAGCAGCACTATGACACCAGTAGTAATGATGCCATTTCCTATATCCCGTCAGAGAAATGGAGACATATTAAGACAATCGTTTTCAACAACTAAACAACTTAGGTATTATGTTGGTTGCCTTTGGAAGATTGCAAATGCTAATTTATTCTCCTGTACTTGTCAGTGGCAATGTCTACGAGAGGAGGAGCCATCTGAATCAGAATGGTTCATATGCTCAATTCCATTCGTGTAGAGGTCTACCATTGCGCGTAAAAGAAATCTGAGAATTCTCCGCGTTCTGAAATAACACATCTGCTTATCGATCGACAACATGCTTCTAGTTAATTATGTTGCCCCAATAGATACCACTGACTATATATTCATGATATGTTAAGATAAGTCTATTGAATGATGTAATTGTTGTGCGTATTTGAGAAGAAGAACCTCAGAACAGGCGGTAAACGTCGTTAAATCTGTTAATCACCTAATGCATGTCTGGCAGCCGAGCACCTGCAATTGCTCCCACCCGTCCGCTCTGCTGAGGACCAATGTATCTGATATTTCCCTGGCTTTATCAATGTCATAAATATGGGCCAAATCAAGCTCTTTTGATTGATCGGGAACAACCAATATATCCCGTAAAATCGCCCGAAAGGATGAAATCGATCACGCTTGAACAAATTATACTTCCGCTTATACCACTATGTGCTAGTTAAGGGGCTAAAACTAAAACCAATCTTTGCACGCTAAAACACAAGATCTGTGAGTTGCATAGATCATGGGACACGGTATGATTGAGCTGGTGTGGTTTTATGATCATATTTATAGATCCTGAGAAAGGATATTAGAAACGCTTACAAAATGATGTAAATCACCCAGGCGAAATTTGCCAGACTTATTAAGAAATCGTTGGCTTAATTAAATTAATTGCAGTGAATTTATTGACACATGACTTAAATATCATTCCCATTATGACTGACAAGTGTGACATGCCGGAAGAGTACATTCATTCAATAAAGAAATAATGAATCACTGCCTTAATCGTGTTGGATTTTGAAATTGCTAAGCGGGTTAGCATTTACTCTAGTTACTGGTAAACTGTTCCAACAGTTCACAAAAAGCCAGATGCTACATTTTTACTGCTATGATGATGGATAAAGGTAGATGGATGAGAAGGGTAGGAAAACTTATTTATTGCCTGCTTTATTTCGGCTGTAAAGAAACAAACATTTGATATGATAAATGGCATGTCAAGGATAGAAAAGGGGCGTTATTGTTATAAATATGATTTGTTTTCATTTTCTGTAAACGAGAAGGCGTTTACTATCTTCTTTCCATCAAGAACTTTCTCTATGGCTGAACATGGTCGCGCTCAACACAATTTGATGCCTACTTTATGCCAAAATTTGTATTACTGATCTTTTTACGTTGTATCATTCCAAATGATAGCAAACGTGAGTGTTAATTAATCGTATCCATATTGCCAGGGAGTGACCGTCCTTGCCAATGCTGAATATATTGCAAAGAAGTACGTAAACGAGGAGCTTAGGACATGTGTTGATGCAATGCGAGGTGTACTTTCTTACGAATGTAATTATCAACTATATGTACAATGATTTACAATGTTATAAAGTTTGAGGTTATAGATTCCTGTGGTATCGGTTACAGTTAATGCACAGGAAGACTTAATTTATCATATTTTTTTTTCCTTGCAGGATAGTATGCAAAAAGCAGCATTGTGTTCCAAATTCACTGAAAAATACGATTTTCAAAACATTATCTTGGGCATAAATGGAACTAAATTAATACATATATTTCCGTCCGACAATTTGGAGCGATTCCTGTCAAATATATTACCACAATCACATTAGACACTACAGGCTTAGTTAGTAGAGATTGCAATCATAATTAAACTATACCGTGATTGATACAGTATATCTCAAAGGTGATCTGGTGGAAAAAGGGATCACTGCACCTAATTGCCTTGCGATGTTGACTATGGTAAATAAATGCCACTCTAAGTAAACTTGGAAGAACAAATAAACTGTCATTTGACAACAACTACTGTTCATATGACCTCGGCCACAACAAATTAGGGCAGCATAGAGGAAAGATATTTCGTCTTACACTTGTTTCCGTTATCTGATTGACCATGCACAGTTATTACGACAAAATCAGGTCCTTCTGGTTCAGGGAAGGATGCTTTTAAGATGCATCTAAGAATCTAATGAAACGTTTATGCGGGGTTCTGGTGATGGATAGCATGAAAACTTCAGGGTCCGCTATCAAAAGATGTGCCAGTAATATTGTCATTAACGTGTGATCGTTTGTTTAATTTGGTTACTTATTGTTTTGAGTAACCTCGATAAGCGCTGCAGCACTTCATTGGTGTAATATGAAGCTCAACAAATAGCTTTTAGTATGTGAAAGAGTTACAAATCACAACCATCACAAGCAGCTATTCCGCATTATACGTGGGTGATTATATACAATGTATATTCAAATAAAGGAGTTCCGCATGTCAATTATCATCTTACCCGGTCATTAATGGCTAGTTAAGAATTTAAGCGCACAAAGCCCAGCAATAGACTTTCCAATGGTATATAGCAGCTTATAAATCGCAACAAATAAGGACTTCAAATGCTGTGTACCCTCGCAGGAGCTCAATCCACCACGAAAAATGGTATAAGGCAAATATTTGGGGACCCATATATTAAGGTTATTTATCTTATGAATTTGGAACATGGAACTCTATCCCAATATTGCACCGCATTGGATCGAGTTAATGACACAAAACAAAACTGTACACTGCAGGTCCCATATGCTCCTTCGTTGTACTATAAATAATACAAATGATTTCACGATGGTAAAGAGAGGTTATGTCTCCTTCCATAGATTTAAACAAAACATCGTGTCCGCGATTTATCACGAGAGCAATACAAGGCTTTGCTGTTTCATACGGTGGTATTATGTCGTCGTCATAGTGATGAAGAAAATTACGTACAGTGCCTGAATGGTTTCTTATGTACTACCTTTCATTTGATTCTTAGGCAAAATAGCCTCTTTGAAGAATAAGGAACATTCCCGGCCTGTTGCACTACTATTTGCAGCACTTTCTCAAATCACAAATGATTGCTCGTCACTATGCTCGCAGTATGGAGTCAAGGTAAATGTGTGCGCATTGATACTATTTCGAAACCAGTTCAGAGACGGCCTTTAATGGGAAAGCAATTTCATGTGACATCAACATAACACATTTTGCGTTATTGTACTTATATAATTACTTTAACTCCCTTGCATGATTTTTCATCATCAATTATGCATATACAATTCTGCTGGGTTACAACAAACGAAGTGACAACTACTGTAGTATATTTCCATATTTCTATGCAAGGTTGTGGAATTTTATTACAGTCAATTCACACTGGGGCATTGTCGACTTTGATTCATGTTGCAACATGTAACCTTCTATATTTATACACTCAATCAGCCGAGTTCTACTGAACAGCCCTTGCAATGTAGAATGATTTATCGCCAAATATCTACATTTAAAATTTGTGAATATGCTTTAGTAATGTACATTACAATATCTTTAAATTTATTTTGCTCATTTATTTTGATGATTTGGATATGTGTTCGTTCTGATACGTTATGAATTCAACTCTTAAGATGTTTTAAGTAATTAAACGTGAGATAGGACAAATTCAAGTCTGAGATTATACACTACTCGTTACAGTTGGAAATTAGAAACATGTTTTCTTTAATTAGTTGATTAGCCTGCACCGTGAGTCGTAGTCGAAAGGAATATGTTCGTCATGCACAATGGTGCTATTCTTTGTATCAGCTCCAAAGACGTGCTGTGTTCGTGTACCGCTATGAATAACCGCAAGCCAAATACCTCGTGTTCATATCCAACAGGCCAATTGAGTACGATATATAATGTGGGTAAGAATTCAACCAGTTATGAGTATTTCTCAAGTCGTGATGATTGGGATAAGACATCTATAGCAAAGGCAGCGAAATAGCACGCTTACATGTTTATGTTACACACAGTCATGTCGATGCGATAAGAATTGTGTCATTTAGCCTTGAACTAAATTGTTTCTATATATAGTGTGTGTTCTTCCGTGTTTGTCATGATAATAGCACTTTGATAGTCAAGCACGAAGTCTTGCTTTGGACAGTAGACAAGAAAAAGGTCAACCACCAAACTGAAACCCCTCCCCCGCTGTCGAATAACACTGGTTTGGATTAATTGCCTTCAGACGGGAGTTCACGTGATAATAATCCCTATACATCATATTGACAATGAAAGCGAAACCGATTCCGACTATCAAATACTGTTTGCACAACAAATGGAATGTGTTGTCGGATACAAGCGTCATCTGCTGTATTGAGTTCGTGACAATGTGTTCGGTAGTACCATCTGTGTCCGTATCATCTCCACGGTTATTTGACAGCAATGTTATCTTGTCCTCATATCATCTCCACCTTTAACATTGATGATTGAGCAATTCCCGATCGAGTACCACAGTAGCATTGCATTGGACATCCCAGCGATGGGGTCGTCCATCCGCCTGGACAATGAATTTGTGCGCGATGGGTCCCAAGGGCGCCCCTATAAAATCTCCTAGTCGCAAATCTCGTTACTCAGAGTGACGAATACCAATGTTTCATTTCATTGTAACCTTTCGAGCGTTATGTCATGTGCCTAACCAGTGATAGTTTTAAAACACAGCAAGACAGGATATATATAGATATGATCGTCTGCCTCAAAAGATGTTTTAATTGCACGTAGACAGACGTGCGAAAGGTTATCCCGAAAGATGGCTGTATCATCCCATCACAAACATTGATATCAGAGCAATGATTGCTTGTTGTTGAAGCAAATCACAGCTACCAACGCTATCGTCAAGGAAACATTTTTGGCTACAGGATCGATATATACGTCATCTTAACATTACCAATATATTAACGATACTAGTGATATGACCGCAGGAACAATACATATGCTGTGGTCAAATGAAATAGGTCACCGCCTTGTTGGCAAAAACAATGTCAATACATTGTGCACAGAAACAGTGTATACGCTATGACGCATAATAAATGACTATAATGTGACAACAGAAACAATATCAACTCTCCGATCACCATTTTGTACAATAAAAGTGCCAGGCTTGATATCACCAAGAACACAAAGATACAATGTAAGCAAACGATATCTTAGCACTGGTACTAAAAGCGATATCGCTCAGCAAAAAGATGAGATATGGCAACACCATATACTGGAAACAATGCACTGGATAATTAAAATATATATATATATATATATAGATATATATATATATATATATATATATATATATATATATATATATATATATATATATATATATATATAGTCTATATATATATATATTATATATGTATACATATATATATATATAGGTATATATATACATATATATATATTCTATGATACATATATATACATAAATATATATATACAAATACAAAGTAATATATATAAATATATATGTATAATACATCATATTGACGACGATATGCGTATATATATATATAGAAACATATTATATATAATATATATATATATATATATATATATATATACAATATATATATATATATATATATATATATATATATATATATATATATATATATATATATAATATATTATATATGGATATAGATATATACTATATCCCCACAATATATGCCAGGCTTATATATACTGGAGACATATATATATAGATATATATATATATATATATATATATATATATATATATATATATATATATATATATATAATATATACAAATATATATATATATATTATATATATATATATATATATATATATATATATATTAATATATATATATATAATATATATATATATATATATATATATATATATATATATATATATATATATAAATATATATCCACATCAATATATATATATATATGATAATATATATTAGTATTATATGTTGGTCTTTAATAAGTATCGTGATACCATTCAGATCAAATACATATATATAACCTTCAGCCTCATTATATATCTATTTTGTATCTATATATTCCTCACAGCTATCTCTCTCCTATATATATATATATAACGTCACAATATATAATGCTATACTCTATCTCTCTCTCTCCCTCTCTCTCCCTCTCTCTGTCTATATATCTTACTCTCTCTCTCTCTCATCCTCTATCTCTCTCGTTTTTCCTCTCTCTTAAGGTAAGAGTAAACTGGTGATTTCAATCTAAAATCGCATATTGGGACCTAGGGGTCAATCTAACTTTCTCATTTGATATTTTACATGGCTTGATATCCATTGACATGGCGCCTTGTTATCTATGTAATCTATTTAGTATTCTGTTGGTCTTTAATCACGTGATGCCATTCAGATCAAATGAACCTTCAGCATTGCTGTATGATTCTCAGAGCGAAAAGCGCTATATATAACGCACAATATATAATGCTTAAGTATACAGCGTGGAAGAATTTTCTCGAGAAGGAGTAAATTGGATAAATCGCAACGGGGTTCTGTCAATGAATTTTGTGATGATGACCCCATTGTAATCTCTGTGATTCGAACCGTTTAAATTCTCCAGGCATTCTATAAGGCTATGAAAATGCTGAAATGTCCACGAAGTCTCAGAATATTGATAAAGCGTAGCATTATGAGCTACAATGTATCATCTACAAAAAGCCAGCGGTCAACAAAGAAGAACAATTTAAGAATCAACAATAAGGGTTACGTACGATGTACATTTAAGCACTCTGATTTGTCCATGGTCGGTGTTACGCCCTTATTTACCGTGTATTATTGGAAGGATAACTCAAACATAGCATCAGCTCACCCATGTTCGCCCAACGATGGGGCTAGTTATCAATAACTCAGACATCATACAGGTTTCAGTATTGGTCTAAGGTTATTAAACAAACCGGGTCCCTTAACTATCCTAATATTTTATATAATGTATCGGACAAATGAATTGACTGAATTACGTTTTGTTGCAAGATACTTGTCAACATTCGATGATAGCTCACACCAATGGTTTAAGAGAAATTATATGAGAGAACGCCAAGCCCCATGGTTAATGCAGGTCCGCGTACACGCTCTGAACTCGCGTCCATCTGTCAGAAGGAATAGGTAACTTTAGAGATATGCTTAGCTATAATTGATGTAATGAGGCGCGAGAGCTCGTGGCAATCACTTGTCGTGTTTGTCCCTGGGGCAGAATATGATACGTTTACACTGTTCACATTGCTAAAGCGATGAGACATTTTTGGACCAACCCATAAGCCTGGAACTATAATATGCCAAAGTTTAAACCGAAAATCCGATTCGCGCATCCTTAACATTGAAGAAGGTGCGTGATTAATTGAGGTGGTAGTCCAGTTTCTAGTAATCATATGATCAATGTGCACTATCTATTCGTATTCAGGTGTATTTACCGGATAGTTAATCAAACGTATTTCCGTTCAGTTGTTACCTGGAACGTATCAGTGATCCCCATATACGGTTGTAATGTATAGGCGTTATATATATTAAAGGATATAGTGATGTTGTAACAAGTGGTCGTAGGTAATAGCAGACTATAATATCTTTGCTTAAAAAAAATATCAGACACAGTTCTCTCCGTCTACTCCGAGCAGACGGATCTGTGTGAATTATTCAGCAGTCGATCTAGCGGGGTAGTAACGTGCTTCGATTCTCAAATTCACCTATCAACTCTCGCTATCAAAATCTCATCTCATGGTGCCATCGGTTATTTTGTCGTCATCAATAAAACATTTATTCCGAAAACAGTAATATATTGACCAGTCGGGCAGCACAAGTGATTCTTTGAACCACACTTAAACATTAATCAGTCAAGAGGGTGATTGAGTGACACGCTGTCAGAAGCCGACAGACGATGCACTCATAAACAGTGTTAGCTTCATTTTCGAATTGCACAATATGCAACAAAGCTATAATGTTCACTCATATTGTTTTAAAGCGATAATGTTAGGAACGACAACTTCATCTTCGGTCCTGACCATTATGATTCTAGCGCATCAGGCATCATTTCAGAAGCCTGTCGACGCTTACTCAATAAACGATACTCTCATTGTCAGTGATCATATTGAACAATAAAAGAAATTAGTCCACACACTGTCCATAGCAATATCTATTAATCATCTCAACGATTATTGCTGCGGAGACAGCGGCGTCCTCGGTACAGACAGCAATGGATGCTGATTAATTAATATCGTTAAGAATAGGCCCGTTAATTGATCTGATAAGGGGACACATGATAACTGACGCGTGGGTTTGTTCTCACAGCCTTTGTGTTCATAATGCCGCCACAAGATGTTACCAGCAGGAAATTCTGATTTCCTAGGGCGTGGCTTAAATGGAAATGCCATTCGCCGCAAACCTATCTAGAGTGATGCATCACAACCCTGCAGAGTTTCATTATATTACGCAGCATTCACGTCAAATGAGGTGTCTCTGGCGTCGCCATGTGTAACGGCGCTCCATTGATTATTTTCTCCGCGTGCGTCATTAGTCATCGGTATTACTTGGCGGGCGGGCAACATTTAAAATGTTGTTCGTAATTTCAAAATATTTTGAGAATCATTATCAGGTTATTATACACTATATAATATGTAACTCGGGCTACTGCTGTAATTAATGTACCAGCCGATTGTACAGATAACGGTCGTCTGGCAATCTAATCATCGCTGGAAAGTGATGTCACGTGGCTGTTGTAGGCTGGTTTACAGCAGAGTGCGTATGGAGCTACGCAGCATTGCAGCAGTGAATCCAATTTATCACTGTTAAAAGCGGGTTTGCGTCTGTTGTACTCCACAAGGCTAGCTAATGTCGTCAAATGATTCTATAAAAAGAGCCTCTAGAAATATCATTTCTTTGTATGTCTAATATGGTTGCAGCAATACTTTTGCGGCAAATCCTATGGACTGCAGAGAAAAGATTGTTCGAAATTGCCAGTTCCTTATTTTTTGGTCCTAATATTTCTCGCATAGGGAACATTTGTCATGCAGTAGATAATTTAAATTCAAATCAAGTCACCCCGTTTTGGTATCACTGTGTTCCACGCTCAATTATGTCGAAGACGCTAACAATAAGGCAGATACCTGCAAACAGGGAAAGAAATCAGCCGTTGAATGCATTCATTGAGCAAACGGCTCGATAGCTGACGGTATCGATTTTACATGTGTTGTTTGGAAATGTCGACCACTTGAAAAGCTGCATGGTCCGAAGTATTGGTTTCTTCAACACGACCTGTTAATACATTAACGCTCAATACCAGATTGCCGGAGTTTGTGTTTTTGCGTATCAGGTCAGATTGGGATCAAACATCATTTAAGTCCATTAACGGATATCCTTGCTATGGGAAGCTCCATGTACTAATATTGCTGCCCCATTCTGAAAGCTTAAGCCCAGAGTGTTATTGGTTATCCTTTCTCGTCAGTTGAAGCAACTCAGTGAAAACGCCATGTCAGATATTGGGAACCGTACTTCTCTGCAGCATGTTGCGGGGTACAATAATGCATAAATGACATTGTAAAGCATTGATTTTATGACCATAGAGTTGCCGTTATTCTCAAGGTACTACAGTATTGACAAGTGTGACTTTACTGTGTTTCATTTGTACTTATTACACGCCCAGGTACCGTCATATTTATGCCAGAGATCAACCCATTTTATACTCAAATTTGAGGGAATCAACAGCAGTACTAAACCGTACCAATTACTGATTTGTCAGAAAACGTGAACAAACAAAAAGTGTCCACAAAAGAAAATATAGATCAATAGGTGATTTTAATTTCCAATTCGGATGCATCCGGACAAAGGATGCCCGTTGGTGTGCAGCACCACGATCCTCTTGTTGTCGCCATTTAGGAATATGGGTTACATGTATTCCTGCTGGGATTCCATCCTTACAACGGAAAGCTCTAGTAGTATTTACCTCCGGTCTAATTCCATTGCGAATTGACAATAGGTATGGATTGAATAAATATATCAGCTGCTCATTGTCAATGTACCGTAGAGGAGACAACAACATTGAAAATGCGTCATGTGAATTTCAGTCTGTTGGACATTAATCAAAAGCAATGTAATTCGACCACGCGAGAGGTTTTTGTTTGTTAGTTGCTAATTGAATCACTCCCGAGTTGAGAGTATCAAATACAGTGATCAACAAAAGTCGACTCTGAAATTCTTAGCAACTTTCATTTATTGTAAATGTACCGTTCCATTGCCTGTCAGCCGATACCAGCTAAAATAAATTACATGATATCACCAAAACCTAGACCAGGTGCACATTTCAGCATGAGATTCCCGATGACATGATTGATTGTCAAGGTACTTCATTACTTTGCGCATCAGAATAAATCCGTTATACTTCCTTATGAATTAGGATATAAATGTTATACGTAAAACATTAAATTAGCTTTACAATAAACTGCGCAATGTGTTATTGATGACAGCAGTCTTAGTTAATGATCTGCAAGTTGTGGTTTGAACATCGAAGCTATCAAATACCTTGACCATACTATGACCCTCACATTAGCATGATCAACGACTCATTCGGAGCATATTCAATTCTACCTTTGCACATATGGCTGTCACTTTGTTGATAGAACCACGTGATGCATGTTGAGGTGCTTGGATTATTGATGATATATAAAAAGCGAAGCAGCTACTATCGTGCTTCTCTGGAGGCGCTTCAAGGCTCACATTAATTGTAATATATGGCATACGCATCAAAAATAAGGTATATATACAAAACCCAATGCTGTAGTCCCCCCGCATCACTCAGTTTGGGCAACTTTGGCTGACTGGAGAAATGTGATCATGCGCGACGTCTTGTGATTTCATAACGTATGCAACACGCTAAAACGCCAAGCCATATCAAGGTGTGTGAATCGAGCTCTTTACCTATTTATGAACAACGTATATCCAGAGCGGAATGGATTTGGTTTGAGTCTGCGTCAATGTGTATTGAATTGCGAGCGGATCCTGTCCATGAGTCAAAGAGGTTCATTAACGTAACTATCCGATTGATCCCTGCGCTTCACAGATAATTCTTTACAGGCATTGTCAAATCTCCAGAGGCTCCTGCAAGGCTATAGTGACGCTAAAATGGCTACAAGGTTCCGGTTAACACGGCGGCTCGGCCTCAAGCGTGGAACAGCATTACCAATAAGAGCGCGGCAGTCAGCAGGGAGGACCGGGTCGAAAATCAACCCTGCGCGGTTCTGTTCGATTTAAATTTAAGGAAACTAGCTTCATCATGGTTGAAGGGGTCAATCTGAACGTTCTTCAAATAATTCACTACTGTAGGATTTTACCAAAAGACCTACATCATTGGAGATAACTGAGAGCTATTAGGCTTATCTATACAATGGGGAAAGTCGAAGGGAGGTGACACAATTCATGCATACATATAACCCGCTATGCACTTGGTCTCCTTTCGTTGCGAGTAGCAGTTTGTCATTCATCATTGTAGCACTGTAAAACTGACAATAAACTTGGGCAGTGCAGCGGAATAGCCTGTCTTTGAGAGCAGCTATTAACACTCGATTATCACGCATAAAGCGGCAACCCAAACATTGCATTACAATCCTCATCACGTTAAGCAACCCCTGACACAGGTCCGATCAGTCACCACGCAATTCCATTCTGATTTCGTGCCCTGCTAACAGTCCATGAATGACAAAAGAATGAAAGTGGCATTATTGAATGCTCCCGAACCATGTTTGTCTCAAACAATAAATGTGCTTTTATCTCAACATTTGTCGAAGCAATATAAACATGATGCTTCCAATAGTGAATTCTTGCCGGCAGAGATCAATAAACTCATTAAGATGAAACATTAAATGCACCTTTTCTGTCAATGCCTCACGAAGCGATGCTGCCATTATGATGCATCAATAAATAGCAAATGTTAGCTAATTTTCAAGTCTCTCTCTTCCAATCTGAAGTTAAAATAGAGCATTTTGTTTCACTGGTGCAAGGCACGCTACAATACATCACTAGGCATCGTGAGCATGGATTTTTGTCTGCTTGATACGCACAGGGCTGCGGTTATTCCGAATTCCCCTTTTTCAATACTCTTTAATTCAACCAATAAACAACACAAACCCTTCGATAATAACCATGAAGAGATAATTATACTCTTAACATAAACATTCTTACGAAGGATCGATTTGCATTCATCTTGTCAAAGGTCACATATTTCAGACACTGATTGTTTGTTTCATATGTAGCTAAATGGTAAAGGTCATTAATCAGGTACAGATGCAAGAAAATGGTACTTTTCAGGAGGCGCTCCCATGTAAACATTTTTTGTTTATTCGGACATTTACTTGCCATGTTAATACATCCCACCGCCCTTTCTTTCGTTTAGGGCTACTTTGTCTGACTTGTCCTCTGAGTCCGGAGAATAAAGCATTCTCTGACTAGACTGTCATATAACCTAACGTAAATAACAATAACTGCCAAAAGATGAGATACTGATTGCAAATGTGATGCGATCTAACCTCGTCTTTGTTTTATGCTGGATGGCCATAACGAGCTGGTTTCATTCGCGGAACGATCCATCATCAATAAATCATTAACGTCACTGAATCTGTGCTGAAAATAACCAGTCGTTACTTTAAATGGATCCGTATATTTGTTTTGATTATGGGGCTCACCATATTAATACGCACTACGTATAATTTGACACCAGTTAATTCAGGTTAGTGTCACATTGACACCGTATACACGACAATGGATATCAACATGAAATATATCCGACCAACCCCGATGCCTCGTTATATTTGTTGACCCGAAACGTCATGTGTTAAATCAACGGATGCCCAAAGTTAGAACGAGATCCGAATGACGCTGCTTGAGGTTTGTAAAAGAAGGTTAACCACTAATATTGAGACAAGGGGCTGCAGGTTATCTTTAACAATAACTTCGTTGTTTTGAAGAGATTATCAGACATATTTCTCTTCGTTTACATTTCTTCGTTTGTCAAGCGTGGTAATTGTGTGCTTTGACTCCCTTTGATCACCTCTTAGTGCAAGCATTCATATAAAAGGATATACTGCAATGGAACAATGTTCGCAACAGAAGCAATATCCATTACTCAATTATTTTTTCCGCTAAGCCAACATCGTCCTCAGTCCTAATATGGTGACCCATGGCGGTGCAGACGAGAGAGCTTGGGTCTGCGTCCCGAAGTTCCCACGTGCTTGTTCCCACAGCCTTTGTATAAATATTTCTGCCATTCAATATTATCTGCTTCGAGTCTAACCACGATGATGCATCGCTGACATGATGAGTTCTTTGTGTGAAGCGTCATGCAGGTCAATCAATGTGTCTATGGCGTCGTCATGTGTGACGGCGCTCCATTGTCTCCTACGCATGCGTCATTAATTATCGGGATCACTCGGTGGATTAGAAACAGAGCGCTGGTGTATAATGTGCGCAATATCACGTTGCTCGGTGACTTTTAGCACTTGTGTTGGAAATATGTTGTAGCGCATTGGTTGGCGTTATAAATGTCCCCAGAACAAGAGGTCTTGACTACCCATACAATTATATAGCACCTCCAATTTGGAGATGCATATGCACTCTGAGTGGGAGAGGCTCTATTGGTATTTAGGACGTTTGCACGATAAT
The DNA here is from genome assembly GCA_034190875.2 of Urechis unicinctus. Taxonomy (NCBI): domain Eukaryota; kingdom Metazoa; phylum Annelida; class Polychaeta; order Xenopneusta; family Urechidae; genus Urechis; species Urechis unicinctus. The sequence goes on from CM067349.1 coordinate 8,300,620, forward strand.
GACTATTAAGTGCAATATTATATGCAGCCTAAGTGTCAAAGAATCTGACAACATATAGGCAGTTAACGTGTGATAAAGGTAGACATGGCATCTGTTAGATGACCTTGGTTATAGGGTAAGACACACGTGTTATTAGCAATATGTTAAATTAGACTGAATACGACATCATCATTGACAATATCATGGCCGACACGTATGTAAGCTGGTACTGATATCGATATCTTGCATTGTTCCACAACTAGCAGTTGTATTTGATTTCATAACATAAATGTGATTAACAATATAATAGAATTGTGTTCTTCATTTGTATTACCAAATGTGGTGCATAATGTCAATGTTTTACCATTGGTAACCCACATTGGTGCTTTAGGTATGACGATAGTTAATTGGTTCATACTTCAACAAGACTGATTGCAGCATTTCTGTCATCTAATCTTAGCGTATGAATAATCGACAGCTGCTAGAGTTCGTACATTGTAAAGGCACGATTGACAAATAACGATATGTAACAACAATTCATCAACATCATTGGAGATATCGTTGTTTGCACTCGTATTTCCACAAATGCTGCCTAGTGCAAAGCATGCATCATATAGTCAAAATATTACACATTGCGCTCTAATATATATTGGCTATCAAAATGATCATTGCTCCACATGAACCTTATCTTCAGGAAGCATCATCGTGGAGAAGGGAATATTGCCGGACTAATATCAAGTGCTGCTCTATTAGGTTAAATATGACGCAGTTCAAAACCACATCATACCAGAGAAGGGTGGAAAAAATTACCTCATGATGGGGAGAATTGATTAAGAGGTATTCCTATTATGATATGAAATATCATAATTAATGTAATTGCTTAATGGTTAAGCAATTACATCGTCCTCGTTGAAGCATATTTATTGATTACGATTAATTGAGGCCAGCTTATGTTGTATTGATGGCAAGTCATCGAGGAACCTAACATCAGCGTGGCAATATTTGTGGCCTTGCAATTCGATCCATCAGCTTGCAGACACAAAACAAATAGGGAAATGGTTTCATCATCGCCCCAAAGCTCGACACGTCGCACTTTAACCTTCAGGCATATTCAATCCCAGTAAACAGAAATTAGAAGAAAAATATACAGCTTAGTGTCTGGCGTCAAGGGCAGCTGCGGGACTTCAAACAACTTGAAATGTCATCCTGACACAAACCTGTTCAGTTATATTCTGCTGCTGACGTAAGACGTTTCCTTGTTTAATACTTCTTTGGTGGTAATCCTTCTCAACCTGCAGCACGTCATTCTTTAATAGCTGCATAAATTCGGTGCACAGCTGATTATTACTGCTGTAGGTTATATCCATAAATGGGTCCTGTGATTCACACAGAAGCTGGACAAAACCACCACGGATTTAACATGTAGTGTAGACGTTACTGATGCCATTCAATAATATCTAAATGACACTAAATTTATGTTACATGCTAAACAACGTAATGGAGGTCATCTTGTTTTATCCTACATATGAATCGCACGAAGCGCTAGATATAATGTTGACGAACAGCATGAAGAATCAATATATGTATGAACCAACTGCTATTTAGTATCAGTTTTAGAGGTTTAAAAATCAATCAATATAATAGTTTGTGGTTAGTTATACAATTGATTGTTGTTCATATCAGCACATTACATCTGTTTGAAAAGAAGTTGATTAGGGATATTATTGTTCGTTCAAAATTCTTTATATATCGTTATGTTGCTTTTTCAGAACCAACCATCTCAGTAATATTCAGCTAGCTGGCCAATTGTTCTCTGAATATAATGTTACTAAATAATCTGTTTGTCTTTGCACCAAGAATTGTTTTCCTTTATCTCATGCCATTCAGCTCAAGTGGGCCTTAACAGCAATTGCTACATGACCTTCAGTGTGAAAAGCGCCTTATAGTCCCTATATATCATGCTTAATCATCCCCCAAATT
>CM067349.1:8310448-8360992 GCA_034190875.2 Urechis unicinctus
ACCTTAAATATTGCGGGAGGGATGCGATGCTATAGTGATAATAACGAACAGCAAGTTCAGCACTGACGAGGAGAAACACCGCACAAATACGGACGCTTATGCTTATGACGAGAATCTAACCTTTCTCATTTGGGTGACTAATTATAACAACTGGTGCTATTTGTAGCATTCATTCTTCATGATGTGACCAGTGTATGATTCGATTGTGTCTTGCGTTGTCAAGGTGATCAATCAGGTCCCTATTGTATAAACGGAACCAAACGTTATTCTACCGTGATGCTCACAATCGAAGCAACATTATATGATGATAATGTTTTCGAAACATCTGTAATTACATTTGCATGCAATGTAATGTCCATGCGTGAAAGTAATTTGTAATGCAGGCAATAAATCCCAATTATGGTCAAGTATGTGAGGGCTAATTTGTCCTAACTGTTTTGTCAAAACTATTGGTGCAATAAATCAAAGGAATATCGGTGGGGGAGGGGGGGGGGCATGGTTGTGGTGCGGGTGGGTGTCTAGTGATTGAATTCAGAGCACGTCAATGCAAGGAGGTTATGTCACGAGGCGTAGGTATAGCTTCAAATGCGTTATGCTGCGCATGACATGAGGGAGTCTGTGGTTACCCTCCCTAGTATGGGGTTTCGTCAAGGTTAGGTTCACGCGGAGCTTTGATAGTTAATGACTAACATATATTATACTTCAGCGTTGATCTTATTGCGGCATTTGGACTACATAAATGACTTTAACTGGTCAGACAACGTTTGCACTTATATACACTTTCCATGTACCTTAATAAATATTATCATTATTCCAAATAAATGTAAGATAATTTCATTGATTTGTTCTGAAAACATGCAGGCTTTTGGAAGATTGCAAATTCTAGGCCGGCGTTTATCTGTAGTGGCCAACACATGTAAGATAATTCCTGTAAAAGTAACAAATGGGCCTTATACTGCTAATGGAATCCCCTTTGTAATGATGCATTTAATCACTCAAAGTGTTGATGTCATCACGACGATTTTGTGACAGCGAATGCAAGTTTTGTAAGATGAAGTCACATTTTTAATAAAAATCACATGATGTATATACAATAGTGTTCCAGATGTATTCACTAAATTACCATAATGTTGTACAATAGCACCAGATGTTTAATGACATGATGAATAATTTAACGTGCAAGATTTTGAAGAGATGTTCCAATAAGCGCCTCCGCTGAATTAATTGAACAGACAAAGGAAAAGCAATAACCATCTGTGCTTAAGCTTCCAATTTCACGCGGGGAGAGAACAGTCTGGTGGAGCTTTCTCACAATTTACCACACGCTGTAAAGTCATATTCACAACAATAGACGATTTATGTGGGAATGCTCTTTTGTGTAATCAATTATTGCCTAACTATTTGTCTAATTGTTCATGCTCGCTGTGGCGTGCCAAATGCTAATTTAGTCTCCGGTACCAGTCAGTGGCAATGTCTACGAGAGGAGGAGCCATTTGAATCAGAATGGCGCATATGCTCATTTCCATTCGTGTAGAGGTCTACCATTGCACGTTCTGAAATAACACATCTGCTTATCGATCGACAACATGCTTCTAGTTAATTATGTTGCCCCAATAGATACCACAGACTATATATTCATGATATGTTAAGATAAGTCTATTGAATGATGTAATTGTTGTGCGTATTTGAGAAGAAGAACCTCAGAACAGGCGGTAAACGTCGTTAAATCTGTTAATCACCTAATGCATGTCTGGCAGCCGAGCACCTGCAATTGCCCCCACCCGTCCGCTCTGCTGAGGACCAATGTATCTGTTATTCCCCTGATGATGGCTTTATCAATGTCATAAATATGAGCCGAATCAAGCTCTTTTGATTGATCGGGCACGACCAATAAATCCCTTAAAATCACCCAAAAGGATGAAATAGATCACGCTTGAACAAATAATACTTCCGCTTATACCACTGTGTTTTAGTTGATTGGCTCAAAATACAACCAATCTTTGCACGCTAAAACACAGAGTTGCATAGATCATGGTGATCTGGTGGAAAATGGGATCACTGCACCTAATTGCCTTGCGATGTTGACTATGGTAAATAATAACAACTACTGTTCATATAACCTCGGCCACAACAAATCAGGGCAGCATAGAGGAAAGATACTTCGTCTTACACTTGTTTCTGTTATCTGATTGACTATGCACAGGTATAACGACAAAATCAGGTCCTTCTGGTTAAGGGAAGGCTGCTTTTATTCATGCTGAACGACAGTTAATAATGACTGCTTGTATAGTTGAGCCAGATGGCTTTTGTCATATCCGATCATTTATCTCCCCAATTTACAATTCAGTATGGTTATTGTATGTTGTTATTACGCACCACTCAGTCGAGTATACATTGCAGTTGGTACTAATCACATATGTATTGCTGTAACAACATCAACTTTTACTTAGTGGTTGTTCGATAAATCCAATTAAGAGCTACTTCCTACATGACGCCATCGCATCTAGACAAGCGACAAGATAGCTATATCGACTGCGCACTAAGCAGAAGAAACATTGAACCTAGATCTAGGTACACCATCTTCTGGGCGCTTATCCTAAGCGAGCAAATAAAGTAGGGAAGTTGCCTTTCATTCAGCGTTTTTTAGGTAAGTATGATTGCTAAACGCATAATTGCCAAGCATCTAAGAATCTAATGAAACGTTTATGCGGGGTTCTGGTGATTGATAGCATGAAAACTTCAGTGTCCGCTATCAAAAGATGTGCCAGTAATATTGTCATTAACGTGTGATAGTTTAAGTTGGTTACTTATTGTTTTGAGTAACCTCGATAAGCGCTGCAGCACTTCATTGGTGTAATATGAAGCTCAACAAATAGCTTTTGGTATGTGAAAGAGTTACAAATCACAACCATCACAAGCAGCTATTCCGCATTATACGTGGGTGATTATATACAATGTATATTCAAATAAAGGCGTTCCGCATGTCAATTATCATCTAAACCGGTCATTAACGGCTGGTTAAGAATTTAAGCGCACCAATGCCATCAATAGACTTTCGAATGGTATATAGCTGCTTATAAATCGCAACAAATAAGGACTTCAAATGCTGTGTACCCTCGCAGGAGCTCAATCCATCACGAAAAATGATTTAAGGCAAATATTTGGGGACCCATATAGTAAAGAGACTGTTCAGCCCCATATAAGGCAATCAGGGATCATTTCGTTATAACATTGTAATGTTTAACGCAGATGTAAGTAATGCCATCTTCTAATTTGTGCCGCAAAGTTTACATGATGGAAAATTATGTTGATAAGTTTTTAACATTATTATTTGACTGGAAGTAATCATGATCTACTGTGGAAATCTGTTTTATTCAGTTATGTCGTTCCATCGATAACGGTGCCTCCCTAAAACCATGAACCACACGAATGTTAGCAGTAAATCATAACGCGCCCTGAATTTACCTCGCTATCGATGTGTATACTTCCGCTTTGGTTACATAATGTAGATTTCATCAAATCTTCACTCATTCAAGTTGTGGGCATCTTTGCGCACACATTAGACCGACAAGCAGGAAGGGTAATGTCCGACAGCATAAAAGGCGGCAGCCGAAGTAAGGATCTATTTTCTGAGACCACAGCGGTGCGTAGCGACTGAAAGTCTGAAAACTTAACACATTTGGTTTCCAAGGTGCGGTTGCCAAGCAGCTTGCTAGGTAATCTCGTTCCAAATATGGGGCTGAACAGTCTCTTTAAGGTTATTTATCTTATGAATTTAACACCGTCTAGCACATGGAACTCACAATCACAATATTGCACCGCATTGGATCGAGTTAATGACACAAAACAAAACTGTACACTGCAGGTCCCATATGCTCCTTCGTTGTACTATAAATAATACAAATGATTTCATTGTGGTAAAGAGAGGTTATGTCTCCTTCCATAGAATAAAACAAAACATCGCGTCCGCGATTTATCACGAGAGCAATACAAGGCTTTGCTGTTTCATAAGGTGGTATTATGAGTTGATATCACCTAATTAACGCACGTGAGCAGGAGTGTCGTCGTCATAGTGATGTCGAAAATTACGTACAGTGCCTGAATGGTTTCTTATGTACTACCTTTCATTTGATGCTCAGGCAAAATAGGCCCCTTGAGGAATAAGGAACATTACCGGCCTGATGCATTATTATTTGCAGCACTTTATCAAATCACAAATGATTGCTTGTCACTATGCTCGCAGTATGGAGTCAATGTAAATGTGTGCGCATTGATACTATTTCGAAACCAGTTCAGAGACAGCCTTTAATGGGAAAGCAATTTTATGTGACATCAACATAACACATTTTGCTTTAGTGCACTTATACAATTACTTTAACTCCCTTGCATGATATTTCATCATCAATCATGCATATACAATTCTGCTGGGTTACAACAAACTAAGTGACAACTACTGTAGTATATTTCCTTATTTCTATGCAAGGTTGCGGATTTTTTTTTTGCATGCAATTCAAACTGGGGCATTGTCGACTTAGATTCATGTTGCAGCATGTAACCTTCTATATTTATACACTCAATCAGCCGAGTTCTGCTGAACAGCCCTTGCAATGTAGAATGATTTATCGCCAAATATCTACATGTAAAAGTTGTGAATATGCTTTAGTAATGTACATTACAATATTTTTAAATTTATTTTGATCATTTATTTTGATGATTTGGATATATGTTCGTTCTGATACGTTATGAATTCAACTCTTAAGATGTTGGAAGTAATTAAACGTGAGACAAATTCAAGCTTGAGATTATACACTACTCTTTACAGTTGGAAATTAGAAACATGTTCTCTTTAATCAATGGTGCTATTCTTTGTATCAGCTCCAAAGACGTGCAGTGTTCGTGTACTACTATGAATAACCGCAAGCCAAATACCTCGTGTTCATATCCAACAGGCCAATCGAGTACGATATATAATGTGGGTAAGAATTCAACCAGTTGTGAGTATTTCTCAAGTCGTGATGATTGGAATAAGACATCTATAGCAAAGGCAGCGAAATAGCAAGCTTTCATGTTTATGTTACACACAGTCATGTCGATGCGATGAGAATTGTGTCATTCAGCCATGAACTAAATTGTTTCTATATATAGTGTGTGTTCATCCGTGTTTGTTATGATAATAGCACTTTGATAGTCAAGCACGAAGTCTTGCTTTGGACAGTAGACAAGATAAAGGTCAGCCACTAAATTGAAACCCCGCCCCCGCTGTCGAATAACACTGGTTTGGATTAATTGCCTTCAGTCGGTAATAATACCGACAATGAAAGCGAAGCCGATTCCGACTATCAAATACTGTTTGCACAACAAATGGAATATGTTGTCGCATATAAGCGTCATCTGCTGTATTGAGTTCGTGACAATGTGTTCGGTAGTACCATCTGTGTCCGTATCATCTCCACGGTTATTTGACAGCAATGTCCTCATATCATCTCCACCTTTAACATTGATGATTGAGCAATTCCCGATCGAGTGCCACAGTAGCATCGCATTGGACATCCTAGCGATGGGGTCGTCCATCCGCCTGGACAATGAATTTGTGCGCGATGGGTCCCAAGGGCGCCCCTATAAACCTCCAAGTCGCAAATCTCGTTACTCAGAGTGACGACGAATACCTTTCGAGCGTTATGTGCCTAACCAGTGATAGTTTTAAAACACAGCAAGACAGGATATATATAGATATGATCGTCTGCCTCAAAATATGTTTTAATTGCACGTAGACAGACGTGCGAAAGGTGATCCCGAAAGATGGCTGTATCATCCCATCACAAACATTGATATCATAGCAATAATTGCTTGTTGTTGAAGCAAATCACAGCTAACAACGATATCGTCAAGGCAATTGTTAGTTGCTAATTGAATCACTCCCGAGTTGAGAGTATCAAATACAGTGATCAACAAAAGTCGACTCTGAAATTCTTAGCAACTTTCATTTATTGTAAATGTACCGTTCCATTGCCTGTCAGCCGATACCAGCTAAAATAAATTACATGAAGTCACCAAAACCTAGACCAGGTGCACATTTCAGCACGAGATTCCCGATGACATGATTGATTGTCAAGGTACTTCATTAATTTGCGCATCAGAATAAATCCGTTATACTTCCTTATGAATTAGGATATAAATGTTATACTTCATACATTAAATTAGCTTTACAATAAACTGCGCAATGTGTTATTGATGACAGCAGTCTTAGTTAATGATCTGCAATTTGTGGTTTGAACATCGAAGCTATCAAATACCTTGACCATACTATGACCCTCACATTAGCATGATCAACGACTCATTCGGAGCATATTCAATTCTACCTTTGCACATATGGCTGTCACTTTGTTGATAGAACCACGTGATGCATGTTGAGGTGCTTGGATTATTGATGATATATAAAAAAGCGAAGCAGCTACTATCGTGCTTCTCTGGAGGCGCGTCAAGGCTCACATTAATTGTAATATATGGCATACGCATCAAAAATAAGGTATATATACAAAACCCAATGCTGTAGTCCCCCCGCATCACTCAGTTTGGGCAACTTTGGCTGACTGGAGAAATGTGATCATGCGCGACGTCTTGTGATTTCATAACGTATGCAACACGCTAAAACGCCAAGCCATATCAAGGTGTGTGAATCGAGCTCTTTACCTATTTATGAACAACGTATATCTAGAGCGGAATGGATTTGGTTTGAGTCTGCGTCAATGTGTATTGAATTGCGAGCGGATCCTGTCCATGAGTCAAAGAGGTTCATTAACGTAACTATCTGATTGATCCCTGCGCTTCACAGATAATTCTTTACAGGCATTGTCAAATCTCCAGAGGCTCCTGCAAGGCTATAGTGACGCTAAAATGGCTACAAGGTTCCGGTTAACACGGCGGCTCGGCCTCAAGCGTGGAACAGCATTACCAATAAGAGCGCGGCAGTCAGCAGGGAGGACCGGGTCGAAAATCAACCCTGCGCGGTTCTGTTCGATTTAAATTTAAGGAAACTAGCTTCATCATGGTTGAAGGGGTCAATCTGAACGTTCTTCAAATAATTCACTACTGTAGGATTTTACCAAAAGACCTACATCATTGGAGATAACTGAGAGCTATTAGACTTATCTATACAATGGGGAAAGTCGAAGGGAGGTGACACAATTCATGCATACATATAACCCGCTATGCACTTGGTCTCCTTTCGTTGCGAGTAGCAGTTTGTCATTCATCATTGTAGCACTGTAAAACTGACAATAAACTTGGGCAGTGCAGCGGAATAGCCTGTCTTTGAGAGCAGCTATTAACACTCGATTATCACGCATAAAGCGGCAACCCAAACATTGCATTACAATCCTCATCACGTTAAGCAACCCCTGACACAGGTCCGATCAGTCACCACGCAATTCCATTCTGATTTCGTGCCCTGCTAACAGTCCATGAATGACAAAAGAATGAAAGTGGCATTATTGAATGCTCCCGGACCATGTTTGTCTCAAACAATAAATGTGCTTTTATCTCAACATTTGTCGAAGCAATATAAACATGATGCTTCCAATAGTGAATTCTTGCCGGCAGAGATCAATAAACTCATTAAGATGAAACATTAAATGCACCTTTTCTGTCAATGCCTCACGAAGCGATGCTGCCATTATGATGCATCAATAAATAGCAAATGTTAGCTAATTTTCAAGTCTCTCTCTTCCAATCTGAAGTTAAAATAGAGCATTTTGTTTCACTGGTGCAAGGCACGCTACAATACATCACTAGGCATCGTGAGCATGGATTTTTGTCTGCTTGATACGCACAGGGCTGCGGTTATTCCGAATTCCCCTTTTTCAATACTCTTTAATTCAACCAATAAACAACACAAACCCTTCGATAATAACCATGAAGAGATAATTATACTCTTAACATAAACATTCTTACGAAGGGATCGATTTGCATTCATCTTGTCAAAGGTCACATATTTCAGACACTGTTTTAAAGGCTCAGAGTGTGCGTCTGCTTGACTATGGCGAGTGAGTGGATCGAGGAGGTGACACTGAGCTCACTTCTCACCTACATCGTGTTCTCTATGGACACCTCCCCCGCCGCTAAGATTCACCAGGCGTGTCGCGATTTCTACTCGTTGGAGGAAATCCAACAAGCAAAAGAAGCATTATGGAGTGTAGGGGATGAGGATATCCTCCCGCCATTAATACGACGGCGAGATTCTCCCACGCGAGCTGAGGTAGACGCAGTGCTGGAGGATATCATAGGAGGTCTCAAAAAACTGGATGTAGCTGGTAAGGTTCCGAAATTTGCCAGCAGTCCACAAGGTTTACATAGGATTCCTAAAGCAACACCTGCCGAAGCATGCCCAATCAGCCTCTGTGAGAGGGTGACGCAGTTGGAGGAAAACATTAGAGTTCTTTCAAAGCATTTAGAAGAGACGGTCTGCAAGAGGACCAAGTCTTATGCCACTGTTGTTAGCACAACATGCCCACCATCGAGTCCTCACATTGACCCACCTGTGGTGACTACTCTAAAAGCCCCTGCGGTCCCAATAGCCACTGCATCCACAGCGGACCCATCGCCTCAATCGCAAATGAGTGAGGCTTCACCACCTACGGACGATGGCTTTCAAGAGGTTCGACGTCGCCGACCCAGACCAGGGCCAGGGAAACGAAAACAGCCCGTGAAGGGAGTTATTTCTACCCCGCGAGCAATTAGAGGCGCACCAGAGCCAAGCCGGGATGTGTTTGTGTTCCGAGTTGAAAAAGGAACAAGTGCAGAGGACGTAAAATCGTTTATTGCAGAATCGGAGATAGAGGTGAGAACCATTGAGCGCGTTTCCAATAGTGAAGCGAAATTTGAGAGCTTTAGAGTTGAGGTGAAAGTCTCCGATATGAAATCATTGATGAATGATGAATTCTGGCCCACTGGCATCTGCGTGCGGAAGTATTACCGTAAGAGTGCTCGTCAATCACCTTGATTGTATGTACATTATTAGTCTGGTCATACCTCTGTATTATATATTCTAGTTTTTCCTCTATGCTTAGTCAAAACTTTACAATCGGTACTTATAACTGTCGAGGACATAAGAACGATACTGTTATGTACATACGTCATTTAATGGGAGAATGCGATGTTCTTTTACTACAGGAGCATTGGTTATTTGAATCTGAGTTTGCACTGTTTGAACGTAATATTGGTAATGTGTCCGTCGTTGGTATATCTGGTATGGACGAATCGGAATTGTTAGTCGGTAGACCTTATGGTGGTTGTGCAATTTTACATAAGACATCCACCAAAGTTTCTGTTGCCCCAATTGATTTTGGAAAAAGTCGTAGGTGCCAGGCATGCGAAGTTATTTGTCACACTGCTACCGGACCTGTTAAAATGTTGATTATTAATGTTTACATGCCATGTGATAAGGATAACAGCATATCAATTAGTAACTTATATAGTGAGCTTCTAGATCAAGCAAATGCGGTTATTACATCTCATACGGAAGCTGATTTCGTTATTATGGGTGGTGATTTTAACACAGACTTTTCACGGGATAGTTCCAGGCATACTATATCGTTAAATAATTTCTGTGAACAGGAATGTCTAATTCCATGCCTTATAAAACCCCTTGCAAATGTCGATTTCACTTATGAAAGTGACATGTCGCATGCCAGATCGTCACTTGATCACTTAATGGTTTCAGAGAATCTTGAGTCATCAATTGTAAGCTATGAATGCATTCATGATGGTGACAATATGTCGGATCATAGTCCGGTTATCTTAAAACTGTGCTTTAGAATGTTACATGTAGATATCGCCAAATTACCATCGGATACTAGAAGGAATTGGAAGAGCGCAAAGGGCAATGGCATTGATTTTTGTACAAGAACACTCTGCGTAAAATGTTGGCTAATGTGGATGTTCCAACGGAAGTTTTATCATGCGCGAACCCGAGCCGTTGCAAGCATGTTGAAAAAATTGATCAATTTCACGATGACATAATTCATGCTTGCGTGGCATCGTCTCTCTGTAGTATTCCGGCTAACCTACCAAAGAAGCGCCGGGCTGGGTGGACCGACGAAGTCCGATCCCTGAAAAATAAATCAATTTTTGGTGCAGCTTGTGGCGAGAGAATGGCTGCCCTTCTACCGGGACAATTAAAAATATAATGCTAAAGGCTAAAAAAGACTACAAAAAGAAATCACGGAACGTTATGCGTAAACATGACAAATGAGTAGCCGACAGAATGGCGGCTGCAAACGCGTCCAAAAATAAACCCAATTTTTGGAAGGAAGTTCGTAAGAAATTTAGCGCACGTGTGTCCAACCCTACTCTTGTGGACGATGCTCATGATGAGGTTAATATATGCGAAACATTTAAGGACAAGTATTCGAGGCTGTATAACTCCGTTTCATATAACGAGCTTGAAATGAACGATCTTTACAGATCCATATGTAGCGATGCCGCATTATGCTGCAAAACGGGCAAATGCACTTCTGATCATGTCATAACCGTTAAGCAGGTCGAATCCGCAACGCGGAATTTGAAACCAGACAAAACCGATGGTAATTCTGAAATCAGCTCTGATCACATTAAGAATGCCTGTCAAGAATTGTTTGTTCATATCTCATTGTTGTTTAATGCGATGCTTTCGCATGCATATGCTCCACCGGGTATGTTGCATTCCACGCTGATACCTATACCAAAGAATAGAAAGAAATCGTTGAATAATAGTGATAATTACAGGTCCATAGCAATCAGTAGTATTTTGGGAAAATTACTTGACAATATTATTTTAACATCCCAGAGTGAAGCACTGAAAACAAGCGATCTGCAATTCGGTTTCAAACAGTCACACTCTACCACTCAATGCACGTTTTTTTTTGCAAGAGATTGTTGATCACTTTGTAACTCAGGGGTCATCTTGTTTTGTTATTCTATTGGACGCATCTAAAGCATTTGATCGTGTGAATTATGTGAAATTGTTTGCGCTGCTCAGGCAGAAAGGACTCTGTCCAACAATATGTAAATTACTCATTAATATGTACACACGTCAGAACCTGAAAGTCCGATGGAATGCTTCTAGCTCTGAGCCTTTTATTTGCACGAATGGTGTTAAGCAAGGCGCAGTTCTTTCGCCATTATTTTGTGTATATATCGATGAATTACTAAGGCGCCTTCGTGAAGCTAATGTAGGATGTCACATGGGCCATCATTATATGGGTGCTTTGAGTTATGCTGATGATGTTTCACTCATTGCACCTTCAGTTACAGCGGCTAAGACAATGCTTAGAATATGCGAGGAATTTTCGGAGGAATACTATGTGAAGTTCAATTCTGCAAAAAGCCGGTTGCTTGCATTCAATGCTTGCGACAGTCCAGTACATTTAACACTAAATGATGAACTAATTGTACAAGAAAAACAAGCTGTTCACTTGGGAAGTAATATTGGTTATTGTGCAAATTTGATAAATACTCAGCGTGCATGTAGGGATTTGATGGCGAAAACGAATATGATTATGTCTCGCTTTGGATACTGCAACTCTGTTGTTAGAAACTCACTATTTGAAGTATACTGTAGTAGTTTTTTTGGGTCGGCGATGTGGAGTTTAAGACCCAACCAGCTGGCCAAATTGTGTAGTGTTTGGAGGAGGTGTATTCGAACTATATGGAAATTAGAGTTCAGAACATGTTCAAAGTATTTACAGTTCATTTCGGGAAAATTGCCCCTTAGAAATCAATTGATGTTGCGCTTTGTCAATTTCTTTCATAAGTGCCAGAACAGCCCTAATGTTGTAGTATCCTATGTAAGTAGATGTTGTTTCCATAGCAGAACAATTGTAAGCGATAATGTTCGAACTATAATGCATACCATGAACATCAATAATTGTTATCTATTACAGCATAGTGAATGCATTAAGGACTTCAGCTATAAGTTTATGCCATCAGGTAATTCTGAATATGGTCATATAGCCATGCTCATAAAGGAGCTTATTTCTATTAGAGATGGGGATTCATTATCAGTGCTAACCCGACAAGAAGCTGAAGCTCTGTTAAAGGACTTGTGTTCATCTTAACTGATTTATTTGCTTATTCGTTCTCGTGTGTTTTGTTGCTGTTGTATCAAATAATAATTGTTCCTGTACACATGCTGTGCGAAAATAAAGATTATTATTATATGTAGCTAAATGGTAAATGTCATTAATCAGGTAGAGATGCTAGAAAATGGTACTTTTTAGGAGGCGCTCCCATGTAAACATTTTTTGTTTATTCGGACATTTACATTCCATGTTGATACATCCCATTGCCCTTTCTTTCGTTTAGGGCTACCTTGTCTGACTTGTCCTCTGAGTCTGGAGAATAAAGCATTCTCTGACTAGACTGTCATATAACCTAACGTAAATAACAATAACTGCCAAAAAATGAGATACTGATTGCAAATGTGATGCGATCTAACCTCGTCTTTGTTTTATCCCGCTTGGCCATAACGAGCTGGTTTCATTCGCGGAATGATCCATCATCAATAAATCATTAACGTCACTGAATCTGTGCTGAAAATAACCAGTCGTTACTTTAAATGGATCCGTAGATTTGTTTTGATTATGGGGCTCACCATATTTATACGCACTACGTATAATTTGACACCAGTTAATTCAGATAAGTGTCACATTGACACCGTATACACGACAATGGATATCAACATGAAATATATCCGAACCAACCCCGATGCCTAGTTATATTTGTTGACCCGAAACGTCATGTGTTAAATCAACGGATGCCCAAAGTTAGAACGAGATCCGAATGACGCTGCTTGAGGTTTGTAAAAGTAGGTTAACCACTAATATTGAGACAAGGGGCTGAAGGTTATCTTTAACAATAACTTCGTTGTTTTGAAGAGAATATCAGACATATTTCTCTTAGTTTACATTTCTTCGTTTGTCAAGCGTGGTAATTGTGTGCTTTGACTCCCTTTGATCACCTCTTAGTGCAAGCATTCATATAAAAGGATATACTGCAATGGAACAATGTTCGCAACAGAAGCAATATCCATTACTCAATTATTTTTTCCGCTAAGCCAACATCGTCCTCAGTCCTAATATGGTGACCCATGGCGGTGGAGACGAGAGAGCTTGGGTCTGCGTCCCGAAGTTCCCACGTGCTTGTTCCCACAGCCTTTGTATAAATATTTCTGCCATTCAATATTATCTGCTTCGAGTCTAACCACGATGATGCATCGCTGACATGATGAGTTCTTTGTGTGAAGCGTCATGCAGGTCAATCAATGTGTCTATGGCGTCGTCATGTGTGACGGCGCTCCATTGTCTCCTACGCATGCGTCATTAATTATCGGGATCACTCGGTGGATTAGAAACAGAGCGCTGGTGTATAATGTGCGCAATATCACGTTGCTCGGTGACCTTTAGCACATCTTGTGATGAAAATATGTTGTAGCGTAATGGTTGGCGTTATAAATCTCTCCAGAACAATAGTTCTGGACTACCCATACAATTATAAAGCACCTCCAATTCGGAGATGCATATGCATATGAGAGGCTCATTTGGTATTCAGGACGTTTGCACGATAATGACTATTAAGTGCAATATTATATGCAGCCTAAGTGTCAAAGAATCTGGCAACATATAGGCAGTTAACGTGTGATAAAGGTAGACAAGGCATCTGTTAGATGACCTTGGTTATAGTGTAAGACACACGTGTTATTTGCGATATGTTAAATTAGACTAAATAAGACATCATCATTGACAATATCATGGCGGACACGTATGTAAGCTGGTACTGATATCGATATCTTGCATTGTTCCACAACTAGCAGTTGTATTTGCTTAAAGGTTAAGCAATTACATTTTCCTCTTTGAAGCATATTTATTGCTTACGATTAATTGAGGCCAGCTTATGTTGTATTGATGGCAAGTCATCGAGGAACCTAACATCAGCGTGGCAATATTTGTGGCCTTTCAATTCTTTCCATCAGATTGCAGACACAAAAGAAATATGGAAATGGTTTCATCCTTGCCCCATCGCACTTTAGCCTACAGGTATAATCCATCCCATTAAAAGAAATTAAAAGAAAGAGATATAGCTCAGTGTCTGGCGTCAAGCGTTATATATGCGTGTGGGTTCGCGCCATTAGATCAAACGCGTTTAATTAAAAATGTTTAATCCTACTTGCAATTGCACGAAACGCTAGATATAATGCTGACGTGATGATTATTATATGTATGAACTAACCGCAATTTAGTTTCAGTTTTAGAAATTTGAAAATTAATTCATATAATAGTTTGTGGTTAATTTTACAATTGATCAGGAAGTGAGTGATTGTTGTTTATATCAGTACATTACATCTGTTTGAAAAGAAGTTAGTTAGGGATATTATTGTTCATTCAAAATTCTTTGTATATCGTTATGTTGCTTTTTTCAGAACCAATCATCTCAGTAATATCCAGCTACCTGGCCAATTGTTCTCTGAATATAATATTACTAAATAATCTGTTTGTCTTTGCACAAGAAGTGGGCCTTCACAACAATTGCTATATGATCTTTAGTGTGAAAAGCGCCTTATGGTCCCTATATAACATGCTTAATCATCCCCCAAATTGACCAGTTGACACAGATATGATACCCCGGTGGCTGCTTATACATTCCTTTGTTCACATATGACCAGTCACAGTACTGTAATGCCCCTACATGGCTAAAGGTTTTTTTTTATCATCGTTAGTACTATTGACGCTGGCCTTAATTGCAACAAATAAGAATCACATGGCATGAAAAACTCCTATTATCTAAATGGCCAACATTGGGAGGTGTTATATCTACTCGGTTAACTTATGGCAGGTGCTATTATCTATTCGGTCAACTTGTACAAGCCAGGGAGGTGTTATAATCTACTCGGTCAACTTGTACAAATCAGAGAGGTGTTATGATTTACTCGGTAAACTTGTGCAAGTCAGAGAGGTGTTATATCTACTCGGTCAACTATACAAGTCAGACTGTTATTAAATCTACTCTCTTAAGTCGTACAAGTCAGGGATTTGCAAATCGCAATTTCGGCAGTTTTCTTAACGAAGAACAGCGTCATTTTCTAATTCTGATCAAGCTAATGCCGTATTTTGGTCAGTTAATATTAACAACATTTAAGGGTTAGAAATTAGAATGGTAGGTGTTATTCTATTTGACATTTAAACTTCACTTCACATGAACATTAGATCTCTGAAATCATTCTTAGCACTTAGCATTTATTGAATTTTGAACGCGATTAAAAGCCGGTTTGTGTAAAATGCCACTTTTGACATAAAGTTCCACAACTGACATAACACAAAATGCTGATTGACTTGAAAGCTACCTTGCTTAGTTTATTCCTTGCCTTGGGACAACTGAAATATGTATACTAGAAATCACGCTAGTCGACCAAATCTGGCATTGGCTATTTATTTGAATTGGTTAACATAATGAGACATTATTGGACAAAAAGTGATACTTATCGTCACGTCATTCCGCCAGGTTTTTTTGATTTCTGCAAGGACTAAAATAATACTTGGTTTCTGATATGTGAGCAATGTTATGATTCTCTGTGCATTAGTTTTTACAAACAAGCATGATCTTATGGGCCATTATGCAGAAACAGCGCTGTAATAAATCACAATTTTCTGTCGACTTTGAATGCGTGATGAATGGAAGACACAAACGACGTTGTAGGGCCGAAAATTATACTTTATTTTTTTTAAAGACAGGATGACTTCTTCAGTTATCAAAGTGATCGAAAAGAATGATATTTAATGAGGGGAGAGATGTCTCTGATTTATGCTTTTTGATCTTGCTCTGTCGTGAGCGTGTGTTTACTCCTTTATATTCCGTTTTTGACTTTTGGAGGCTACCCCCATCAGCGAATGCTATTGGCTGAGAGGCTTCTAGCAGATTTACCAACGAGGTCGCCTCTTAATGACGTAGTTAAGTTGGGGTTCAGGAATAACAGAGGGGTAACTGGCGGGCCAGAAGCTTTAAGGTAGAGAGGGTGAAATTAAGTAAAACTGTTTACGACATCTCCCTCCCCTTTAAGGTGGATGAATATCCGAACACATGCTAACATGTAAGAATTTAACTTCAACCATACTTTAGCAACCATGTACAGTTTAGTAAGCTAATGCATGTAAGTTCCTTTGAAAATAATCATTAATAGTGATAAAAAAAACCGTACAGCAGTATGATGCTGACAGGGTGTACAGCTTACAAATTATGAACGGATGAATGAATAGTGAACGACATTGAAGAATTTGGTTTGTTTTAGTTTACGACATGAGTTTGGAGAATGTTCTACCCTATCAGAAGCATTTTATAAGCGGCAAAACGAAAACAATATGTACTTGCTGTGTAGACTGTGTAAAAAATTAACATGAGCACACACTATTCATTAGATGTGTATTCCAAATGATCGTGGCTTGCGAGATAAATAACAAATGGCTTAATTCTGACAGACATTACAAGTCTTACTTGATTGGTCCATCAGTACATGCTGGGGTACAGTTTTGCCTAGTGTCATTGATTTGACCCAATACGGTGTAATATCATGAACGAGTTTCATGTCCCAAATGCTGTAAAAGACACGAATAACCCTTATATAGGGTTCCATAAAGATAGCCTTGTATCTATTTTTATGGTTGCGAGGGTATTATACCATTTGTCCTTTGCATTGCGATTTATAAGGTGCTTAATATCGTTTGCACTTCTGTTGCTAGTCTTGGTGCGCTTACAATCTTGATAAGCCGTTATGCTTGTCCCAAACGAGTGGCCGTGCGGTGTGATCATTGTATGTAGGAGGCCTATATATGAATATGCGTTGACATTTCATTGTATAAAATCACTACACACTACCGTCGAAGGAAAGCGCATGTTCTTGTGCCAAGAGCGTCTGTAGCGTTCTTGTGACCAGAGCATTAGTGTCGCTCCAGTGACCAGAGCGTAAGTATCACTCCTGTGGCCAGAAGGCTAGTATCGTTACTTTGAGCAGAGCATTAGTATCGTTCTTGTGAACAGAGCGTTTGTACCGCTCCTGCCACCAGAGCGTTAATATCGTTCTTGTTACCAGAGCGTCAGTATCATTCGTGTGACAAGAGCGTTAGTATCGCTCCTGTGACCTGAACGTTCGTATATTTTCTGTGACCAGAACGTTGGTAACTCTCTTGTGGTGAGAACGTCAGTATCGTTTCTGTGATGACGGCGTTATTATCGTTCGTGTGATGAGAGCGTTGATAGATTAATTACGGGAGCACCCGTCTAGCTAGATAACATTAGATAAATCAAACTTACAGGATATGTCTACGAGGTGAGTATTGAAAAGGGTTCACGTTGGAGGATGTCATCACATACTAACAATTTGGTTCAGGCAGTTAATATCGCTTGTGTAAACTTAATCCGAGTTACCACTCGTAGCTAACATGCTCCACTCTACCCCATACATGATTCGCAGCAAATAAAACACAGGTTCCTCTTCATTAGCCTGCCTTAACAGGGTGCAGGATAATAAATGGGTCAAATGTAATTTTCACCTTCTCATTCCACGACCTATTTATCTGTGACATGTTTATGTGTCAGTGAATGATGATTGCATCCTTGATTGCGAATAAATACTTCCTTTCTCATTGCAATGTTCCAGAAGGCTGCTCGGAGTTAATGATTCTGCGCAATTTCGGCTGTTGTGACTTCCTGTTTCCGCAAAGAATTAACGTTCCAATTTAGTGCACTGTACAAAACTTGTAAATGACATGTATCCTCTTTTATAAGGGGAATTTACCGCCGCACGTGGTTCCTCCTGGCTGGTTGAATAAAGACATTAAGGTTGGAATACAAGCTAACGAAATGCTATACCATAGGTATGACTATATCATTCAATTTCAAATATCATTGATTGCTCAGGGTTTGAAATGGGAGCCCTGGTTTGCGCTTTGATGATGGAAGATTCTAACGTCGTAAGCATCTGCAAGAAATAATGATGGAGCACCTAATGAGTATGTCTGCTGTATAGCAACATAAGGAAATAATCTAATATTAATACAATCTTCTGCGATGTTAAAGATACTGGCTGATCTAGCTATTATTTAACAAAACATAAGTTGTTCCAAAATTACACCTTGGCCATTTGATGTTTATTCGATAGCTATGTGCCTATTTTAATGGCCTTGCTATTTTCCTACCAAGCCAATATGCAGATGCCTTCTTCAACTGCCGCGTGATGTTCTCTGATAACTCTGCAAAACAGCGGTTCTATTGTAGGGCACTGCTTAATAAAATTTCCAGGAATTGGTGCGGAGCTTAGCACCAATGGTGTCAACATTCAACAATGAAATTACATGTACCTCTTCCAAATTAATGCAAAATGTACAAACAATGTGATAAATATCTCTTTGGCTTCCTGCACACCTACGAAATTTCCACTCAGACTAAAATTACGTGGTTATTTCTCCGCGACTTAAGCGTGTCTGCTCTTGCCATAAGATCAAACCAGCTATCGATCGTGTGCATGGATTGCACCAGGCTCTAGGCAAATAACGTGATGACTAACATACGTGTGACAACTAAATACCCGTGCTTATCAAAGGTAGAAGAATGAATATCCATCGTATTTGTCTGTCGCTATGGAGAAGTGATGAAGTGTAATGAAATCAGTTGTTTGATTTATCTGGAAATGATAATTGATGTCCTGAGCACTATTCGCCATCATTAATGCTGTTTATCCGAATCGCCTTAATTGTTCATTTTGTGATAACTATTGGGCATTGTAATATCGCTCTGTTAGCCAACCATTTAACAACATATACAATACATCATTAGCTGCGGTGTTAGTACACTTTGTGTGCCGTGTTGTTAAGGCAACCTGTAGGCGTTTATTGCACATGTTTATCAGTTACTCTTTGTGAAATATTGCGTTTTCGCCATTGCTATATGACCCTTCATTTATCATATGACTATAATTATAGTAGTATGTGTATGTACCACCCGGTCCAATATGTGCTAGGTTATTAGGCGAATGTAGTCGGTCTAGTGCTCACAGTTAATGTCTTGAATACAATTTAATGGGAATGCCACTATATATTTGATAAAACATGTAGGCTATAAAATGTCTGATGTGATATTATGCGCCACGCTATGGGTGAATCAAAGTATGTCCTGGAATTGTGGATTATTATGATACTGAATGTGACCCAGTTCATCTATGGCCAAACCCAATGAGATTACACTGTTCTGTACTTAATAATGTTAAGAGGCTTCTTTTATCGTCGAATGTTACGGCAGAAAGCTCTTCAAGTGTTTACCTCCAGGCGCTGCAATTTAAATTAATTGCTGCGAATTTGAACGTAAGAATGAGCTGAGAGGACACATCAGCACATTTTAGGAGACAAGAGTTCTCGTTGCACAAACTTAAGTGCCATTAATTTAGTAAGAAAGCCTAACACAATTTCAAGATGCAGATAGATGACTCTATTTGTGATTTCATTGCATCGATTGTTCTCTAAAGTTAAATTGGATCGCTGAATTCTAGTGTGAAAATGCTTACCCTCTTCTTGCCTTCTTGATTGTTGTGGAACTATTGGAATTCCCAACTTGAAAAGAACCAATTAATCACAACTGATCAATAGAACAATAATCCGGGAGGTATTCCATTAATTTGTACAAATCAATAAGTGTTTTTACGACGAAATTATAAACACACACATTATTATAAAAGTGATTCAAGTATGTGCATGTCACACAAGTTACAGCATTTGAAACAATAAAGGGCTTTGTCAGGTAACACTGAATTGGTGTCAAATTAACGGTGTGTTTGGATAGAAAAGTTTAAGATTGTGCTAATCGGGGGTTGAAATCGGAGACGTACCAGAATTTCTTTACCACAAAGTAAAAACATGACTTTACAGTCATTAGCTGTAATTATTCGCACCGCTTTGAGCGTCAATGAAATTAGAACGTGATTAGAACCATACTGTAACGGCTTGTATTTACGTTTTATTTCCATTCCAATGACGAATGTTAGCTGCGTGAACGATAGAGTATATTTGTTGAACAATCAAGGATTCAGCTCCAGAAATATGTGGGCCATTTCTTCGTCTGTGGGTCTGCTTGAGAACAGAATATTTCTGGAGCGTGCCATAATTTATCATCCCTACACATATATTACGACACGAATCCAATTAGCATTAGTGTTCTTCAGACTAGGGTTCTTGGTAACAGCCCCCGACGGTGTGACATGTTCAATGGGGTTGTCTGATGTTCACATTGATTAATTTATTTAACTAAATCGCTTGTCCAGCTTACATTTAGGAATATTTCTTTTTTTGACGATTTATCTTTACAAATAACCACCATCATCATTCAGCCTAACGACGATTGAATTCTTATTATTTATGAAATAAATTAGAATGCGATTTGTCTTCAATGGGTGATAACCAAATATACTCGAAATGGATTATCTCGTTGCTGGTAAGCCTTTGTCAGTAAACCTTAGTGTAAATTACAGACATTTGAAAAGACCTGAAGACGGCGATGTGCGTGACAATTCACAATAGTTTCAAGATCGTAAATGGCTCTGGTTTCTTTGATTAGCTGAGATCTCAATATTTGTTCGTGTTATATAATCGTTGAAAACATTGTTTTAAGATAAGTTGATGAATAAACTTGAATATGTGCTGTTTTGCCTTTATATTTGTATTCGTTATTACGACACATCAGGTGCTTACTCTGCCCTACCTATATGCGTTACCATAACTTGGTATAATTCCTCATCGATTTCTATAATCATCTAAACATTATATCGTTGAGGTTAACACTTATGTTGTTTTTGTTACACCATGTATCACAAGGTCATTCGTACCCTTGGTCAGGAATATGTTGGGATGCATAATCGCAGCTTACATTTGTTCGGACTAAAAAGTCGTAAACAAAGCGTCTCTGTGGGGATTAAGATATTATCAGTGATGATTGTTTGTAAAGCAGCGTCGTGAAAACTCTAGTGATTGAAAGCCTCCAAACATCTTTATCACACTACTTGTCCCGATTTCAAACCCCGTGAAAGAGAATATCATAATCGATGATCACCACCAGTCGGCTCGGGAATTCTTATCAACTACATATTTTGTATATGTACAATTGCATTGCCTGTTATCCGATATCAGCTGATTTGAATTATATGATATCAACAACACATAGACCAGGTGCACGTTTCAACGTGTGATTCCTGATGACAATGTTATTGTCATAGTACTTCATTACTTTGCACACCAGGAGACGAATGAATCTGATATTCTAAATATTTACATTATCAATGTCCCTTCACAATTTTAATTATCGCACATCGTAATCTGACAGAATCATTACCCCGGAGTACTCGTGTCAGCGTCGTTGCGAGACTTACAATAAACAGCCTACTGTGTTATTGGTGGCAGCAGTCTAAGTAACGTTTATGTGATCTGTAATATGTGGTTTTAACATCGAAGCCATGAAGTACCTTGACCACACAAGATATATTTCCGCGAGGCATTTTATATATAAATGATTGTCGCGTGACCACCAGCTGGTCTGCGTTGTTCGGTGCACTGCAGCATTTGTAAGCAGTCAATTGTCCAGATAACTGCCCGCTGCCTTTGCCTGCAGAGCGGAATTATCACCTTTGTGGCTTACGTGCCTTGATATGTTGCTGTCGTATTTATGTCGTATTGTTGATGACGCCTGTTTCAGTGCTGAGTTTCTATTTAGCAGGTGCGTATTGAACTGACATCATGTCGCCAGAGATGCACTTATTTAGTTAACAAATTTAAAGAAATCAACAGCAGTAATATATCGAACCAATTACTGATGAGGCAGAACACGTGAACAAACAAAAAGCGTATAAATCTTTTTGTTGTTGAAAGAAATGGTGATGGAAAATTTGTTATATGAAACCACAAGTAGTGCCAGTCCTTTGCAATCCGGATGCATGCGGACAAACAGTGTCTCTTTGTGTACAGCACAACAATCCTCTTCTTGTCACCATTTGAAAATATGGGTTCAATGTACAGCTACAGCCGTTGTGTGTGTGCTATGAGCTAACTTGGTGGCATAAAAAGCCCTAACTCGATTATCGTATACAAGGGCAACATTGTTAAATGAGCTTAAGCCTCAATAGAATTAAGTTTTGGTTTCTATTACCAAATGCTGTGCATTTCGCTGTTTTATTGTTGTAAATACCATTGCTAGGGTTTGTATTTTTTTAATAATAACAAGCACGATTGGTAAATAACGATATTTAACTGCAATCAACACCAGTAGAGATATCAATATCCTGAGGTGGACATTGTTCAAACGCATTGGGTATGTGTGAGAAACATGCATTCTATACAAGTTAAACGCATAGTCTACCATATGGCTATATTGGCCTGGGAATGTTACTTATTATGCACGTTCAATCTATTATTTAGAATGCAAAGTTAGCGTCCTAAGGACTATATATTTCGAAGATTGCTCGATACTTGTAAATTGGTTAGGGTTGAAAGATACATTAGCTGCAACGAGGTCTTTGCATCTGAAAGGAGCTAGCAACAACAGGGTCCATTTGACGCGGGCTTAAGTGCTATTCATTCAATGAAATAAACGTTCAGGTCAACCTTGAACATATGTGGACACCGCTTTAATAGTATTCACATTAAGGAATGCAATTCAAGTCTTGATCAGTACTAATTGTAGGTGAGTTATTGTCAAAATAGTAGATGCTTGATTTATTTTCTTCAAAATAAATGTATCATGTGGGAATGAGAGATGTTTCTTGTAAACACAATTAACCTGTTCGCTATTTCTTTTCGTACATTGAGATGTGTTTCATCGTACAGCATAGGTATATCATAGGTTAAAAAGCGATCATCCAATTCTGCATATCAGTAAACAAATCCATGGTAGCGAGTTACGGCATTAGAGTAATCGAACACTAAATAATCTTGCGTGCGCACAATCATCTGCATGAAATACTGCGGACCATTGACAATCATCATGAGCTATTTTTGCATCACTTAACATGATTATTCTACCAGTGATTTCGCAGCCCACACTTTCGTAAATGCTAATATACCATAGCACATCTAGCTTTCTTCATTCAAATATGTTCCTTTCTCATCACACTAATGCATCAATTCGGTCAGATTCTACAAGACCAATAACGGAGCTCACACGCTGTGGGTTCTAAATATTGCAGAACACACATTGATCGCTATGACTAATGCAGCACATACATGGTTCGTTCTCAAGAATGCACCACATACAATATTCGTTGTGAATAATGCAGCACACTCAATATTCGTTCTGAATCATGTTTCACAAGTCATTCATATTTATCGCTGATCAACTATTCATATCATCGCCCCTCGCTTCTGCGAGTTTATCTTACAAATCTTTGTCATGACATCAATATATAATTCAATATATGAGCCTTATATCATAAAATATAAATTGAGTAGCAATCAAAGGATCGCATGAAGAGCAATAATAACAATGTACAAATACTTCCCGATTACACCATGATTATAATTTGGTTAAAATAAATCTAAACATAATGTTTGATATGGCTAGTTCAGTTCTCATACATTTTTATATGAACCACCATGAATAAACATGCACAATTGCTGTTGTAGGAATATAACTTTAATACCTACAAAGTTGTACTCAGCAAAAAAGCTTACATCCTCCTCGTCACAGCATATTTATTGCAATTGTATGATTAATTGTGGCCGGCTATGTTTGATTGATGGCAAAGCATCGAAATATTTAAATATCTGCGCAGCAAAATTTGTAGCCGTGCTATTCCGCCAATCAGCTTCCAGATGGTTAACGTATGGGGAAATGGCTATGCTAAGAGACAAGTTTAATCCCCTAACTAAACTAATTTATAAAAGTTTAAAATAATAAACAAAGCTCTTTGTCTGTCTCGCGTCACATGCAATTGTGAGATTTGGTTGAAAGTCAAATCAAACCCACTTAAACTGTCATTCTAAAATCTGCTCAGTTATGAATCGTGCTATTGACTTAAGACGCTTTCTTGATTAATATTGCCTGCTTCAGATTTTTATGGCGAGATGGCTTCTTAACCTGCTACAAGTTATTCTAAAATAGCTGCATTAAGTTATTCAATATGAATCTATGTTGGAGCACAGGTGATTGTTACTGCTGTAGGTTTTATTCATGAGTGGGTCTTAATGTAGATAAACAGCATGAAAGATATATGGATGATCCAGTTATTTGTACAATATCTCTTGAAGTGAGTGATTGCTGTTGACATCCGCCAATTGCATCAGTATCAATGGGTGTTCATCTTAAATTCTTCACTTGCGAATACCAAGGAGTATTGGTACATTGGTTTTACAGAACCAACCATATCTGTGATATCCAGCCACCTGGCAAATTGTTCTCTGAATATCATCTTACTAAGTATCCTCGCTGTCACTGATCCCAGGTATGTTTTCATTTATCTCTTGATACCTTTCAGTTCAAATTGACCTTCACAGCCATTGCTGTTTGACCCTCAGTGTGAAAAGCGTCATATACAATGCACAATATATAATGCTTAATCATCTGTCACACAGACCAGTTGACACCGATATGATACCCATACTGCCAATACGTTAATTTTTGTACATATGACCAGTAAACGCACTGCAAGCCCCGAGGGTTTACGGCTCATGCCACTTTAGACCATTAATGCCCTTACAGGGTCTAAGGGTCTTTCTATCACAATTAGCCCAATTGACGCTGGCAATAAATAAGAACCACAGTGCATGAAAACGGCACATGCCACAATAGATCCCCCTACAGGGCTTAAGGTTTTTGCATCACATTAGCATTGTTGACGCTGGCTTTAATAGCAATAAATAAGAATCATAGTGCATGAAAAACTCCTGTATTTTCCAACTGGCCACGAGTTTCGTCAACACCCCGCAAAATATTCAGCCCCAAAATAGCAGGCAATCACTATGATTTAATGGTATGCTTATGTAACACACTACTTTGCACGTGTATGCTGGCATGTATAGCTAACCATGGTTTCCTAGTTTTTACGATTTATCTTCTGAATATAACGCCATAACTAAGCGCCAATTCCATGATATAAGATTATGCACTGTATGTTAGTTATACGATATCACATTCTACATTATATAAACCGACGAACTCTGCATAAATCAGCTGCTTATGAAGCGTCGAAGGGCAACGAAGTGGGCGTCAAGTCGCGCGTAGTTTAATGGAGTTCAATGTGACTCAGTTCGAAGCTACACTGAGTGTGACATAAACTAAGTAGTCATTAATCTTAAGACAACGCCATATACAAATTCAGAATGCGTTTTGGCATAGATTATGAATGACATTTATGCTTTGTCTGCCTCTGGGTAAAGCTGTCACAGTTTTACATTTTACGATTAACGGTGATTGAGACCGTGGAATGGCTGCTAATGTGAAGGATCTTAACCAAAAGCAACTGTAACATCCCATACGGTGAATGCAAGGAATATTTTTGCAGCCAAGTACGATGGTGCGCGGGTCAGCGTTAAATTGTTTATTGGCCTTGATTAATAACTTAGCTATAACATTGCATCTATAACATGGCAAAAGTTTACTAAGCTCCCTTTCTGTCATTTTACAAGCGATAACATTACCACTGCAGCCCTGTGTGGATTGCGTACTACGTATGCTGACTTGATTGAGCGGACACTGTAAAACAAAAGCTGTTTGTTAACTCAACTAGTACACAATGGCAGCTGCCTTGTATGATATTGGGTTTGTAATTGTAATCGTTTGCATAGTAGACCGTTTGATAAAAACAAACAGTCACCGTAATAATATATGAAAAAAGAACTGGGTTACTTCATCTGCAACTTTAAGCACAACACATGCATACGATTACAATGACATAAACCAAATTCCAAACAGCTACCAACCAGAGCTGGATGCGTATTCAAAACAAAGTTTTATTTTTACAGACATGAGCAATCAATACGATTGAGTAAACTTGCCTAGTTTGTAACCCACACTAGGCTGCCGTGACAATGTGGTAGACGTCACTTGTAAATTGACAGAATGGGAGCTCAGTATACGCTATGATTTCAATGTTATAGCTCAGCTATTTATTTAGGTCAATAAGTCAATCAACGCTGACGCACGCATATTATTCCTTGGGTTTACATATATTGCTTGCACTCTTCGTACGTTACTGCTGCTTCTGTTGAATAACATTCACATCAGCTTCACGGTCTGAACCAGAGCTTATCACAAAATGCAAAATCAATAAATATTGCAACATGTTTATTAGGAACCTAGATTGTAGCACTTGTAGGTAAATACTAGATAAATATTAAGCCGTAAGGTTCCATCATAAAAAAGACCCGTGCAGGTGAAGCAGTATTTAGCACAGAGCAGGTCAGAGTAAGGATGCCATCTCATTTGGTTTTGATGTGGCCTCGATTACTAAGGACTTGATCTGTGATGACATAAGACGCTCTGATGTATGTTTATAATAACACACAAGGATAGTGTATATATTGCATTAAATATTGCTGCTATCATAAATTATAATTTGCTCGCAGAGGAAAAGAGGGAATAAATGGGTAGTTGATCAGCGGTAAATTCACAACAAATATTGTGTGTGTCGCATTATTCAGAACAAACAATGTGTGTGTCGCATTATTCAGAACAAACACTGAGTGTGTCTCATTATTCAGAACAAACAATGTTTGTCGCATTATTCAGAACAAACATTGTGTGTCGCATTATTCAGAACAAACATTGTGTGTCGGATTATTCAGAACAAACATAGTGTGTGTCTCATTATTCAGAACAAACATTGCGTGTGTCTCATTATTCAGAACAAACAATGTTTGTCGCATTATTCAGAACAAACATTGTGTGTGTCGCATTATTCAGAACAAACATTGTGTGTGTCGCATTATTCAGAACAAACATTATGTGTGTCGCCTTATTCAGAACAAACATTGTGTGTGCTGCATTATCTAGAGCGAACAGTGTGTGCAATCCATTATTCAGATCGAACATTGTGCGTGCCCGTTATATACGGCATTGTTCCTTAATGAACAGCACTTACGCGTTGCTAGTCTGGCTTCTCCTCTCAGATGCAGCTAATGTATCTATTCAACCCTAATCTGTGCGAAGACATTTTGGATGATAATTCATATCTTAATGATAAAACCCCTTAATTAATATTCCCCCATTAGGCATATCTTCTTGATATAATTATGTTATGGTATGTTGCCTAGCTAAGAGAACAACTCATTAATCAGGTCAAATGTGTTGCTTCCTGAGTTTAACTGTATTTGAAGTCAATAAGATGAACAAGCATCATATCTATGTCTGCTTTGTTGTCGGTGAGCACCAGCGACGAGACTCAAAAGCAAAACTATGCCATATCACTCAACAATATTGCTTAACTCACAATAGGAGGTCATGTGGCAATAAAATATATATATGCCATTTTTGTTTTGATTCTCAACCAAGCAGCAAAGTGGAACGACCAAGCCACGCAAGTTACACGAAAATGACATTACTACGGACAATGGAGTTAGGTGCTGTCATATTGGCTTCTGACATTACGCTTTTGCCCAATGCTGTCATGGTCTCATGCGATAACTTCTGTGTTGTTGATGCAATACACAGTTACCAACGCTATAGTCCTGGAAGCATTTTTAGAGCTATGGGTAAAGGAACGATACAAACGCCATCATCACATTACCGATACCCACACCACCATGACCTTAACGATACTAACGCCATGGCCACAGAAACATTACATACGCTGTGGTCAAATGAGCAAGGTCACTGCTATGGTAACAGTAACGCTGTCTGTTCTATGGCATAACATATTAATACCTCCGTTATGGCAGCAGGAACAATGCTAACTCTATGATCATCGTTTGTATTAATAAAAGTATCAAGTATGACACGCGTCAATGAAAGCCATGCTACATTGATATTAAACGATTTCTTCAAAGCAGCATTTGTAATCATTATATTTATGCAACCCCAACCTATCGTCTATTGACAATCTGACTAGATTGCAGCGTGTGAAGGTAAATACTAGAAGAGCTTTCCGTTGTAAGGATTGAACATAAAAGAAGCACCTTGCAGCTGTGGCAATATTCATTACTGGACAGGTCAGTCCATGAATATCGTCACATGGGGTCGGGTGTGGTCTTGAACCGAGATGCATCACACTTAATTGGGCTGCCCTCGTAACCGCCCTGGACATGTGGTCCTTTACATCACCCTTCTCAGGGATGATGCATCATGTGCGGTCCTGATGTGGTTTTTAATTGTGTCACATTTAACATAATTAAGCAGCGCTTTCCTTTAGGCCATCTCTATTCCCTTTTCATGGAGCATTGAGCATTGATCACTTATGAATCCCGTATAAGACATTTGATAATCAACATATATTGGAGATTGCTAAATATGTAATCGTTTGACAATATGAAGCATGAATTGAAGCCGTCACCATAAATGATATAACGCGTGCAAACATCTCGTCTCACGATATTGATAACTCTCATGGTGTTGATGAAATGTCGTTATATATTTATATCTCAAATGGTGTTAGTGAATTGTTGTTCTTTATTGTCATTTGTCAATCATTCATATTTTCATTAAAATGTACAAACCCAAGCAAGCAGCCATCCAGTATTCATGCATTAAGCTAAGATATCAGAAAGGCAGCAATCGATCTGGTAGATGTATCAACTATTGTCATACCAACAGAGACCACGTGGGCTAGCAATGGCATTTACAACAGTATAACATTGACGGTATGTACAACGTTTGGTAATAGAAATGGATAAATTAATTCTATTGAGGATATAGCTCTATCAGCAATGTTATTATCTTATATGTTACTCGCATTTGGACTTTGTTATGAAACGAACTGTTAGCTCCGGAACAAAATAAGATATCCATATCAACTAGCATGCGCGTCTGCCGTGACATTTGTAATTATGATTTTGTCTTGTTAAATTTTATTTAACATACCTCTACTAAAATGCGTTTCTTACCATATAAGCCCGGTCAGTGCATGTGGATGATACAGATCATAGTGGATAAAGACAGCTGGTCGGGAAGAGATGGAGAAGGCAACTGGGGGTAATATGCCGGATATGTAGGATGGGGGTGAGCAGCTGGAAGATGTCACCAAAATTGATTTCGCTAAGATATTCATCATTTTCATCATAAAGAATTGACTGCTGTTCTCTTATCTGACAGAACTAAACATATTGTTTGACCATGGCTGACAAAGCAGTTTAGTCGCACAATTGACGGCCATTGCCAACGGCAAAGACCACAGCTGCATAGTCGCCAGGTCATGATATGCTATTTTCAGTCTCTTTGAGAGTCGATAGAACAGGGTGTTATGCAGGTCCTTGATATCAATGGATGCATTATATGACGCTGAGGATCAATTTCTCTCAAATAATGTCCCATTATGTCAACCGAATCAAGTGAATAACCGATCACAGATTCGGCCGGCTGACAAACGCGATAGGTTTCACAAACTGTCGTCAGGATATCGTTGAGTTTGACTGCTGCCTGTCTGAGAGGGAGCTTGACCTGTAGTTTACATATATTAGCCGTCGTAAGTTCAGTGCCATTTTGCATTTTGCTTCATGCCAATTGTGAAACTTAAATTGACAGCATTTTAACTTTTTCCACGACATCTGGTTCCATTCACGTTCGAATTGCATTGACACTTAAAGCGGTACGATTAATTACAGCTAATGACTGTGAAGTTGTGTTTTTATTTTGTGGTAAAGAATATATTGTAAAATTTTCTTGCCAAAATACTGTTAGTTTGACCCCAATTCTGTGCTACCTGACATAGTCCTTTATTCTTTTAAATGCTGTAACTTGTGTGAAATGCACAGTATCATCAAAAAGTATTGGGCTTTCAGATTAGATTATTTGCACTAAAGTTTGTGCAACACGAACTGTTGTCTCCTAAAATGTGCTGATGTGTCTTCTAAGATCCTACTTACGTTCAATTGCGCAGTATTCTACTTACATTGCAGCGCCTGTAGACAAATGCTAGAAAAGCTTTCTGCTGTAAGGGTCGACAATAAAAGAAGCCACTTAGAACTGTAACATGATCAAGCACAGATCAGTGCAATCTCATTGGGTTTGGGCATGGATGACCTGGGTCGCACTTTAATTTATAAAACTGCACTTCTCCAGAGCAATCGTTAATTCACTCATAGCGCGGCGTATAATATTATTTAGAATCAGAAATGTTATGGCCAACACATATAGATAATTGTTTCAGTCCTAATTTTAGAAATATAAAGTAGCATATTGTGCCATTGATTTGTCTTCAATATATAATCCGTAAATACTGGACAAACTACAAAAAGCCCAGCACATTTTAGACACGTTCTTGCGGTCACAGGAGCGATACTAACGCTCTGTTCAAAGGACCGATACTACCGCTATGGTCACGGAGCGATACTAACGCTCTTGTCAAGGAGCGATACTAACACTCTGGTCATGGAGCGATACTAACGCTCTGGTCACGGAACGATACTAACGCTCTGGTCACGGAGCGATACTAACGCTCTGGTCACGGAACGATACTAACGCTCTGGTCACGGAGCGATACTAACGCTCTGGTCAGTGGAACGATACCAATGATCTGGGTTCAATAGCGACACTTACACTGCAGTAACCGATACAATGCCGCCGATCTAAGCAACACTGATTCCGAGTACAATGTCGATGTAGTTGTAATCGATTGCATTATTGGAAATGAGCAAGGCATGGCAAGAAGTTATTATGTTGATATGCAGGTTTCTACCCCAGAGAGGACGTTATAAATTCCACCGGGGTCATGGCTCCCAACACTTGCCATTTCATGCATTGATAGAATATGATAATGATATGTTTATTCTGCTTGCTAATGTTTACCAGGTAATGTTAAGGAGATATGTCTGTCCCACACATAAAGAAACCATAATCAGGCAGTCATTATCGTCCACCGTACGTATTTTATATGATTGATTGAGCAAACCTCCGTGGCAATATGGTGGACGACGCGTTTTATGTGACCACAATCAATGTCTTCTGTGTGGTGATGCATTATGATAAATCGCGAGTTTGTCGCCTTTTCTTTGTCAACTTGTCAGCTGCCGGATACCTCCCACGGGGATATACAAAGGATAATGGGTATAGCCAGCGACATGATGATAGATGGGGAGATGTTACAACCTTCTCCAAGTTAACTCACCACCATCACATCCGGCAATGCCATGCATGCATCATGCAAATACCAAGTCATGCTGTGGATTCATAGATGCAGTCGAGAAAAGCTGTCTGGAAAGCATGATAAGCTCGCCTTTTTACAAATACCACTTGCACTAGCCTAAGTATAAACCTCTCGGTAAGAGGTGGATTCAAAATTATTCAAGAAAAGTGAGAGCTAACAGACTTATATTACCACAGCGAAGCAAACGTTGACATAACCGTTTAAATCGTATGAAAGGGTTATAGAGTAGATGGGCACCACTCAAGTCTTTGTTACTGCCGTCGTCTAGTCTCGACTAAAGTATTTATTCAACACCTGCCTACCTTCAATTCGAATTGTTGCGCCTGGGAGTAAATACTAATTATGCTTTCTGCTGTAAGTGTGAACCATACAAGAGGCCGCTTGCGGCAGCAGCAGAATTTAGTACAAGACATGTCGGTTCTAGGTTTTCGTCACACTGGGCACGAATCTGGTTTCGAACTGAGACACGTTTAACTTCATCAAGCTGCTCTAGATTTGGGACAGCCTACATTACCTTTCTCTAGGATAGTGTGTTGTGACGACACACACACGAGGCATTAATCATTAATGAGCTCAAAATAAGCCATATTATAGACAATATATATTGGAGAATGTTTAATGCATACCCTTCATAATCTATTAAAAACGGGGCAAACAACGGTTGTCTAAATACGAGAAAACCAGTCGGTCACCAGTCATAATCTCCTTAACCTCGCCTCTGCTCATGTTCATGTTTGCCAGGAACCTGCTGTGAAAAAGATATGTCATGGTTACTCTCAGTTGAACAATGATCATTTATTGCTACAAAGGCGCAAGTTGCTTTTGGTGACAGAAAAACTGTCATTGTTGCTTATGCATTTGGGTCTTAGTACGTCCTGCCAAGTCATATATCAGAACAGTATAAACGCTGGTTGTTTGTAAAACAGAACAACATGTGCAAGTTCGGGAAGGTAATCAAATAGTGGCGCTTTCTGTCTTGACAGTGACAGTGAACGGCGACTGTGAATGCGAAAGACAATGAAGCTATCGCCAATTCGAAGTAAACTCATCAGTCCCACCTGACCCAACACTGGGTCGAACGTCATGCAGGCGAGAAGGTTAATGCTAGGAGCAAGTGACCAAGCGGCTGCACATTGCAGATTACACCGATCAACAACACTCGACTGGTTGTGTGGCCTTATTCATCAGCCACAGACACTTGATTATCTGGTGCCCAGCAGCGTCGAATCACATTACCCAATGTCCAATCGGAAGAAAGCTCACATCTTATCTCCACGAATGACAGGCATGACGTATTGACTAATTTATTGTCATTCTGCTAAGGATGTATTATGATGAAGAAAATACGCTTGATGTCCTTCCATTTTGTATCAGCATTCACCTTAAATATTGCGGGAGGGATGCGATGTTATAGTGATAATAACGAATCATGGAACAGCAAGTTCAGTTCTGACGAGGAGAAACACCGCACAAAACGCTAATTGCTTATGACAAGAATCTAACCTTTCTCATTTGGGTGACTAATTATAACAATTAAACTGGTGCTATTTGTAGCATTCATTCTTCATGATGTGACCAGTGTATGATTGGATTGTGTCTCGCGTTGTCATGGGGATCAATCAGGTCCCTATTGTATAAACGGAACCAAATGGCATTCTACCGTGATGCTCACAATCGAAGCAACATAATATGACGATATCGTTTTCGAAATTACCTCTGTAATTATATTTGCATGCAGCGTAATGTCCATGCGTGAAAGTAATTTGTATTGCAGGCAATAAATCACAATTAGGGTCAAGTATGTGAGGGCTAATTTATCCTGACGGTTTTGTCAAAACTATTGGTGCAAAAAATCAAAGGAATTGCTAGTTCTCCACTTAGGTTATAATCACCATCGAATACCTGTGGTGGAAGGGGGAGCATGTGGGTGTCTAGTGATTGAATTTAGATCACGTCAATGCAAGGAGGTTATGTCACGAGGTGTAGGTATAGTTTCAAATTCGTTACGTTGCGCATGACATGAGGGAGTCTGCGGTTACCCTCCCTAGTATGGTGTTTTTTCAAGGTTAGGTGCACGCGGAGCTTTGATAGTTAATGACGAACATATATTGGTGATCTTATTGCGACATTTGGACTACATAAATTAATTTAAATGGGTAGACAACATTTGCATTTATATACAGTTTGCCCTCGTAAAGAACTTTCCACGTACCTTAATAAATATTATCATTATTCCCAATAAATCTAAGATGATTTTTTCTGAAAACATGAAGGCTTTCAAATGACTTACGTCGAAGACACCACCCAAGGTCAAATGCATTTTGACCATTCGACGATAAAACATTTACAGTGGATTGGCGTTACACAGTGGGAAAGGGATGTAAATTTCTGCGAGAATAGATTGAGAACGATGTCTTTGATGGGTAATTAGACTGGACAAACGCTGATTCCTGATGGAACGGCGTATTCTGTATATTTTATTTATATGTATAGAGTAACATCACTCGAATGTCAATCGTTAGACATCGCAGCTGCTGTCCAAGGATTATGATGATAAGCACTCGGCAGCAGAATGCACTGGACGGGGTTATTGACAATGAAAGCAATCTATTTATCCACTTCTATGTCTTGCGATCGCCAAACAACCGTTGTTGAAATACATCAGGATATATAAATAAAAAATGCGTCATCATCCTTACAGCAATGCAATTTTATCAATGTGCTACGCGCTCATATGATATTAAGTTTACCTGACTGCTAAATGCACCACATACTCCCATAGCATGTGTCATTGGTAAACAGGCGATGTGGACAACCGCATGGCTGATTACAAAACCACGTGCACACAATATTCTTTTGCCATCAAAGGCAATAAATCATCTAAAAGGTTGAAGACTGTTGATAATTGAATACTTTTTCAACTCTCTTGCCAGCTAATTGACTAAATTATTGATGAGGAGTTTATTTATAGATGAACATAAATAGTAATTTTTTTATGAAAACACAATAACGTCAATTCGCTTGTATAATTAGACATGATGCACCATGAGTGTGCCTAAGTGACACAGCAAATGATGGATCGTGATCCTCTAATAGAAATAACAAATTGTAGTCATTAGCCGTATGCATGTAAATCACGTTGTTCATCACCATAATATGCGACACTTGGCGACATTATTGTTGGTGCGATCCATACACAAAATAATTTGTTGGTATGAAATAATTGGCGAGATCCCACTAGCTCATGTACCAAATAAATCATAACGGGACCGATTGTCGAATGAATATTTCTCATATCTGCTTTACAGAGTAATGTGTTAGTAATAATCAATACCTGTAATGCTGACACCAACACTTCTATGTCACCGGTGCTGTTTGTGGATATGTATAAACATCGGTTGGGAGAAACAGTTTGAACAGTAGAATGGGTAAAAGAAAAACAAATGTTTCCTGGTTGACAGCTTAAACAATAACAGTATAGAGAGCAGTCGATAGCGTGAAATAAGCTGAAATTAAACCAAAGCTACAAATACCTATTCAGCATATGTGACACGTAGGCTACCAATAAGTTGACAATCATCGTTATTTTGTAGATGTAGTGTCAAACAAAGCCACGATCCTTCAGAAATGGCTACAGACATGGGCCTTAAATGATTATTGCCATAGTATCCCGGAGGTGCTTTATCTCGACACGTATCTCGTTAACACCGTAGCCTGCCCTGCTAGTCTCTCATCTCCATCAATATCATCTACGGCGATTAAACATGTTAATCAACAAGGACAATGATAACAAATGAATGGCAACTAATATATCGCGATAGCATGGCGTCTTCCATTGACACAAGATGTCGTAAGTTTACTAGGATAATATCCTAAATTTTATAAATTATCATCTGTTATCATGTTATGATATATTTGATATACGTCTATGACATGTTTTTGGTCACTTAATAATTAATAAGTCTCTAACATGCTACTCCATATATGCGAATTTTGATATCTTTTCATCTATCACTGCTTTTACGATGGGAGAGGGAGCAATAACAACGATATTGTCACAGGAACAATGCCTACTCTGTGGTCATAATGACAATAACAGCAGCACTATGATCCCTGTAGTAATGCTGTCATTGCCAATATCCCTTCGGAGAAATGGAGACATATTAAGACAATCGTTTTCAACAACTAAACAACTTAGCTATCTAGGTGTACTTTTTACAGGGCGTGCACGGTATCGCTGCTGGTTACACATTGCCCTTTCGACATTACGTTTGTTGCCTTTGGAAGATTGCAAATTCTAGGTCGGCGTATATCTACAGTGGCCAAAACATGTGGGAAAATGCCTGTAAAAGTAACAGATGGACCTTATTATGCTTATTTCATCCCCTTTGTAATGATGCATTTAATCACTCAAAGTATTGATGTCATCAAGACGACTTTGTTTTGTAAGATGAAGTCACATTTTTTAATAAAAATCACATGATGTATTTTCAATATTGTTACAGATGTATTCACTTAATTACCATAATGTTTTACAATAGCGCCAGCTGTATAATGACATGATGTATAATTTAATTCAAGATTTTGAAGAGATGTTCCAATAAGCGCTTCCACTGAATTAATTGAACTGACAAAGGAAAAGCAATAACCATCTGTGCTTAAGCTTCCAATTTCACGCGGGGAGAGAACAGTCTTGTGGAGCTTTCTCACAATTTACCACACGCTATAAAGTCATGTTCACAACAATAAACGATTTAAATAGGAATGCTCTTGTGTGTGGTCAATTATTACCTAATTATATGTCCAATGGTTCATGTGCGCTGTGGCGTGCCAAATGCTAATTTGGTATCTCGTACCAGTCAGTGACAATGTCTACAAGATGAGGAGCCATTTGAATCAGAATGGCGCATATGCTCAATTCCATTAGTGTAGAGATCTAACGTTGCGCATAAAAGAAATCTGATAATTCTCCGCGATCTGAAATAACACATCGGCTTATCGATCGACAACATGCTTCTATTTAATTATGGTTGCCCAAATAGATACCGCAGACTATATATTCATGATATGTTAAGATAAGTCTATTGAATGATGTAATTATTGTGCATATTTGAGTAGAAGAACCTCAGAACAGTCGTAAACGTCGTTAAATCTATTAATCACTTAATGCATGTCTGGCAGCTGAGCACTTGCCATTGTTCCTACCCGTCCGCTCTGCTGAGGACCAATTTATCTGATATTCCCCTGATGGCTTTATCAATGTCATAAATATGGGCCGAATCAAGCTCTTTTGATTGATCGGGCACAACCAATATATCCTGTAAATTCGCCCGAAAGGATGAAATCGATCACGCTTGAACAAATTATACTTCCGCTTATATGTTTTAGTTAAGGGGCTAAAAATAAAACCAATCTTTGCACGCTCAAGCACAAGATATGTGAGTTGCTGAGATCATAGAAGGTATGATTAAGCTGGTGTGGTTTTATGATCATATTTATAGATCCTGAGCAAGGATATTAGAAACGCTTACAAAATGATGCAAATCACCTAGGCGAAATTAAATTTACTAGACATAAACAAGAAATCGTTGGCTTAATTAAATTTATTGCAGTTAATATATTGACACATGACTTAAATATCATTTCCATTATGACTGACAAGAGTGACATGCCGGAAGAGTACATTCATACAATAAAGAAATAATGAATCACTGCCTTAATCGTGTTGGATTTTGAAATTGCTAAGCGGGTTTGCATTAACTCTAGTTACTGGTAAACTGTTCCAAGAGTTCACAAAAAGCCAGATGCTACATTTTACTGCTATGATGATGAATAAAGGTAGATGGATGGAAAGGGCAAGAAAACGTATTTATTGGCTGCTGTATTTTGCCTTTAAGAAACAAAAATGTGATATGATAATTGGCTTGTCTAGGATGGAAAAGGGGTGTTATTGTAATAAATATGATTTGTTTTCATATTCTGTAAACGAGTAGGCGTTAACTATCCCTATTTCTATCAAGGAAATTCCCTAGGGATGAACATGATCGCGCTCAACGCAATTTGATGACTACTTTATGCCAAAATTTGTATTATTGTTCGTTATACGTGGTATCATTCCAAATGATAGCAAACATGGTTGTGAATTATATGCGTATCCATATTGCCAGGGAGTGACCGTTCTTGCGAATGCTGAATACATTGCAAGGAAAAACGTTAACGAGAAGCTTCGGACATGCATTGATGCAATGCGTGGTGTACTTTCTTACGAATGTAGTGATGACTTGTTATTTACTATATGTACAATGGTTTACATTGTTAGAAGGTTTGGGGTTATAGATTCCAGTAGTATCGGGTAGATTTAATGCACAGGAAGACTTAATTTATCATATGTATTATTCCTTGTAGGAAAGTATGCAAAAATCAGCATTGTGTTCCAAATTCACTAAATAATACGATTTTCAAAACTCTTCCTTGGGCATAAATGGAGCCTAATGAATACATTCGACAATTTGGAAAGACTCCTGTCAAATAAATCACCACAATCACATTAGACACCAGGGGCTCAGTAAGTAGAGATTGCAATCAAAATTAAACTATACCCTGATTGATACAGTATATTTCAAAGGTGATCTGGTGGAAAAAGGGATCACTGCACCTAATTGCCTTGCGATGTTGACTGTGGTAAATAAATGCCTCTGAATGTAAACTGGGAAGAACAAGCAAACTGTCATTTGACAACAACTACTATAGATGTCTTATAGATAAGACATCTACAGCAAATGCAGCGAAATAGCAAGTTTTCATGTCGATGCGAAAAGAATTGTGTCATTCAGCCATGAACTAAATTGTTTCTATATATAGTATGTGTTCATCCGTGTTTGTCATTATAATAGCATTTTAATAGTCAAGCACGAAGTCTTGCTTGGGGCAATAGACAAGATAAAGGTCAGCCACTAAATTGAAACCCCTCCCCCGCTGTCGAATAACACTGGTTTGGATTAATTGCCTTCAGACGGTAGTTCACGTGATAATAATACCGACAATGAAAGCGAAGCCGATTCCGACTATCAAATACTGTTTGCACAACGAATGGAATATGTTGTCGCATATAAGCGTCATCTGCTGTATTGAGTTTGTGACAATGTTTTCGGTAGTATCATCTGTGTCCGTGTCAGATCCATGGTTATTTGACAACAATTTTGTCCTGTTCTCATATCATCTCCACCATCATACATTGAAAGTTCCGGGTGATGATTGGTCGAAAGAAAATCCCTAGCAATTCCCGATCGAGTACCACAGTAGCATCGCATTGGACATCCCAGCGATAGTGTCCTCCATCCGCCTGGACAATGAATTTGTGCGCGATGGGTCCCAAGGGCGCCCCCATAAACCTTCTAGTCTCAAATCTCGTTGTTCAGAGTGACGACGAATACCAATGTTTCATTTCATTGTAACCTTTCGAGCGTTATGTCATGTGCCTAACCAGTGATAGTTTTGAAACACAGCAAGACTGGATTATAGATATGATCGTCTCCCTCGAAAGAATTATTAATTGCATGTAGACAGACGTGCGAAAGGTTATCCCGAAGGATGGCTGTATCATCCCATCACAAACATTGATATCAGAGCAATGATTGCTTGTTGTTGAAGCACATCACAGTTACCAACGCTATCGTCAAGAAAATGTTTGGCTACAGGAACGATATGTACGTCATCTTAACATTACCGATACCAACCCCACCAATATATTAACGATGCCAGTGATATGATCACAGGAACAATACCTACGCTGTGGTCAAATGAACAAGGCCATCCTGAATCTAACATATTTAGTTATATCCCACTACTGCCGTAAGAGAATTCCTTGCAAAATGCTTTTATGGTGAGTCCTTCCAAACCTACTATACGTCATTAATAGCTGTGTAAGCCTCCACAATATGGATCTATTTTGGGCACATGTGATTATTACAGCTTTAGGTGATATCCATAAATGGGTTAATGGATGGATTAACACACACGCTGTACAAAAGCACCACAACTTTAGCATGAACAGCATGAAGGTTGATAAATGTATTAACTAACTGCAATTGAGTATCGTTTAGACATATAGTATTATGTGGTTAGTTGTACAATTGATCAGGAAGTGAGTGATTGCTGTTCATAACAGCTAATAACCTCAGTATCGAAATGTTCATCTAAAATAGCTCGTGTTGAGATGACCTAGGGGTATCGTTACACTGCTTGATGTCCATCCACATGGCGCCTTGTTCTCCGAATGTAATCTATTTAGTATTCTGTTTGCCTTTTATCACGTGATGCCATTCAGATCAAATGGGCCTTCAGCCATTGCTATATGACCTTCACAGCGAAAAGCGCTATATATAACGCACAATATATAATGCTTGAGTATACAGCGTGGATAGATTTTCTTATGAATTTAAATCGCAACAGGATCCTGTCAATGATATTTGTGATGATGACCCATTGTTATCTCTGTGATTCGAGTCGTTTAAATTCTCCAGGACATACTACAGGGCTGTGACAATTCTGAAATATCCACGAAGTCTAAAAATATTGATAAGGCGTAGCATTATGAGTTGCAATGTATCATCTACAAAAAGCCAGCGGTCAACAAAGAAGAACAATTTATGAATCAACAAAAAGGGTTACGTACGATGTACATTTAAGCACTCTGGTTTGTCCATGGTCGGTGTTACGCCCTTATTAACCGTGTATTATTGGAAGGATAACTCAAACATAGCATCAGCTCACCCATGTTCGCCCAACGATGGGGCTAGTCATCAGTAACTCAGACATCATACAGGTTCTAGTATTGGTTAAAGATTATCAAACAAATCAGGAATCTTTACTTACCGCAGATGT
Source organism: Urechis unicinctus (assembly GCA_034190875.2). NCBI lineage: Eukaryota > Metazoa > Annelida > Polychaeta > Xenopneusta > Urechidae > Urechis > Urechis unicinctus. Next base: position 8,350,680 of record CM067349.1, read on the forward strand.
TGTATAAATTAATTGACTGAATAATGTCTTGTTGCAAGATTATTGGTCAAAATCCGATAATAGCTAACACCAATGGTTTAAGAGAAAATATATGAGAGAATGCCAAGCCGCATGGTTAATGCATGTACCCTTACACACCCTAAACCCGCGTTCACCTGTCGGGAGTAATCTAGTAATCATATGATCAATGTGCACAATCTATTCGTATTCAGGTGTATTTACCGTATTGTTAATCAAACTTATTTCAGTTCAGTTGTTACCTGGTCCGTATCAGTGATCCTCATATACGGTTGTAATGTATAGGCGTTATATATGAAAAGATATAGTGATGTTGTAACAAGTGGTCGTAGGTAATAGCAGACTATAATATCTTTGCTTACTCGAAAAATATCAGGCACAGTTCTCTCAGTCTACTCCGAGCAGACGGATCTGTGTGAGTTATTCAGCAGTCGATCTAGCGGGGTAGTAACGTGCTTCAATTCCCAAATTCACTCATCACCTCTCACCATGTCATCGGTTACTTTGTCGTCCTCAATGAAACATACATTCCGAAAACAGTAACATATTTACCAGTCTGGCAGTACAAGTGATTCTTTGAACCACACTTAAACATTAATCAGTCAAGAGGGTGATTGAGTGACATGCTGTCAGCAGCCTGCAGACGATGCACTCCATAGACGATGTTAGCTTCATTTTCGAATTGCACAATATGCAACAAAGCTATAATGTTCACTCATATTGTTTTAAAGCGATAATGTTAGGAACGACAACTTCATCCTCGGTCCTGACCATTATGATTCTAGCGCATCAGACATCATTTCAGAAGCCTGTCGACGTTTACTCAATAAACGATACTCTCATTGTCAGTGATCATATTGAACAATAAGCAATTATGTCCACACACTGTCCATAGCAATATCTATTAATCATCTCAACGATTATTGCTGCGGAGACAGCGGCGGTACAGACAGCAATGGATGCTGAGTAATAAATATCGTTAAGAATAGGGCCGTTAATTGATCTGATAAGGAGACACATGATGACTGACGCGTAAGACTGGGGTTTGTTCTCACAGCCTTTGTGTTCATATTGCCGCCACAAGTTATTACCAGCAGAAAATTCTGATTTCCTAGGGCGTGGCTCAAATAGAAATGCCATTCGCTGCAAACCTATCCACCAGAGTTTCATTATATTACGCATCATTCACGTCAAATGAGGTGGCTCTGGCGTCGCCATGTGTAACGGCGCTCCATTATCTTCAACGCGTAATTGCAAAATATTTTGAGAATCATTATCAGGTTATTATACAATATATAATATGTAACTCGGGCTACTGCTGTAATTAATGTACCGGCCGATTGTACAGATAACGGTCCTCTGGCAATCTAATCATCGCTGGAAAGTGATGTCACGTGGCTGTTGTAGGCTGGTTTACAGCAGAGTGCGTAAGGAGCTGCCCAGCATTGCAGCAGTGAATCCAATTTATCACTGTTAAAAGCGGGTTTGCGTCTGTTGTACTCCACAAGGCTAGCAAATGTCGTCAAATGAGCCCCTAGAAATACCGTTTCTTTGTATGTCCAATATGGTTGTGGCAAATCCTATGGACTGCAAAGAAAAGATTGTTCGAAATTGCCAGTCCCTTATTATTTGTCCTAATATTTCTCGCATAGGGAACATTTGTCATGCTGTAGATAATTTAAATCAAGTCACCCCGTTTTGGTATCACTGTGTTCCACGCACAATTCTGTCGATGCTGCTAACAATAAGGCAGATACCTGCAAACAGGGAAAGAAATCAGCCGTTGAATGCATTCATTAAGCAAACGGCTCGATAGCTGACGGTATCGATTTTATATGTGTTGTTTGTAAATGTCGACCACTTGAAAAGCTGCATGGTCCGAAGTATTGGTTTCTTCAACACGAATTGTTTTCGCGTATCAGGTCAGATTGGGGTCAAACATCATTTAAGTCCATTAACGGATATCCTTGCTATGGGAAGCTCCATGTACTAATATTGCTGCCCCATTCTGAAAGCTTAAGCCCAGGTTTATTGGTTATCCTTTCTCGTCAGTTGAAGCAACTCAGTGAAAACGCCATGTCAGATATTGGGAACCGTACATCTCTGCAGCATGATGCGGGGTACAATAATGCATAAGTGACATTGTAAAGCATTGATTTTATGACCATAGAGTTGCCGTTATTCTCAAGGTACTACAGTATTGACAAGTGTGAATTTACTATGTTTCATTTGTACTTATTACACGCCCAGGAACCGTTATATTTATGCCAGAGATCAACCAATTGTATACTCAAATTTGAGGGAATCAACAGCAGTACTAAACAGTACCAATTAGTGATTAAGCAGAAAACGTGAACAAACAAGAAGTGTCCACAATTATTTCCAATCTGGTTGCATCCGTACAAAGGACGCCCGTTGGTGTCCTCTTGTTGTCGCCATTTAGGAATGCGGGTTACATGTATTCCTGCTGGGATTCCATCCTTACAACGGAAAGCTTTAGCAGTATTTACCTCCGGTCTAATTCAATTGCGAATTGACAATAGGTATGGATTGAATACATATATTAGCCGCTGATTGTCAAAGTACTTAGAGGAGACAAAAACTTTGAAAATGCGTTATGTGAACTTCAGACTGTTGGACATTAAACGAAAGCAATGTTATTTGACCACGGGAGAGGTTTTTCTTTGTTATTTTCTGACTGAATCACTCTAATTGTCCCGAGTTGAGACCACATGGGAGAGAGTACCAAATACAGTGATCAACACAAGACGGCTCTGAAATTCTTCACAACTTTCATATATTGTAAATGTACGGTTGCATTGCCTGTCAGCCGATACCAGCTAAAATAAATAACATGATATCACTAAAACCTAGACCAGGTGCACATTTCAACATGGGATCCCTGATGACATGATTGATTGTCAAGGTACTTCATTACTTTGCACATCAGAATAAATCTGTTATATTTGCTTATTAATTAGGACATAAATGTTATACTTTATACATTAAATTAGCGCCCATTACAATAAACTGCGTAATGTGTTATTGATGACAGCAGTCTTAGTAAATGACCATACTATGACCCTCACATTAGCATGATCAACGACTCATTCGGAGCATAATCAATTCCACCTTTGCACATATGGCTGTCACTCTGTTGATAAAACCACGGCATGCATATTGAGGTTCTTGGATTATTGATGATATGCAAAATACGAAAAAGCTACAATCGTGCTTCTCTGGGGGCGCTTCAAGGGTCACATTAACCGTAAGTTATGGTATACGCATCGAAAATAAGGAATATATCCGATCCCAATTCTGTAGCCCTCCCGCACCACTCGGCTTGGGCAACCTTGGCTGACTGGAGCAATTTGATCACGCGCGACGTCTTGTGATTTCATCGCGTATGCAACACGCTAAAACGAGAATATCAAGGTGTGTGAATCTAGCTCTTTCCCTATTGATGAGCAACGTCTATCCAGAGAGGATTGGATTTGGTTTCAGTTTGCGTCAGCGTGTATTGAATTGCCATGCGTTAAGAAGGTTCATTAGAGAAACTATCCGATTGATCCCTGCGCTTCATAGATAATTCTTTACAGGCATTGTCAAATCTCCAGAGGCTCCTGCAAGGCTATAGTGACGCTAAAACGGCTACAAGGTTCCGGTTAATATGGCTGCTCCGCCTCATACGTAGAAAAGCATTGCCAATAAGAGAGCAGCAGTCACCAAGGACGACCGGGTCGAAAATCAACCCAGCGCGGTTCTGTTCGATTTATATTTATGGAAACTGGCTTCATCATGGTTGAAGCGGCCAATTTGAACGTTCTTCATATCATTCACTACTATATACTTTGAGCAAAACACCTACATCATTGGAGATTACTGAGAGCCATTAGGCTTATCTATACATTGGGGAAAGTCGAAGGGAGGTGACACAATTCATGCATACATATAACCCGCTATGCACTTGGTCTACATATGAATGTAGATAAAAATGAATAAAGATAACCTCCTTTCGTCGCGAGTAGCAGCATGTCATTCATCATTGTGGCAATGCAAAACTGACATTAAAACTTGGGCAGTGCAGCGGAATAGCCTGTGTTTGAGAGCAGCTATTAACACTCGATTATCACTCATAAAGCGGCAACCCAAACATTGCATTACTTTCCTCATCACGTTAAGCAGCCCCTGACACAGGTCCGATCAGTCACCACGCAATTCCATTCTGATTTCGTGCCCTGCTAACAGTCCATGAATGACAAAAGAATGAAAGTGGCATTATTGAATGCTCCTGAAACCATGTTTGTCTCAAACAATAAATGTGCTTTTATTTCAACATTTGTCGAAGCAATATAAACATGATGCATCCAATAGTGAATTCTTGCCGGCAGAGATCAATAAACTCATTAAGATGAAGCGGTAAATGCAAATGTTAGCTAATTTTCAAGTCTCTCTCTTCCAATATGAAGTTATATTAAAATAGAGCATTTTGTTTCACTGGTGGAAGGCACGCTACAATACATCACTAGGCATCATGAGCAAAGATTTTTGTCTGCTTGATACGCACAGGGCTGTGGTAATTCCGAATTCCCCTTTTTCAATACTGTTTTATTCAACCAATAAACAACACAAACCCTTCGATAATAACCATGAAGAGATTAATAGTACTCTTAACATTCTTACGAAGAGATCCATTTGCATTCATCTTGTCAAAGGTCACATATTTCAGACACTATTTGTTTTTTTCATATGTAGCTAAATGGTAAATGTCATTAATCAGTTACAGATGCAAGAAAATGGTACTTCTCAGGAGGCGCTTTCATGTAAACATTTTTTGTTTATTCGGACATTTACTTGCCATGTTAATACATCCCATCGCCCTTTCTTTCGTTTAGGGCTACCATGTCTGACTTGTCTTACTTGAGTCTGGAGAATAAAGCATTCTCTGACTAGACTGTCATATAACCTAACGTAAATAACAATAACTGCCAAAAGATGAGATACTGATTGCAAATGTGATGCGATCTAACCTCGTCTTTGTTTTATCCCGCTTGGCCATAACGAGCTGGTTTCATTCGCGGAATGATCCATCATCAATGAATCATTAACGTCACTGAATCTGTGCTGAAAATAACCAGTCGTTACTTTAAATGGATCCGTATATTTGTTTTGATTATGGGGCTCACCATATTTATACGCACTACGTATAATTTGACACCAGATAATTCAGATTAGTGTCACATTGACACCGTACTTTCCGAGTCCTTAGAGTTACCCAGACCAACCAGCGCGCTGTGACTGTGGCCAAATGTAGGAGATAATGGTAACTTAGGAGGTATAATTTTACATCATATTTGTATTGAGGTCGGAGAGCCTGTGGTGTTTGATCCAAAGACTGTGTATAAGGAGTATACACGACAATGGATATCAACATGAAAAATATCCGAACCAACCCTGATGCCCGGTGATATTTAATGACCCAAGACGTCATGTGTTAAATCAACGGATGCACAACGTTAGAACGAGATCCGAATGACGCTGCTTGAGGTTTGTAAAAGTAGGTAAACCACTAATGTTGGGACAAGGGGATGAAGGTTATCTTTAACAATAACTTCGGTGTTTTGAAGAGAATGTCAGACATACTTCTCTTCGTTTACATTTCTTCGTTTGTCAAGCGTGGTAATTGTGTGCTTTGACTCCCTTTGATCACCTCTTAGTGCAAGCATTCATATAAAAGGATATACTGCAATGGAACAATGTTCGCAACAGAAGCAATATCCATTGCTCATTCATTTTTCCCGCGAAGCCAACATCGTTCTCAGTCCTAATATGGTGACCCATGGTGTTGGGGCCGAGAGAGCTGGGGTCGGTGTCCCGAAGCTCCCACGTGCTTGTTGCCACATCACTTGCATAAATATTTCTGCCATTCAATATTATCTGCTTCGAGTCTAACCACGATGATGCATCGCTGACGTGATGAGTTCTTTGTGTGAAGCGTCATGCTGGTCAATCAATGTGTCTATGGCGTCGTCATGTGTGACGGCGCTCCATTGTCTCCTACGCATGCGTCATTAATTATCGGGATCACTCGGTGGATTAGAAACAGAGCGCTGGTGTATAATGTGCGCAATATCACGTTGCTCGGTGACCTTTAGCACATCTTGTGTTGGAAATATGTTGTAGCGTAATGGTTGGCGTTATAAATCTCTCCAGAACAATAGTTCTGGACCACCCATACAATTATAAAGCACCTCCAATTCGGAGATGCATATGCATATGAGAGGCTCATTTGGTATTCAAGACGTTTGCACGATAATGACTATTAAGTGCAATATTATATGCAGCCTAAGCGTCAAAGAATCTGGCAATATATAGGCAGTTAACGTGTGATAAAGGTAGACATGGCATCTGTTAGATGACCTTGGTTATAGGGTAAGACACACGTGTTATTTGCGATATGTTAAATTAGACTGAATAAGACATCATCATTGACAATATCATGGCGGACACGTATGTAAGCTGGTACTGATATCGATATCTTGCATTGTTCCACAACTAGCAGTTGTATTTGCTTAAAGGTTAAGCAATTACATTTTCCTCGTTGAAGCATATTTATTGCATACGATTAATTGAGGCCAGCTTATGTTGTATTGATGGCAAGTCATCGAGGAACCTAACATCAGCGTGGCAATATTTGTGGCCTTTCAATTCTTTCCATCAGCTTGCAGACACAGAACAAATATGGAAATGGTTTCATCCTTGCCCCATCGCACTTTAGCCTACAGGTATATTCCATCCCATTAAAATAAATTAAAAGAAAGAGATATAGCTCAGTGTCTGGCGTCAAGCGTTATATATGCGTGTGGGTTCGCGCCATTAGATCAAACGCGTTTAATTAAAAGTGTTTAATCCTACTTGCAATTGCACTAAACGCTAGATATAATGCTGACAAACGGCGTGATGATTATTATATTTATGAACTAACCGCAATTTAGTTTCAGTTTTAGAAATTTGAAAATCAATTCATATAATAGTTTGTGGATAATTTTACAATTGATCAGGAAGTGAGTGATTGTTGTTCATATCAGTACATTACATCTGTTTGAAAAGAAGTTAGTTAGGGATATTATTGTTCATTCAAAATTCTTTGTATATCGTTATGTTGCTTTTTTCAGAACCAATCATCTCAGTAATATCCAGCTACCTGGCCAATTGTTCTCTGAATATAATATTACTAAATAATCTGTTTGTCTTTGCACCAAGAAGTGGGCCTTCACAACAATTGCTATATGATCTTTAGTGTGAAAAGCGCCTTATGATCCCTATATAACATGCTTAATCATCCCCCAAATTGTCCAGTTGACACAGATATGATACCCCGGTGGCTGCTTATACATTCCTTTGTTCACATATGACCAGCCAAAGTACTGTAATGCCCCTACATGGCTAAAGGTTTTTTTTTATCATCGTTAGTACTATTGACGCTGGCCTTAATTGCAACAAATAAGAATCAGATGGCATGAAACACTCCTATTATCTAAATGGCCAGCATTGGGAGGTGTTATATCTACTCGGTTAACTTGTGCAAGGTGCTATTATCTATTCGGTCAACTTGTACAAGCCAGGGAGGTGCTATAATCTACTCGGTCAACTTGTACAAATTAGAGAGGTGTTATGATTTACTCGGTAAACTTGTACAAGTCAGAGAGGTGTTATATCTACTCGGTCAACTATACAAGTCAGACTGTTATTAAATCTACTCTCTTAAGTCGTACAAGTCAGGGATTTGCAAATCGCAATTTCTAATCAAGCTAATGCCGTATTTTGGTCAGTTAATATTAACAACATTTAAGGGTTAGAAATTAGAATGGTAGGTGTTATTCTATTTGACATTTAAACTTCACTTCACATGAACATTAGATCACTGAAATAATTCTTAGCACTTAGCATTTATTGAATTTTGAACGCGATTAAAAGCCGGTTTGTGTAAAATGCCACTTTTGACATAAAGTTCCACAAATGACATAACACAAAATGCTGATTGACTTGAAAGCTACCTTGCTTAGTTTATTCCTTGCCTTGCGACAACTGAAATATGTATGCTAGAAATCACGCTAGTCGACCAAATCTGGCATTGGCTATTTATTTGAATTGGTTAACATAATGAGACATTATTGGACAAAAAGTGATACTTATCGTCACGTCATTCCGCCAGGTTTTTTTGATTTCGGCAAGGACTAATATAATACTTGGTTTCTGATATGTGAGCAATGTTATGATTCTCTGTGCATTAGTTTTTACAAACCAACATGATCTTATGGGCCATTATGCAGAAACAGCGCTGCAATAAATCACAATTTTCTGTCGACTTTGAATGCGTGGTGAATGGAAGACACAAACGACGTTGTAGGGTCGAAAATTATACTTTATTTTTTTAAAGACAGGATGACTTCTTTATTTATCAAAGTGATCGAAAAGGGTGATATTTAATGAGGAGAGAGATGTCTCTGATTTATGCTTGGTGATCTTGCTCTGTCGTGAGGGTGTGTTTACTCCTTTTTATTCCGTTTTTGACTTTTAGAGGCTGACCCATCAGCGAATGCTATTGGCTGAGAGGCTTCTAGCAGATTTACCAATGAGGTCGCCTCTTAATGACGTAGTTAAGTTGGGGTTCAGGAATAACAGAGGGGTAACTGGCGGGCTAGAAGCTTTAAGGTAGAGAGGGTGAAATTAAGTAAAACTGTTTACGAACTCTCCCTCCCCTTTAAGGTGGATGAATATCCGAACGCATGCTAACATGTAAGAATTTAACTTTAACCATACTTTAGCAACCATGTACAGTTTAGTAAGCTAATGCATGTAAGTTCCTTTGAAAATAATCATTAATAGTGATAGAAACAAAACGTACAGCAGTATGATGCTGACAGGGTGTACAGCTTACAAATTATGAACGGATGAATGAATGGTGAACGACATTGAAGAATTTGGTATGTTTTAGTTTACGACATGAGTTTTGAGAATGTTCTACCCTATCAGGAGCATTTTTTAAGCGGCAAAGCGAAAACGAAATGTACTTGCTGTGTAGACTGTGTAAAAAATAACATGAGCACACACTATCCATTACATGTGTATTCCAAATGATCGTGGCTTGCGAGATAAATAACAAATGGCTTAATTCTGACTGACATTATAAGTCTTACGCGATTTGTCCATCAGTACATGCTGGGGTACAGTTTTGCCTAGTGTCATTGATTTGACCCAATAAGGGTGCAATATCATGACCAAGTTTCATGTCCCAAATGCTGTAAAAGACATGAATAACCCTTATATAGGGTCCCATTGCGATTTATTAGGTGCTTAATATCGTTTGCACTTCTGTTGCTAGTCTTGGTGCGCTTACAATCTTGATAAGCCGTTATGCTTGTCCCAAACGAATGGCCGTGCGGTGTGATCATTGTATGTAGGAGGCCTATATATGAATATGCGTTGACATTTCATTGTATATAATCACCAGCGGACAATGTACTTCGGAATCGCAGCCTGTGATGGGTGTGATTTGTACATTCTTGATCCCTTTCCCACCAGATCACTACACACTACCGTCGTAGGAAAGCGCATGTTCTTTTGCCAAGAGCGTCTGTAGCGTTCTTGTGACCAGAGCGTTAGTGTCGCTCCAGTGACCAAAGCGTAAGTATCACTTCTGTGGCCAGAAGGCTAGTATTGTTATTGTGACCAGAGCGTTTGTACCTCTCCTGCCACCAGAGCGTTAATATCGTTCTTGTTACCAGAGCGTCGGTATCATTCGTGTGACAAGAGCGTTAGTATCGCTCCTGTGACCTGAACGTTCGTATATTTTCTGTTACCAGAACGTTGGTAACTCTCTTGTGGTGAGAACGTCAGTATCGTTTCTGTGATGACGGCGTTATTATCGTTTCTGTGATGAGAGCATTGATAGATTAATTACGGGAGCACCCGTCTAGCTAGATAACATTAGATAAATCAAACTTACAGGATATGCCTAAGAGGTGAGTATTGAAAAGGGTTCACGTTGGAGGAAGTCATCACATACTAATAATTTGGTTCAGGCAATTAAAATCGCTTGTGTAAATTTAATCCGAGTTACCACTAGTAGCTAACATGCTCCACTCTTCCATCAGGATATTCACTACCCCCTACATGATTCACAGCAAATAAAACACAGATTCCTCTTCATTAGCCTACTCTACAGCGTGCAGGATAATAAATGGGTCAAATGTAATTTTCACCTTCTCATTCCACGACCTATTTATCTGTGA
>CM067349.1:8365492-8392992 GCA_034190875.2 Urechis unicinctus
TTTTCAACAACCCGCTAACTAAGATTCGTGGTTCTTCATGAAACTTCATACAACGCAAAATAGAGAAAATAATTTTTTTTCACAAGCACTTGAGGGTTCATGGTTTCATAGCGGGCCGTTTTGAAGGATGGTTAACTAAAGAAATAACCACGGAACCCACTATTCAGTCTCTTATGTGATGCACAATGTCCCGAAAAAAAGTTTATTCACTGAGAGGAATCAATTTAAACAAGAATGTGGTAAATGCGACTATGTCTGGTCTATTTCTAACAGATATTGGACGTCGTTCTGTCATTATTAATAACTTTCGTTCATCGCTGTCACACAACAATCAGACTTAAAAACAGCAATATACATATGTAATCATCAAACATTTGCGCTTCTCATGCAGGTCCATATTATCACCAGGCTCTCCATAAAATTAACAATAGCTATTTGTGTAACGTACAGTTTGTTATCTACACTAAAGGTCTTGCTAATGTTGCGCCTTTACCGTGTGAGATATATGCTGGTGACGTAGATAGTCTGCATCGCAGGCGTCACCCGTCAATTTCAATCACTACATCCTGATAAACAAGTGCTCCACCAGGCAATTCATCGCTGTGTCTGGTTGTTGAATATATATTTACATCAATGTATGTGCCGCACGTACACTTGACGGAAGGTACAGCTCTGTGATACTTTGGCTTTGATTAGTGTCTGATGTCGGGCAACACCAGTGCTAAATCACGATTGTTTTGCTCTTGTTTGTATTTCAACATCTCAGAAGTGTACTTGTAACAAGATCGTACGTTTATGTCTACAGGGGACGGGCACGACAGAGGGGACACATGACCTTGTCGTTAATATTGCCATGGAAGTCACCGAATATTCAGCATAACAAAATATTAATGCGTGGACTGAATTTGTATCATGTCTTCATATCTGTAAACGCGGGAGTAACAGTAAATGTGCGCATGGCTTGACAACACAGGGGATTTGTACGACAATACTCACAAGCTGCGGGTAAATTTATTTAGAGAGTATGAATTGCTAAGCGTTAGAGTTAAGCCTCTCATTGTACAAATCGAAGCACGACGAGTTATATAGAGTTAGCGGTCATTGGAACTTGGATAACATCCCAGGCGAAGTGACTCGGACGTCTGTCTGGGTATTGTCTTGTTTCCTAGGAGTCCCAGGGGATAAGCTGACGGCTATTTCCCTGGGCTGCATGAACAAGAAGCAATAAGCTCCCCGGTATTGTGGTGACAAGATTTGTTAACAACAATTACATCGCAATTGTTCTGCCACGGTAAGCTTGCTAGTAATGAGGGAAAATTCACTCTTAGTACGACTGTCGAACTCTCCGGAGTAGGGTCGTATAAAGTTCTAAAATGCCTACAATCAATCACACTAACATGGACTCGCAGATGGTTTTATATTTGGCCATTGCTGTATGCGCCATGAAAACACTGCCGTGAATCATTAATGCACAAATAGTTGCTTTATGCGCAGGGAGCGCATAGGCACTCGTTAGGCATGATATCAAAATACGCATCTGCAGTCGGATGATAAGCTGCATCCACAAAGAAGTATTATATATATTGTACTAATCAGTTTGTAATATGCAGGGTATAGGGGAATCATCAGCTAATCTCTCTATAAATGGATTTTATGATTTGTTCTTAACGGACGTATTTCCGTGGCTGTTAATATGTGCAAGCAGTACTAGAAGGAGTGTATCATATATATATATATATATATATAGAGAGAGAGATAGAGATATATATATAGATAGATATAGAGATAGATAGATAGATATATAGATATATATATATATATATAGATATATATAGAGATATAGATATAGAGAGATATATATATATATATATAGATATATATATATATATATAGATATATATATCTATATCTCCTCATATATATATATAAATATAAATATATATATATGTCTCTATATATATGTGTATTTATTTATCTTATAAATATATATACTCCATATATATATGTAAATATAAATATATATAAATCTCTATATATCTATATGTCCCTGTCCCTCTATATATATATAATCCTCTATTGTGTATCTATAGATAGATATATAACCTATCCTGTGTCTCTTAGATCTATATATCTCTCTCTCTATATCCCTCTCTCTCTCTATCTATATATAGAGATCTCTAGATATATATAGAGATATATCTATATCTATACTCCTATATCTATATATATACGTATATATCTACATCTATATATATATATATATGCATATATATCTCTCCCTATATATACATATGTATCTGTATATATATATATATATATATATATATATAGATATATATATATATATATCTGTATATATATCCGTATATATACATATGTATGCATATATTTATTTCTATATATAATAAATATATATATATACATATATATATATATATATATATATATATATATATATATATATATCTCTATATATATAAATATATATATATATATATATATATATATATATATATATATATATATATATACATGCACGCACGCACGCAAGCACGCACGCAATCAAAACCGCACTCACAGAATGCGTTCAGCAGAGGTTATTAGAGCATATCCGTTACAGAATATTGCCGTTACGCGGCTTCTCAGATCTTAGTTTTACCTGCCCTGTCGCACAATTATGTTGAACCGCTTGATTTCGTTGTTTTTTTTTGTTGAAAATTGCATTTACTTCGCAATGAAAGCGTTGCCAGTAGTACTTTCAATTAAGAGCAATTTAGGCTTTTTGCTATGACAAGTCCCATGAATAAGATACCCTTAACAGAGAAAACGTCGATAGTTCTGTAAAGACATGAGCCATTGAATGCAAAACTACTTTTATCAATATACAAACAACGGTATTTTGTTTCTTTCGCCCTATCACTATGCTATCGTCCTTTAATTAACGTTTCAAACCGTTTAAGTTAATCTGTGGACATTTGGCTCGTTTCGCAACCCAAACAAGCCCATTCAACTTGAGCGATAGCCCCACATGGGCAAATTGACAGCCATCATTACCGCTTATCAACTCTCTCTGTGAAAGCCATTGCTTACGATACGATATCGGCCAGTCGCCGGTTGCGACTTGGCGATGTTTATCAGCAGTTTCATTTGATCAATCGTCTATTCTTTATTAATCATCCCACTGACCTTTGATACTAACAAAAGATGCAAAATAGATCATTCCGAAAAAGCCAAGTTTAAAGAAGTTCTATTGCCATTTTTTTTTTAATCCCTTTAATTTCATCACAGTCACTCGCATACTCGGTAATGCTTGTCGTGTGAGTTACAAACTAGTAACTACTTGATATAATGGCGCAGTTGCTGCGTTGTAAAACGCGCCAACTCAAGTCGGATAGTATTTTTGGCCAATGCGGTTGCGTTCTTTTATCTAGTAGAAACGCTTTCATCTGTCAATAATGTCACCGTCAATCAACTTTGAATCCAAGTCAGATGTGTTAATCTTACAATCTGTCTCGCTATTAGGCTCATCTGTTATTGTACAGAAATATTTCATCGTTTAAGCAAACGTGTTTTGACAGGACGATTTAGCGTCATGCAAATTACAGTTTCACCCAAGAATGATATCAACGATCACCAATTGCAATTAACGCCCAATCGTAGAATAATAATGTCAAACAACTGATCGTTGGTTGCGATACAATTAAGTCATAATGTTGTTAGATGTTATCTAACCAGGCCAATTAAGTTTCCTGAATACATTCTGGTCGAAGCATCTATAGCCTAACGGCATTGGTTTTGACGCATGATTACAAAGAATTGCTGTCCTGCTATTTTTGAACATGGTAAGGTAAAAGTATATTATGTATATTAAACATGCGACGTGCTTCTTTGCAACATGGCCATGGTGAACCAAGAGTCAATATATTAATATATATATATATATATATATATATATATATATATATATATATATATATATATCTATATATATATATATATATATATATATATATATATATATATATATATATATAGATATATATATATATATATGTATATATATGTATATATATATATATCTTTTTATATGTATAAATTTTTCTCTATATATATGTATATATATCGCCTCTATATATCTATATATATATATGCATCTATATATATCCATATGTATGTAAATTTATGTATATATATATATAAATAAATCTATATATGTGTATTTCTATATATATCTACGTATATACTAATATATATTTATTTGTATATATATATTTATATATGCACGTATATATATGTATATATATATATATTAATACATATAAATTTACAAATATTGATCTTTCGATTTACATATATACATTTATAAATATAGGTATATATATGTATACATAAATGTACATATGAATATTTAAATATACACATATAGATATATATATAAATATATATATATATATATATGTATATATATAAACATATATATATACATTTCGATTTACATATATATATTTATAAATATTTTTACAAATATATATATATATACAAATAAATAAACATATATTTACATAAAAAAATATATATATAAATATATATATATACATATCTATATATATACACATATTCGTATATACATAAATGGTACTATTTAGATATATATATATATATATATATATCTATATATATATATATATATATATATATATATATATATATATATATATATATATATTTAACATGAATATGCATATTTATTCATGTACTCATAAAAATACATGAATAGATTCATAAAAATATATATATATACATATAAATATATATATATATATTTATATGTATATATATAGAGAGAGATATTTATATATACATATACATAAATATATATATTAATACAAATTTATATACATATACCCAATTAAATATATATATATATGCGTATATCTAAACTTATATATAAATACATATATGTTTCTGTTTATATAGATATAAATATGCATATATATACATATATGAATATAAATATATATATTTACATATATCTACAAATATATTTATAAATGCATATAAATATTTATATATATATATATTTATATATTAATATGTATATATATAGAGAGAGATATATTAATATATACATATATATATGTATAGAGAGAGAGAGATTTATATATACATATACATATAAACATATATGAATATAAATATATATATATATATAAAATATATATATATATATATATTTATGTGTATACATATGGGATATATATATATATATAAAACTACATAACAGTTTCTATTAACATATATATATAAATGTATATATATACCATATATTTATATAAATATATATGTATATATTTATATATATATATATACATATATCTGCAAATATATATACATGTATAAAAATATATTTATATATATAAAATATATGCATATAGATATATTAATATATGTATATATACATATATATATATATATATATATAGAGTTTATATATATAGGAGAGTATATATATAAATAAAAAAAGATAGGTATATGGATAGAGAGAGATACATCATCTCTCTCTATATCTATATAGATATAGAGAGATCTCTATAGATATATATAGAGATATCTCTAGATAGATATATATATAGATACATCTCTCTCTATCTATCTCTAGATATATCTATAGAGATCTAGATCTAGATATAGATATATATCTCTCTCTATATGATCTATATTATATCTATAAGATATATCTCTATATATATATATATATATATATATATATATATATCTATATATATATATATATATATATATATATATATATATATATATGCACACATTTTTGACGGCTCGACCCCACAGACACGCGCGATTGAAATAGTAATATATGATTACGGGCCAAATTATCTAACCAGGCAAATTAAGTTTCCTGAATGCATTCCTGTCGAATCATCTATAGCCTAACAGCATTGCATTTCACGCATGATTGCAATGAATTGCTGTCCTGCTATTTTTGAACATGGTAAGGTAAAGTTTATTATGTATATTGTACATGCTACGTGCTTCTTTTTAACATGGCCATTGTGAACCGGGAGTCAATGTATTTATATATGTATAAATTTATGTATATATTTATAAAAATACATTTATATGTAAATATATATATATTTTTTATATATATATATATATTTATATATATTATGTATAAATATATGTATATATATGTATATATATGGATATATACATATATATATATGCATATATCTAAAAAGATATATATATATATCTTTTATATATATATTTATAAACACATATGTGTACGTATAAATATATATATATGTACGTATATATTTATATATATATATATTTGTATTTATATATGCACGTATATATATGTATATATATATATATAAATACATATATTTTATATCTTTATATTTACATATATATATATATATATATATATATGTATATATATATATGTATATATTAATAGTTATATATATACATATATATATATACATGTCGATTTAAATATATATATTTATAAATATTTACAAATTTATACATATATATATAAACACACATATATATATATATATATATATTTACATAAAGCAATATGTGTATATATATATATATATATAAATATATATACAAATATATATATATTTATACATATTCGTATATATATATATAAATGTTGCTATTTAGATATATATATATATATATATTAATATGAATATGCATATATATGCATATACTCATATAAATAAATATATAGATACATACATATATATAGAAATATAAATATATATATATTTGTATGTATATATAGAGAGAGATATTTATATGTACATATACATATATACATACATTAATACAAATATACATATATATATCTATATAAATATATATATATAAGTGTATATTTAAATTTATATGTAAATACATGTATATATCTATTTACATATATATAAATATGCATATATATACATATATGAATATAAATGTATATATATATACATATATCTATAAATATATTTATAAATGCATATAAATATATATATATACATATATTTATATATTCATAAATATATATATATATATATACATATCTCTACAAATATATATACATGTATATAAATATATTTATATATTTTAATGTATGCATATAGATATATTTATATTTATATATACATATATATATATTTATATATATATGTATATATATATATATTTGTATATATATATATGTATATATAAATATATATATATATAATATATATATGTGTGTATATATATATGTGTGAATATATATATATATATATATGTATATATATATGTGTGTGTGTATATATCTCTGTGTGAATATATATATATATATATATATGTATATATATATATTTATATATATGTATATATACATATGTATATATATTTATATACACACATATTTGACGACTCGACCCAACAGACACACGCGTGATTTAAATAGTAATATATGTTTACTTGCAAAAAACCATGCTACTGTCTTAAAGTTCATATGATCTGCTTCGCCCTGAGATAACAATCAACTAAAGAGTTGTCGTGTGTATGATTAATATATTTTCTATAACACAATCTTTAATTTTCTGCTATAGACAGATAAATAAAACATTTATCAAAATATCAATAACCTTTCTCAAATAGACGACAAGACCAGTACATAGTGAATATTATTTATATCTTATGACCTTTTCACACCTGTGCCAGACAAGTAATCCATTAATTAGCCAAGCGCTGACGGCTGTGGACTTTGTATGGTGGCTATTGCTGTAATAACTTCAATACACTGGCGTATTGCCGTTATCGTTATATGCAAGACAAGACTTTGGTATGACACATTCACATAAATTACGTTCATAGGGATAACGCCACTCACGCACACGCTACGACGGACTAGATAGAAAGCGATTGCAAAAGACATTGAACCGGACCTGAGCGACCAAATCCAAAACAACAGTGTCGACACTCGGACTACTAGTAAATGATAACGCTGACATCAGGGTCGTGGTTGAGAAATGACAAGGTCTTAGACTGCATCCACAGCTTTTTATGTGCAGTGCGGCTTTTGGAAATACCATCCCCCCCCCCACCCTTTGTGCCTATTGTCAAATAAAATTAACCATAAACCATTTCCTACAGGGCGCCGAAGCAATAGTTCAGTGCATCGTGACACATTACCTTATCATATCATATTGTTTACATGTTAGCAAGATGTATGAGTTGATAAATAGGCACTTAGAATTCACAGAAAACTGCAACGTAAAACTTGTGGTTGATTAAGGCACAAGCTCATTATTACCCACGACTATCTTATGTTCAAGAGGCCTTAATATGCTTGCACTATCACGACTAGCATGGGACACGAATACACGATAGGCTCCATCAGAAGGCCATTGCATGTTATAATCTTATGAAATACTGACCCAAACGCTTAGCAGCACCGAATGAATGTTAGTTGACTCATTAAGCAAGCGATTCTATGTTTGAGCACATATGAGCATCGTTGATAAAGGTTTCAAGCGGAATATTCAATTAATGCCGGTAAATATGTGTTGACTCAATGATTACAAGACATCGCCATAGTGATCATGTTATTTTGTACCCGAGTGGCTGGTTGTATTTAATTTGAAGAGGAAGCAAGATAGGCATATTTAGGTTAAATTATTGACAGTCAACCGCTTTATTTGCCATCTGGGTCGTTTGCATTTCAACATTCGATAAATCGAGTGTGGAAACACAAATACAAATTGAGCTGTTTATAGTCACAAAAAATCGCTGGTGACTTCGCATGTTTGTCATTACTCTATGTGTCATATATGATACTTTCATATGCATGTAATTGCCACGTCGTAGCGTAGTCAATACGGAGATCGTTCCTTTGTGTGAGGATTGAGCATGGAGGCCGCTGTTACTTACGTGATAAAAATGCGATATGCGCTCACTCAGGTCAAAACAGTCAGATTGAATATTCTGGTCAGCATGTGGGCGCAATTCCGGACAATCATCTATTCCATGCAAGATACGCCCCCTTGACGGTTGTTCAAGGCTTAATTATTACATGACCCTAACCTTTGATATTTTGTTAGGCTAAAGATTTGACAAATCAACCATGCATGCAAACAAATGCCTATTAGAAGGTATTGCCTAGATATATCACATCCTTTCTCCAGCTGCGCATCTGTGATTCTAACTTGCAATTTAATTTGTGCAACATGGTCGAATCGTCAGGAGAACCGGGGTAGAAGCAGCTGTTGTAACATGAGGTTCACTGTCGTGCCTTAATCATATGGGTTGTGATAATTATTGCTTCTTTATTTAACCGTTTTATTGCGTGACCGCGACATTGCTGGAAGCCGGTCGAACGAACACTATGACACGATCATCAAACAGAATACGTCGCAGTCACAACTAGATGAATATTGTTACATAGGTAATGACTTGGCAGACACTAATATGCACGACAGTCGAGTGAATAAACGACTTGGGCGATTCTGGCACAGGTCTAACGATGTGTTATAATCTGTGGTTAGTATAAACGGCCCATAATTTGATTATGCAACGAATCGGGCATAGCAGTATTACGAATAGCCCAAGGTCGGCCGTGTTATCATTTGGAATTATTTTAGTCACACACAGCCCGTTCAATAAAGTAGGGGAATAACATATGATGGGGAATGAGTGGAAAATACATATACACCTGGTTGTAGGGTCATGCTGCTTCATATTCCATCAAAGTTGCTGCCTAGAAGACGGTGGACGATAGTTATCCCAGATGATGCAAATTTAGTCAATAGTTGAACCTGACGCGCAACAAAATGGAATCACTCCTTTCTATTCAGCATGACCCTTACAGTGGTGTCTGCTGAACATAAGTAGTATAGAGACTGGGGGTACGAGCGCAGTTTCCAAATGGACTCACATAAGCCAGCCTGCAGTGCGCTCGCACCTCCTCAGTCTCTATACTACAGTGTCAACCAGCCCTTCCAGCCGATCTTCTCCAGGGCCACACTAAAAGAGGCGATCAACTGGACCTTGAGTTATTCTAAACGACTCACACGCTCCAAAAGGTCCTCATACTTTGATTCCAAATCCCTCACCTCAATCTCAAGGTCCACCTTCTCCTCCGTTAAATAATCCACATCTACCCGCAGTTCGGCCATCACATTTTGATCGGTGCTCATTCTATACCTCAGCCCCTCATCTGTTCAACAGATCGACGCGTGCCCATAGGCCAGAGTGTCTACACCATTCTCAGCTATCTACCGCTTTGAGTCAAAGGGGGAGAGAGACACCTTGTTAACGTGGAGACCATATATTTTGTGGCAGTCTCTTCTGAGCATGTTCATTCCGTGGCAAAACTGCTTTTGGGCGAACAGCGACTCCACGTACTGAGTGTGCCGTAGATGCTTCTTCACCAACACCTTCTTCACACCTTTTGCTGTTTTGATCTCATCCCGGCTCAACATCAAGATCGCGTACATCTTAGTACTGCTGTAGAGGCTACGGGAGGGATGAAAGTTACTAGTGTCAAAGAGATGCCCATCTTCCTTCATGTCAGCATACACGTCAGGCGTGCGTATAAGCAGAGAATCTGTATCCGTGTACTACAAGCCAAGGTTCTTGCCATATCTTGGCTTCATGGTATTGTAATAAAAGTCGTACATCAGGTGCTTGGAGAGGTCGAGTATACACATGCCCACATACACCGGGCGGTTTAGGTGAGTCTTGTGCATGTGGAGAGCGGCCAGGTCATTATCAAACACCTGATGACGGGCGTAGGCGGGACTTGCGATAAGCCTACGCATTCTTTCTTCTTCTGTAGAGCGCACAATCTTGACATTGACCCGCCTGCGGAGGTTCTCCATGGTTTTACCAAACACAGAGTTATTCATCAGCTTATACAGGTCCTTCTCTAAGTTGGTGGTGGCCACCTTTCGCAGATCCGTATTCATCCGAATGTAAGGCTCTATGCAGGGGCTCTGTTCAAAGACAAGTGCACGATGGATCTTGGTAAGTCTCATCCCCAAAGAGAATTAGAGCTTGAGGTTCCTGTAGTGCACCACATACTTCTCCTTATTCCGCAGGTTTGGGACCAGCTTTTCAACCTCGCCCAAGGTTCCACCCAACTCGCCTAAGAGGTTCTTCTGATAGTTCGACAACCAGTTGTTCTCTACAAGGAGCCGTTTCGGAGCCAGGGGGTAGTATGTTGTGCTCGTCATGAAGTGCGGTAGGATACTCCAAGTCAACCTCAAGCATGTATTCAGTTTCATCATCATCTGGGTGGTCCTGTATCTGTAGATCCTCCGGCCGAGCCACCCATTCAATGCCCGTAGTTGGCAAAGGCTGACTCATAGCCCACCCATACAAATTGTTAGCATCTGGACTGTTAGCAGACACCAGCTTATCAAGCGAGGCCAGGAGGAACTGTGTGCTGTCAATGAAGCGCAGCTGTCCAAGCGACAGGGAAATATATTTCTCCATGTTGTTTGGGATACATTCCTCTCCACTTTGCTTACACCATGCATCAAGAGATGGGAATCATAGCCCGGCAGGTTATGGAACACCACAGGGATAGGTGTTGTCTTGGGACTCAGCCGAAGTTTCAGATTACACACGTTTTGGGCTGGCCCTCTGTACAAGCCTGTTATATGGCAGTGATCGCGGACAGAGTTACAGCCCAGTTTTTTCTTGCACACATGACAGTGGGTTGCAGCCTTATGTGCCCTTCTATCCTCCCGAGTCATCCGCATAGAGACAGGCTTGGACAGAACTGCTTTGATCTTTTGCTCCTCCTGCTGCAGAGCCTGTAAGAACTTCTCAACAGCCTCGCTTCCTCTATAAACCACAGAGGGGTTCGCTCTTACCGTCACACCAAACAACCACATAGCCGTAGTCACAATCTTAGTGTTCCTGCGTTCTCTGTGTGTTGCTTTTACCGGGATTAAGCGCAGGACCCGGAAGCTTCACTGTGAGCGCCTCAAAGTCAGCATAGATGACGTAGGTTGCAGCAAGCTGTTTCTGCCAGATCTGGCATATCCACTCGCACAGCAGTTTGCCCTATCCCCATACATTCAGGCATATGCGCCAGGAGCAGACCCTCGGAGGTACCCGTGTAGGAAATTCTACACCTACAATAGCCCATAGAATGCAGAAGTCATCCCAGTTCTTGACATTTATGATGGCCTGCTTAGCCGCCAGCGCAGTCGGAAGTAGCAGGTAGGAGCCACCCTTCAACGGTTGGTAGTTGGCAATATCATTTGTGACCGACTCAAACTCCCAGCCAGAACCTTGGCTGATCCAACCGTTCTTGGATATTAACAGCACTCTGGTCCAGCGCAACGCACACGTCCTCTGAGGAAAGAACCACCTGCTGCCTATTACGCAACATAGGCTCAAAATACTCAGTGCTGTCATCATCGGCGTGCTTGGAGAGTCTTACCTTAAGGGCACACTGACACTTGATTCCACCTAGCTCTTCCAGCTCACCAGTCAAAACTTTATGCATCTTCCGACGCATGCCCTTAAAGAACATCATAAGGTCCGAGCAAAGGGGGTGAGACTCAGGAACGTTCATCACCCATCCACGCAAATAGTTTTTAACAGCCCACTTAGTCTTCTTGAAGGCAAGACGTGCAGTGGGGACTGGGGACTGGGTTGTGGGGACTGATCTGAATGGGGCAGGGACAGGTCTGCGTGGAACAGGGACTGGTCTGCATTAGACAGCAGTGGGGACAGGGGTGCGAGACACCCCAGCCCTGAATCTAGCCAACATATCCTTGTATATACGGTCATATTCACTACGCACTTGCTTTGAGTGCTTTGAGTGCAACCTTAGAGCATGGATAAGGAGGCTTCAAACCGTGAATTGAAACATGATCGTTTTGGGCTTCACGTGCTCGCTGAGTCATGTTTACTATACATTTTCATTAGTCTAAAAGGGAATTTGTTGATACACAAAAGACAACAACAATACAGCGAGCGGACTTTGACCTTGGTAGCATCGCCACAAGATATCTATTTTTATACAGTGGGGAATCCTCGCTCAGTGGCGCCGACTGGCGAGTCAGGGTCCCTAGCTATAGGCCCTTGTGAAGCAATTTTTTGAGCAAGACGAAGACGACTGTGGTTGACTTTATCGAACCTACAATCCATACACAATCCTACCTTATTATTTTTTAAAGCCTTCTGACAACCCGTACAAAAACGATTAATGACACCATGTTTTATCTTATATCTGAGTAAATTACAAAACTCTTGCTCTTGAGTACAGGGCCTGTTACAAGGGTCTTTCTTCTCGAGTAATATCCATGGGCACTTATTGTCAAATACTACTATTGTTATATATATAGATCTATATTAGTCTAATTGGTAATACCGTCTGGTGGAAGCTGGGTATCACAAGCAGCTCCTCGTTTTACAAAGCCACGGAGGGGTCCATTCAACAAATAGTAAAGTACAGGCTCACCAGGTTAAGTGACAGAGCTTCCTCTCCGGTAAACATTGAGTGACCACACAGGGTCAGTGGCCTGCCGCCGCTGGTCTTGATCTGCCTCACCAGGCTGGTAGAGGTAGCAAACGCCAACATCAGAGGGAAGCTTTTGCTCTTTGACCCCCAGAGGGTGCCCTGGTACGACTGCAGAGGGCTTTTGTGGAACTCGTTTTGCCTTTATAGCACCTTTAGGTTTTTTTCCAGTCAATCGGGTCACCTCATTATTTATCGCTGAGACTACAGCCTGCATTCGAGAAACCCACTCCGTAGATCGTTTTCCAGTTTTCTTTTAACTCTACGGCATACTGGTGACCAAACAGTCGCTCAGCCAGTGTTCGGGCAAAGCGTTCCACTATACTCCATGTTTTACTAACAGCTGATTCACTGCTCCCATAAACTCCCGTCCGGTGTCGACCTGAAGTAATTTAGGCCACCCCAGTGGACCTCGCTTGTATATCATCTCGAGTGCACCTGCAACCTCTTTAGCCTCTTTTGTAGTCAATGGCTCAGCCCCTATGCAGCGCGAGGCCACATCAACCACTGTTAAGGCATACTTGTAAGTCCGGCGCTTCACAGCGTCATGAGGAAGAAATAAGAGATCGGCTTGGTGAACCTCATTAGGAACAGGGAATGTGTTTTGGCACTGGCAGGTAAATTTGCCATATAGCTTGCTTTATAAGCCACCCCCTAGCAACTTCCTCAGAAACCCTCACTTCTGTTGCAAGCTTCTTGATAGCTGTTATGCCTTTCCAGTAGCCCTTAGGACTATCGTATATCTTCTGCATGCGACGATCCATACGTAAATGCCCGAGTCTCCAAATGACTAACTTGGCAAGCCTGTATGCAACCAGCCCAGTCGCAGCCATACCCAGTATAATGAACGCCATCTCACGCTGTTTTTGACCATCTGAGGGCTCGTAGAAGTCTGAAAGCAGCGGCTCAGAGCCCAGAGGGTCAACAGTTTTACCTGTAATCAGGGAGTACTCACGCATAGCCTCATCTGCATCCCTAAAAGTATGCTCGGCATGTCCCTGGTGGCGCAGTTGCTCATTGATGAAGTTCTCTTCTTGGCCCATGCTGCCTGAGCAGATTGAAGCTGCTGGATTGCCATATCATGGCGTTTATGCTCCGCGTCTACTTGGCTGCCTCGTAACTTAGAGGATAAAAAGTTGCTCCCAGAGAATGCAAGCGCGTTACAAAGAGCGCCTCCAACAAGTAGCGCGAGTGTGGCCATTACTTCAGTTTATCAACTGGTAAGATTCCTTGTTTAATTAGCATATCCTTTGTGGCCATAGTGATACATCGACAACAGCCACAGACAGGTCGCGTGGGGTGAAATCAAGATGTGGCATAAATAATAACGTATTGAAATACTGGAAAAAACTGCACCGTGGTACAGTGCATTAACGAGCGTTTTTCCATCAGTAATTGGTGTTGTCATCTTATTCCATATAAAACGGATCCTTTAAATGAGCTTTCGTAGGCTTTTGTACCACAACCTGTTTAGAGTGTGAGGCTACCATCTGGTGCCTGTAGCAATAGAATGCTAGTCCAAACACCCCAATGCCGCCAACAACCAAAGGCGCAGCCCATGCTGTCCACGCCCAACTTTCCGGAGGTTTGCTCATTGATATTGACTCAACAGCTTCGTCTCTAGCATCTGTAAGCGTGGCCTTAGCCTGTCGGAGCTCTCTCAGAAGCTTATTGTGATTGGCTTTTCGAGCTGCAGCACCCTTTCATCCTGCCTCAACCCTTTTAGCGTTTTTCGGAGTTATCGCTGACGTTATTTCCCCTGGTGTTGTCTCTCCTTGATTCGTGTTCGTTTCTTTCATGTTTGCTTACTAAATTTATTTGTCCAATTGACAGCTCTTAGTCAGCACCTGTTATAGCGTAATTAAGCACCTGTTATAGCGTAGTTAAGCACATGCTATAGCGGAGTTAAACACATACTATAGCGAGGAAGTGTCTTCCTCTCCACTGGCCCCTATTGATTCGGTGCTTGTATTTCCAAATTGACAGTGCTTAACTGTTGTTAAAGCCGCGGTTAATGGAGCTAAAAACATACCATAGCGATGATATAGCTCACAAGTGGCATTACATAGCGCATGGCCAACAAACGGGTCAGTCTCAGGGTCTGTAATTGGCTCTGGCTGGTGTTCTGGTGGAATTGGTAGAAACATGCAAGCAATACTTGAGTATAGCTGTAGCAATAATTGACCTAGAGTGCGCGTCATGCTAGCACCTAGTCGAGCCTCATATCTCACATACAGCTTTATGATCTATTTATCAGACATTGATTCAACCTGGTCAATTGTAAGTTGTCCAAACCAAGGTACTGACGGGCCTGACCCCCGGCTATGATGTCAGCAAGCCTATCTCTCTTAGAAGACATATCTACACCAGGGGTGCAACTAGGTTACGCTCCTCCAGACGTTGTCTCCACTAAGCTAATCGTGTCCTGTTCAAGGAGTTTATCAATAATGGTATCAGGATCCATGAATATACGTATATGCCTTCCAGCTTCAAAATTCTGCACCGCTACCCAGATGAAGAAACCAAAATTAGTTACTGAGGCAGCGGCTGCTATCAGGGCCAAAATCACTTTATTCGATGGCATATGCAGTAGGTGGATCAGTCTTCCGCAGAAGTTTTGCGTGCTTGGTCTTTGCTAGTAGTTGGCGTACTGTGGCACGTTCCTCTTTTGTTGGAATTACATCATTTTCATGCAAGGCATCTTCAAGGCACGGTCCTTGGTGTGTAAGAGCACCATCTAGCGTGTCTGCTCACGTAAGTCCTTCAGCACAGAGTGGTACTTTTGGGTGAGGACCCCGACACTTTGCTGCGCATGGCGGCCGCTAAAGGCCAATTCGGATAACATGTCTTTCTTCTTGGTTAGGGGCCTTTGTTGCCAAACAGTCATCAATAATGTAGAGGGTAGGCTCGCCCTTAAACCAAAGGTAGAAAGCCCTCAGGTGGTCATGGAGCCGCGCCCCTGGATCAACGACGTAGACCTCTGAATCATCCCACACCCATGACCGGGACTCATAGGCCTCGTAGGTCAAGGATGAATCCGGTTTCCCTCATCCTGTCTGCTCACAAACAATTGCCGAACAGGGACCATCTGGAAATGTAAACTCAGTTTTCGGTTTCATCAAAACCTTGTTAGTAGACTGCGCTGACGAACCTGCCATCTTTAATGTTAAGCTGTGCATCCATTACAATATACATATAAACGTTCAATGCGCCGGCCACCTCTGCTTTTTTGGTGATCTGAATGGTGATACCCTCAGACGCATTCTCCACGGCCCTACCACTACCGTGCAGCTGGTCGTCATCACTCGTTCTTTAGTCGAGCCACAGAAAATACTAACTGGTTAGGTACTCTCCTAGGGACACGTCCGATAATGCAAAGTCTTTTGCAGCTATTGCTACACTGGGGTCTCGTTTACTCGTTGCTGCAAAGGCCTTCTTCCTCTCATCCCACTGCTGGTAGCCGCGCATGCCCTGAGCATATAGTTGGTTGGGGATGCCCTCCATAGTCACCTCAACGTTTGTAATCTTTGGGTAGTAAAACGACTCTGTCATCCTGGCATATGAGACATTGGCTGAGTCATCAAAGGGCAGTAGGATGCCCTTCATGCTGCGGGCCGGCACGTTCAGGTTGATGTTCCACAGTGTATCTCTTTTATTGTATACAAGCTTTCTGTGACGAAGAACTCGGTCATACAGAATTGAGAGCCGATCTGTGTACTGGGTGCGTATCATGCGGGTAACCATGTCATACTCCAGCAAGATGCCATCAATTTTGTAGCTGGCAGGGGTGTCACCTGCTGCGTGAATTACGCGGTTGTAGTCGTTGAACGTGAGCTCGTACTCCAGTCTGTCATTAAGCGCACTCTTGTAGAATGGCATGTGGCTCTTGAGGAGCTCAAAATCAAGCGGAACGTAGAACCTGTTACCATAAACATTGGCTACCACCTTGTCCTCTTCCTCGTTCTAGTCCTTGTCTCCTGCTCCTAATCGTATCTTAGTTGTGTTTCTGTCATCTGATGTGTCAATGCCCTGGTACTGGAGGCCCTGTCTCTCCTGTGCAGTCCGCCACAAGTCGTGGTAACAGTGATACACATCGCTGTCATCAATAGACATGACCTCATCGCCAGATATCTTGATTGTCAATTTCATAACAACGGCGCGACCCAGGTTTTGCACAACGCTGCAGTTAACATCAGTCGAAGTCAGCGTGAGTGTAAAAGCCAGCCGTGCTGTCCCTGGAATAATGACGTCGTCTGCGCCTAGATTGGGGAAGCGAACCAGCAGTTGTTGGTTTTGTTCAATAGTGCTTGGATTGTTTGTAAGAACTACAGACTGTCGCACGCCCTTTACCCTGAGCCGTTCGCGTATTTGGCGGTGTGGGTTTAGTTTGCGCCCATAAGTACTCCTCGTGTTGAATTCTTAATTACACTTATATCTTTAACACACAGACATGGAGTTTGATAACCCAGTATTTGACGACCCAGAGGAGGAGGGTGCTATGGGAGGGGAGAGGAATGAGACTAGTTTTGAAGATGAGGAGACTAACCTGATTGACGAAACTTTAGATACGTCAAGTACGACTAGTCCACCATGGGTTATTACTGAAATGCCTGCTGGGTTAACAAAAGATCAGGTGGGTTCCAAAGAAGAAACTGAAGTTCTAGTTACGAGGTTGGAGAAAGCAGTGTTTAAACATGGGCTGCAGGCCACTCTGGAGTTTAGATCGTCTAGAAGAGGTGACCTTTGGGTTAAGTGGGGGCGAGACTGGAAGCTTCTGGCATGGAAGAGCAATCCCAACAAATTCCTCTCTCCTAGGAGTATCCTAGATTACGGTGGTACTCAGCTTACTCGGGCTCTTGGGGTGACACCCGAACTATCCACAGAAGCAGTAAAGGCCTGCAAAGCGTTGACCAAGCTGCTGCCACAGTGGAAGCTGCCCTTGCAGATATGTTAGAAATGAGCAACCTTGACGCCATGACAGAGCAAAGTGGTTTGGACGAAACAAGCTTCATACTGAGCATTCATAACGCCATACAGAGAACTAATGGGGCTTGACAAGGCTATGCAGACCCAGAGGGGTAAGCTGGTCAATAACCTAGATAAGATAACTGAGATAGAAAGGAATTTAAAACATCGGGAAGCTAAAATGGCAAGCTTGCAGGAGGAAGGGAGGAGCGGAGATCGAGCATGGAGATTCCAAGCAAATGAGCTTGCAGAGCTGCAGGACCTGCAGAGAGCCCGTGTTGAGGCTGCCTCTGCAATTCGCGAACGTCTGCAAACCCAAATTAACCGCATCAGGGAAACGATCATCAGACTTCTTAACGAGGACACAACGCTAGCTGAGCGTGTACTCATTCTGTTCCGAGAGCAGGGTATATCAATCGCCTCCATACTCACTGCGATTGGATTGGCAATCTCGACCCTGGTAGTTGCTTTGACGGGCGGAGGGAGCACTAGTCCAACCCCCGCACCAACGCAGGCACCAGCTGATAAGCCTGGTTTAAAGGAATGGATTAAAAAACAGCTGAACTCCTTGGCAAAGGTCCTGAAGGGCCTGGCCGGTAAGGCAGCTGCTGCCCTTCCAGGAATCATTGTCTCCATCGTATCATGGCTGCTTAAGACAGTTGCAAAGATGGCTGGTTGGATGGCAGAACATGTATGGGCCGCAGCTGTGGCGGTGTGGGGGGGTTAACCTACTAATACTCCGTGACTTACTACGTAGCAAACCAAATCACAGCTAAGCCTATATCGATTCTGCCTGCAATAAGAGCGGTTTTCTCATCCTCGTGCGCCCCACGCAGACCAGTCTCCGCCATATGGGCTGACCCTTGAGAGGGGAGTTCCATATCTGTATCTGGCGGAGGGTCAAAGCTTCCTCTATCTGCAACCACCTTAACCAAGTTGACATCAGCATTGCTGCCGATCTGCTGCTCCTCAGTCGCGATGGTAATCAGATTGTTGTACCCAGCAACGTTTCCAATGGCGAGGCTCATATCAGACGGTGCCATGTACAGGCCCGTTCCAAACACATAATCAACCTTTGAGGAGGCATTATGGAGGACGTTCTGATACCGATGGATGGATGAAGGAATGTCCACTAAGGAGTTGATGGCATCCTCAATGTTGGCCTGAAATTGCTTTTGGTCATCAAAGGACGTTCCAACACCTAGAATCTCTGAGCGGCGATGCGCCTGAGCACTAAGAATGGCCCATATATAGGTCCTGATGCTGTCATTAATTCGCGCAACGCTGGTCCATGTAAAGCCCTCAGACGTGTCTAGTATGAATGTACTCCAGGCCTCGTCTGCTTTAGGTCCCTGTGCTATATGTAGAACAGCACCCATTTTCTCCTGAAAGGATTGTAGGTTGCTCGCATGGGCAAAACCTGGCTTTATATCCTTTTCAACTCAAATGCCATCCGTGTAGGGTTATAACGAACGTTTCGACCAGCAACCTTGACGACACATCCGCAACCATACGCATCATGTTCATATAAGATACCAAGGCCACTATTAGCTACAGTTACGTTCTGGCGCCAGTCTCTGTTTGGTTGAACACCAAAGTTAGTGCAGAGTCTCTCATATGCCCTCTTTTCATATGTATTGATATAGAACAGGTACCTGAGACCATCCGTAGATGAAAAGGCGAAACTGCTCATTACTATATGGGCAGAAGCAAGTGGCTCCCTTCAGACAGGATAAAAGTGGTCGTTTGGCAATGGGGCCAGGGGTCGAGACTCACGAGACTCAAGCTGTGGATATACCAAAGTATGCAATGGCAAGATCCATCGTTTGGGGTTATCTTCTGGTGTGAGTGCTGATACTGGTCCAATAGCAGTCGTTCCTGTTAAGAATGGAACAAACCAAGCGGTAGGAATAAGTAAGTCTGCTAACCAACAGGCTGTAATATCTTTAGACCAGACTTTACATCTAGAAAAAGGCAACGTTGTCAACTTTTATACAACCACTCAAAACAGAGGGGCGACTTGGTCTGTAGCTTTACTCCTAATTGAACTTGACCTGTAGACTTACGTATAAAGCAGCAGTATGAAACAACAACCAACCATTCCGACGGCACCATTATATCAGCAGCTATCTGATGAGAATCCGGGGCACTCCTATCGGTTGAATGAGATCAGCCGGCCAAGCATCAAAATGAAAAAACATGGTCAGATCCGCATTCTAGCGCAGAGTAAATTGAATACTATTGCTGACATTGTATCAACAACACTTGAAGATGGTAATATCTCTGATCATGAATTTAAACTCGTTTTAGCTGAGGTCCCAAAATATACCCAAATGAAGGGCAAAATTAAGGCCAGATCTGTAAAAACGCACCAGAATGTATCAATTGATGAAACAAACGCGCTGATCCAACGTGGAAAAGACGAAGCATTACAAGGCATCAGTCAAAAATTGGGTGCTTCTTTACCATTAAACGGACTGTGCATGATATTGACCCGCCTAAATACATAGAATAAACCCAGTGTGCGCAGACATCTTTGGTCTGTACCTATCTATTTAAACAGCGGATAGTATAAGGTATAGCTTGGTAATGGAACAAGTGATTAAGTCGTTCTGTATCTCACATGACGGGATCAGACAAAAGACAACTCAGTGGGAGAATAAAAGAAAGCACTGCATTGGTGGAAGCGACTACTCAGCGGTTATCGGTCAGGACTACTTTAACAGCTATAATAAGAAGCTGACCTATAAAACTAGCAACGAGGGCGGCCACACGAGCGTCGCCTGCCTCTGGGACCAGGTCTTCGAGGAGGTTGCAATTGCAGTCATTGAAAGCAGATACAACACAAATGTTTACGGGAACAACATTTATATGCACCACGGCGGGGAGGACCCAGCTTACTCCCCAGACGGATTTTGTGTCCCCCCAGTCCAGTCTGATGGTGACCTCCTCTGTCCTCCTGGGGACCCAAGTCAGGAGAAAATTGCGCTGCTTGAAATAGTGTCCTTACACACGTATCCCTGGGAGGATTATGCCGCCCCAGTTCAAACCTCAGATTCTGCTCGGGCTTCACCATAGTCCATCGGCGACCATCGGGGTGTTTGTGGACTATGTTTTCCGGGTCTGTGCCTATGAGGACCTGGGGAGGGCTGGAGCGTACAACTTGGAGTACCAACATAAGGACAGGAAGAAGTACAAGGAGACGATCGCTTGGGGGTACACAACCATCCAAGACATAGATGATGAAGGGGACTACGCCGCAAACAGTAAGTTTGACACCATCCTCGACTACGATCTGGATCACCACGGCCCCTGGATGGGCAGACCTAAAAAGATTCCAGAAATACCGACTGGAGCTTTCTTCTGCTGGAAATTCTTTACGATGAGAGTGACAACAATTCGCCCAGATCCCGCCTTTATTGAAAAGAACAAACCTAAAATGTCTCAGTTCATGGAGGACCTCGAACAAGTGAAGAAGGGAACTTACTGCGACGGTCGCAGATATTTCTCACTTCCGGACCTCTATGGTGACTAACTACCGTTGTGGCCATGGAGAAGATCGACTGGATGGGCTGGTTGACACTGTAGTATAGAGACTGGGCAGGTGCGAGCGCACTGCAGGCTGGCTTATGTGAGTCCGTTTGGAAACTGCGCTCGTACCCCCAGTCTCTATACTACTACATAATACATTCAACCAGACCAGACTGAAGTGAAGGAAAGCGAATCATATCTAATCACTTGTCAAATCGGATAACGATATGAGCACCTAGGCATCACCGATGCTGTATTGTCATGACACTCGCTTACAACATGTGTAGAATATCTGTCAATAGCCTAGCCGGCGTCAATTTCAGACGAATGCATTTCGACTATAAGCTTACAAAGATGTAAATTGTAAGGTGTTTGATCCTCACACCTATGGATAACTATATCACATTAGGCTACTTCGCTACAATGGCGGTTGTAATTGTTACCATGAATAAGTGTTATAGTGCCTACTGTGCTTTATACGCCATATATGCCATATGTGGTCTATGTGTGATTTGTGTCCTATGTGCCTTGTTTGCCACATATGCCCTATATGCTCTATATTCCCAATCGATTAGTTTTCATATGCTTTGGCCGACATAAGTTGCACACTGGACGGAAACATTTTTGGAGAGCTTTTTGAGAGGGTTCTGAACAAATCAAATAATTATGATGTAATTTTGCTCTTGCTGGAATGAAAGGGTTCGATTGACAATGTCAATTGCAGTGGTACCGATCACCCATAGAAGGCTTTCCACACCATATTCATGCCTAGATTGATTGTTACTCTATATTGACGAATCAAGGCTTTTAATGTGTCTAAACTATACTTACAGGAATAAGTGATACAGCAAATACATGTGATAAACAGTAACAATAAGCAATCAACCTTGTCACAGATAGCACTTGCTTATCTGCTGACATCCGTTAACTAATTGCTGTCATCGAAGCATAAAACAATGTTGAAGAAAAAAGTGTTTTAATGTGAGAGATATTGGGCGTAAATTAACTTAAGTGGCAGATGCAGCATGCTCCTTGCTTCTTTCGCTTTTTTGGTTTGGGATGCTTACGCTAGACATTCTGCGCTCTGTGTTAAGTGGAATAAAAACACCAATCAAGAAAATGAATTGTTCTATGTTCGTTCTCCGTTGATAAAACAATTATACCATATAAATCGATCGAACTTATGTGATTGATAGGCATGCGATTTTCTAAGTGCTGTTGCACTTGCTTATCTGCTGACGTCCGTTAAATTATTGCTAAACCAATGTTGCAGAAAAAGTGTTTTAAAGTGAGATATGCTGGGCGTAAATTAACTGAAGTGGCAGATGTAGCATGCTTCTTGCTGCTTTCGCATTTTTGTTTGGGATGCTTATGCTAAACACTCTGCGCTCTGTGTTAAGTGGGATAAAAACAGCAATCAAGAAAATTAATTCTTCTCTCTGCGTTTTCCTTTGATAAAACAATTATGCCATATAAATCGATCGAATTTATGTGATTGATAGGCATGCGATTTTCTAAGTGCGTTGTTTGACGGACTATTAATTTATTTACTACGCCTCTTTTGTTAACATCAAAGGTCAGCGGTATGATTGATTCAGGGTAGACAATTCTTTCAAAGCATCGCCCGCTTGACACCGGCAAACGACCGATGTAAGATTAAAACCAATGGCTTTCATAGAGAGAGTTGATTAGTGGTAATAGTGGCTGTCAATTAGCTGCTGTAAAGTTATTGCTGTAAGTGAATGAGCTAGTTGTGGACGCAAAACAAGCCAAATGTTCACTGAAGGAGTGAGTGAAACTGAAAGTAAGGATGGCTTGCAAAGTAGACAGTTGGTTTTGTATCATGGAAGTGTTTAAGTATAGAATGACGCATTAATGCTGCATAGCAATCATATAAGACAAGAAACCTGACAGCTTCGTTTCCCTTTCGGAATAGTGATTCCTTGCAATTATATGCAGAGAGTAAAATACCACAATGTTGGCATAACATGTGTTATTGAATGATCACATTGTTGGCACATGTTGCTCTGCAAATTAACCAAACTCTAGTCGCGTTCGTTGTTCTGGGAATTCAGATCGATTGATCATCTGAATGTCATTCATGTTGGTCGATAGTACTCCTGACCTGCCGTAACAGGACAGGTGGATGGTAAATCAATCATTGATAACATGACAGTACCCCATACAGCGCTCAACGACGAGACCACACAGCACCACATGTCACGAAGCACAAAGTGTAATCCTACTTCAGCCTTAGTATTAGAACTTGTTAATTTCAAGGGCGCCTACTTGTGATTTGTGTTTGCAAGACTCCATCAGTGAGGCCATGTACAGCTGGTATGATGAATATTAAAACTCAAGTTTTGTATCGACATTGCTACACAGGATTTAGTCGCTGTCAGATTGTAGTTCAATGTCTGTTATCCCTGTATACGTAGTTCGTAGGATTACGTAATTCTATAGTTCTGTCTTTGCTCGTTGAGTGGATAATTTGTCTAGCACAGGCGATAATAGTTAATGACATACTATATTAATCACTGCATGTTTTAAGCATGTCAATCGACACCTTAGATAAATGAGCAAGGCATATATTGTCTCTCCGATCCCACTAGGACCGCATTACTGCGCCTTAATCGAAAGCATTTTTAGCCTGTTCCTGGCCGACAACCCATTTCATCGAGTTCGTAAGTAAAACAAGTATTTCGAAAAAGCAACATTTTTTAACTATCCATGATGACGAGTACCAATTGCACGAGCAGTAGTGAAAACCACATTGAAGGCACGGACAAAAGAAACGTTACCGGGGAGAATTCGACAGTACCAATAATTGACAAACCTAGATTAGAAGGGGATCTCACCGAGCAACAAATTCTGAAGAATGTCATTTTAACCAGCGTGTTATTCCTGATGCTCTTCACTTCGTATAAGGGACTGTCAGCGCTCCAAAGTAGCTTACATATCCAAGAAGGAATGGGAGCTATTACACAAAGTGTTTTATACGTAGTCATGGCAGCATCGTGTTTGTTTGTACCTAAGCTTGCAATACAATTTGCCGGACACAAATGGTCGTTGCTTGTTTCAATGCTTGGCTACATTGTCTGGATGGCAGCTAACGGCTATGCTGTATGGGCTACGATGCTACCGGCCTCCATGATCGTTGGTCTTTGTGCCGCTCCGCTGTGGACATCGCAATCTTCATATTTCACAATAATAGCCAAGAAGTACGCCGAAATGAGAGATGAACAGATTGACACTGTCACAGCCAGATTTTTCGGCATATCATTTGCAGTAATCCGCATAAGCAAGTAAAATCTCAAGATTTGTTTCCGGCCATCAAAAGCATTATCTGCTTCACTATGTAATCAGTAAAGAAGCAGTCGAAAAATTGAGATTTTTTTTAAAACGATGTCCTCGTTTGTATCAGGTGGTGTCGTCAGGGCTGTTATTCAGACTACTATATTGGATCAAGGTCGGCCGGAAAATGAGACCAATCTTTCTGACGATGAGATAAAGATGTGTGGTCTTAACGACTGCCCTTGGAACAATGTGACCAACACTAATTTGAGAAACCACCGGATACTACTGTAGGAATATTTTAATTTTTGTTTCACCTCCATAAATTTGATTTTGACAACTTCCATATGTTTGTTTTTTGCAATATTCGCTTGCTGCAAACATGTGCTATACCCATACCCTGGCAGATATGGACACTTGTGGGAGTTAACATCGGCATTGCCCTTCTAGGATTTGTTGCGGGAGGAATACTTATTGACCCTATGCCTCTATCCTGGATACCAGAAACAGGCCAAAAGAGACTCCGTGAAAGAGCAAATCAAGCATTCCATGGTAGCAATGTTGGGGCATTTACGTCACGTGGATCAGCTGTTACTTATCCCGCTTGCTATATATAGTGGATTGGAGCAAATATTTTATGATGCCGAATTTAACAAGGTAATCTACGACGATTATAGCGCTCAGCCAGCCTGTTAACGATAAAGATATTGAATCAGAAGAATATTTTGTTTTGATGAGAATCGTCAACGAATCACATTGCCAGTTCAGTATTGTTTGCTTTGTATTGTCTCATCGATTATGCCATAGAAATGTCTTTTTTACAGTCATACGTTACGTGCTTGATAGGGATATGGGTCATAAGCTTGGTGGGACTACCGTCAGCTTTTATAAATGCAATAACAGCATTCATGAGAGGCCGACTTGTGAAATATACAGGCATGGTGCCGTTGTTGACCACAGGTAAGTATTCAAATACCCTCACATGATGTGCAGGAATGTTATGCGTCTCAGCAATTGCCAAACATGATCATTTTGTAATTGTCTTGCCTCCCTACAGCCTTCATAGTCGACCTTGCTATGCATATATGTTTATATTTATGGGAGCCACACCCTGACCACATCGCCATCATATTCATCATACCAGCAGTACAGGGCCTCAGTGATGGAGTATGGCATACACAAATCACGAGTAGGCGCCCCTTGTTAGTAACAAGTTCTGACACTAAGGCTGAAATAGGATTTCACTTTGTGCTTCGTGACATGTGGTGATGTGTGGTCTCGCTTTTCAGCGCTGTACGGGGTACTGTTTACCGAGGATGCCGAGGCCGCCTTTTCCAACTACCACCTATGGCAATCAATGGGAAACATTATGGCGTTTGCTTGGAGTTTATTTTTCTGTACATCAGTTAAGCTTTATTTGACCTCCTCTTTTCTTATATCCGGAATGATCCTATATTTGTGTTACCCAAGCGCATGTCGTCCAAGTTAGCGCCAGGCACAAGCTGTGATATGAGCGAGATCCCGGGCAGCACAACTAAGTTATCTGAGATAGCTGTATGACCACTTGCAAGGGCACCCCAGGATTCAGTTTTGTACTTTGTCGTGAGTGATTGTGTTGGCTTTATAGCAGGACTTATCACTGTAGTGCGTTACGATAGTTAAGATGTTTTGAAGATAACGTCCACTGAATGTTGATTTATTTTGGCTAAGTACAGATGATTTCCTGTACCACGCTCATCTAGACACTAACATGTGAACATCGAGTTAACGCGTGAATTAACGATACGACTTACACCTATATGAGCTGCATTCAGAAACCGGTGTAATGACAAATTTGCTGCCACATTGATACGCATGTGTGTGTGAACTCTAACGACTGGACGAATGAGGCATGGATATTTTAATTAAATGTGATTTAATTCTGAAATAACCTCCCCCCACTAACCCACCACCCACTCCTCCCCCCTTCTCCCCCCACTCACCCCCTTATCCCACATACATGTGGCACACGTGTGATTATTGTATTTTATTATTGCAGAGCCGTATTGTTATCGACCTAAAGTAGACATATATCATTTTGATCAACTACACTTTGAGATAACTATAACCTTGAATATTGCGTTGGCATATGGCGATAAAGCATTTCCTCCCT
>CM067349.1:8402992-8445064 GCA_034190875.2 Urechis unicinctus
GTCCTCTCCTATCTCCCACCTGAAAATAGTTATTACATAACTCAGTCCCAGGGCGGGAGCGCCCACGTGACCTGTCTGGACCAATAGCGTATGATAAGCTGCAGTATCTTCCCGCTACCCGCAGCCTCTTTTTCACGCTCTCACTCAGTAATGCTTGTCGTTTGAGTTACAAAATAGTAACTACTTGAAATAATGGCGCTTTTGATGCGTTGAAAAACTCGCCAACTAATGTCGGAATAGTTTTTCGGCCAGTAGTATAGGTAATGGGGGTTCTAGCGCGGGGGCAGCCATGAGTCGCGGGGGGCACAACTGCCTGAGTTAGTTTTGGTGTGGGGCCACGACTGCCTTTTTTCGTATTTTGTCGCCCTTTTAGACTAACAGCGCATCATAGAAATGACGCCCCACAACACACGCGCGAAACAAGCTGACTATGCTGAAATCTACGGCACAGCCCCACCGCCCTACCCACGCTCGAAGGTCGCCCTCGCGGCACTCGAAAAGAAAAAACGCTTTCGACAGGACGTACAAGGAGATGTACTCAAGACTGAGAACCATGGTGGACCGTGACCCAGCCACTCCGCTGACTCCATCCCCCTGACTCTTGTCTGAAGTCGCAAAACACCGGCCCCACACCCCTGGCCCGCCTCCAGGAAACCACTTCCCCTCGTAAGGCCAGTCCCAGCTCCTCGAACAAGCCTCAGACCAGTCCCCACTCCCTGCCTCAAATTCAGGAGAACCAAGCAGGCCATCAACAATCAACTGCGCGGCTGAGTCATGAACGTCCCCAAGATTCACCCCTACTCCCAGGATCTCCTGACCTTCCAGAAAGGCCGAGGAGCTGAACCAGCTAGGTGGCCAAAACCAACCTCGCAGTCAAAGTAAGTCTCTACAAGCCCGGCAAAGATGGTGTCACGGAGTATGCATGGCCAGTCCTACGAACCAAGCAGCAAACGGTTCTAGGCAAAGAAGACATTGACTCTGCGATAGACCCGGCCGACCCCCAAATCCAAGAGATGCTTGAGAAGTGGGTTAACCTAGGTTCTGGGTGGATGTTCGGGGCGGGGAAACCATCTGGATCGACATCGCGAACTATCAACCACTCAAAGGCAGCTCCTACTAAATAGCATAAATTCTTCTGCGAACGCTGCCTCCACGGCTTCACCACCTCCGTCCTACTTCAGGCTCACATGCCAGGGTGTGTAGGGGTCGGCCAAACAGCTGTACGTGTAGACATGCCAGAGGAGGGAAAAAACATCCTAACCTTTCAGAACTGGCAAAAACTACTTTCAGCCCACTACATTATCTACGCAGACTTTGAGGCGCTCACAGTAAAGCTCCCAGGACCAGCCCTCAATCCAGAAAAGAGCTACCACCACAAGACCCAGGAACACCAGGGCTGCGGGTACTGCTACATAGTAGTCCGATGCGACATGAAGAACTCACCCCAAGTCATCTACAGGGGAAGCAACGCCGTGGAGAATTTACTCAAGGCCCTACAGCAAGAGAAGTAAAAGATTAAATCGGTTCTCTCCAAGCCAGTCCCCATGCGGATGACCCAAGACGGCCAAAGAGTCCACAAGACCGCAACCCAATGCCTCGTCTGCAGCAAACCACTCGGAACCAACCGGGTCCGTGACCATTGCCACATAACCGGCAAGTACAGAGGGCCAGCCCACAACGCCTGCAATCAAAGCTTAGGCTGAGTCCCAAGACAACCCCCATCCACGTGGTCTTCCACAGCCTGAGGGGCAATGACTTCCATCTCCTAATGCAGGGAATAAGCTAGGTAGAGGGAGACATCAACTGTATACCCAACAATATGGAGAAGTACATATCCCTATCCCTAGGACAGCTCCGCTTCATAGACAATGCACAGTTCCTCCTGGCCTCCCTCGACAAGCTGGTCTCAGCTAACAGCCCAGACGCCTTCACCGTGACGGCAGAGTATGAAGGAGACCAGACAAAGCGAGGGCTACTATTGCGCAAGGGAGTCTTCCCCAACGAGTTCATGGACAGCTGGGATAAGTTTGAATATCCCCTCCCGCCAATCCAAGACTTCTACAGCAAGCTCTCTGAGCAGGGCATATCAGCCACAGTCTACGCCCACGCGCAAATGGTTTGGAGCACGTTCAGTTGCAAGAACATGGGCGACTACTATGACCTCTACCTCCGGACCGA
Organism: Urechis unicinctus; assembly: GCA_034190875.2. Lineage (NCBI taxonomy): Eukaryota > Metazoa > Annelida > Polychaeta > Xenopneusta > Urechidae > Urechis > Urechis unicinctus. The sequence continues at coordinate 8,405,171 of CM067349.1, forward strand.
CGTACTCCCCCTAGCCGACGTATTTGAAACCTTCCAGAAGACCAGCCTAAAGCAGTACGGCCTGGACCCGGCCCACTACTACACCAGCCTAGGCCTCTCGTGGGATGCTCTACTCAAGAGCACAGGGGTAAAGCTAGAACTCCTCACTGACTACGACAAGCACCTCTTCATCGAGAAAGGTCTGCGGGGAGGAATAAACATGGTCTCCCGGCGCCACGCCAAAGCAAACATTCCCTACGCAGGACGAGCTTACAAGCTATATCCAATAACTCGACGCAAACAGCTTCTACGACTTGGCAATGAACCAGGCCCTACCGACCTTGAACATTGAATGGGTGGACCGGCCAGAGTCGCTCTCCAGAATAGTCCGCACCCACTCTGATGACGCCGAGACGGGTACATCCTTGAGGTCGACCTAGAATATCCAGCCGAGCTTCACGACGCCCACAACGACCACTCCCTGGCCCCAGATCGGCTCCTAGTCCAGAACGAGTTGCTCTCAGACTACCAGCAAAACCTTCTTGACGATTACAGCCATCCACATCCACAAGGCCCACCTAGTCCTCAACCGCCCACTCTATGTGGGGATGTGTATCCTCGACCTGTCCAAGCACCTCATGTACGACTTCTACTACAACACCATAAAACCCCGGTATGGCCAGGATCTCAACCTGCACTACACCGACACCGATTCCCTCCTCCTGGAGATCCGCACACCAGACATCTACGCCGACATGAAAAAAGACAGTGACGTATTCGACACCAGCAACTACAACCCAGCCCACCTGCTCCACCGCAACAACAACAAGAAGGTTCTAGGAAAGTGCGGCGGTGTACCCATCAGGGAGTATGTAGGCCTGCGCCCAAATATGTACTCCATCCTGATGTCGACCCGGGAGGAAATCTCTGCCTGTAACAATACAATGCTAGTCCAAACACCCCCACCCCACCGACAATCAAAGGTGATACCGCCAACGTTCCCCTGCAGCGGACCCCCGGTTACACTGGGGGGCGGGAGGAGGGGGCCGATTTTCAGACTGTAGCACGGACTTAGTCTCCAGCAGCTCTTACAGAAGTCTATTTTGATTAGCTTTTCGAGCCGCAGCGCCCGTTCGGCCTGCCTCAACCTTTTTGGCGTCTTTTTTAGGTTTCTACTTTGGCACAGGTTGAGGTTGAGGCGCAAGATGACCACTAGTTACTGCCATTATCTCTTGGTTTGCAATCTCCATGTTACCTACCAATTTTGTTCATCCAATTGACAGCACACAGGCAGGTCCTCTGCAGGAGGGGTGCTCGCTCCAAATTGGCAGTACTTGGCGGTTGTTATGGCCGCGGTAAGCAGAGCCAACATAATACCATAGCGATGATAAAGTTCACATGTGGCAGTTCTTAGCGCATGCCCGACAAACGGGTCAGTTTCGAGGTCCGTAATCAGATTTGGCTAATGTTCTAGGGGGGTCGGAGTCCCAGAGTCCACGTCATGTTAGCGCCCAGCCGAACCTCATATTTCGCATAGAAATTTGTAATCTCTTCATCGGACATTAATTCAATCTTTGCAGTCGACAGGTGCTGATCGCTGAGGTACTTACGGGCCTGACCCCCAGCTATGACAGCAGCAAGCCTATCTCTCTTAAAAGATAAATCGTCACCATGGGTGCAACTGGGTTCTGCTCGCTCAGACTTTGTGGCCGGTGGGCTAGCCGCATCCTGTTCAAGGAGTTGATCAATAATGGTATCAGGATCCATGAATATACGTACACACCTTCGAAGTCTAATATATCGCACTGCTCCCCAGACGAAGAAACCTAAATTGGTTACTTAAGCAGCACCACCTCAATCGACGGCATATCCGATGGGTTCATCAATCTTCAGCAGCAGTTTTGCGTGCTTGGTCTTTGCTAACAGATGGCGTACTGTGGTCGTCGTCATTCTCTCGTAGGGAGGCCGCTAAAGGCCAGTTCAGATAACATGTCTTTCCTCTTGGTTAGGGCCTTTGTTGCCGAACAGTCATCAATAATGAAGAGGGTAGGCTTGCCCTTAAAGAAGTGGCAGAAAGCCTTCAAGTGGTCATGGAGCCGCTCTCCGGGGTCAACCACATACACCTCTGAACCCTGCCACACCCATGACCGCGTCTGATAGGCCTCGTTGAAACGTATAGTAGGGCAGAGAATTAAAATATGCTCGAAGGCACCGAAGAAGGGCCCTTCAAGTAGGTCGAGGATGAATGCGGTTTTCTCACATCCTGTCTGCCCACAAACAATTGCCAAACAGGTACCATCTGGAAATGTAAACTCGGTCATCAAGCCCTTGGTAGTAGACTGTGCTGACGAACATGCCATCTTTAATGTTAAGCTGTGCATCCATAACAATATACATATAGACGTACAATGCGGCGGCCGCCTCTGCCTTTTTTTGTGATCTGAATGGTGATACTCTCAGACGCATTCTCCACGGCCCTGCAACTACCGTGCAACTGGTCGTCATCACTCGCCTTTAAGTCGAGCCACAGTGCATACTTACTGGTTAGGTACTCTCCTAGGGAAACGTCCGACACTGCCAGGTCTTTTACTGCTATTGCTACACTGGGGTCTCCTTTACTCGTTGCTACAAAGGCCTTCTTCACCTCGTCCCACTGCTGGTAGCCACGCGTGCCCTGGGCATAGAGCTGATTGGGGATGCCCTCAATGGTCACCTCGACCTTTGTAATCTTTGGGTTGTAGAACGACTCTGTTTTCCTGGCGAATGAGGCGCCCTGGGGGTCTTCAAAGAGCAGTAGGATGCCCTTCATGCTGCGAGCCGGCACGTTCAGGTTGATGTTCTACAGTGTATCTCTTTTATTGCATACAAGCTTTTTGTGACGAAGTACACGGTCACACAGTGCCACAATTGGTGGTTACAGTGGCAAACATCGCTGTCATCAATAGACATGACCTCATTGCCAGAAATCTTGATTGTCATTTTCTTAACCACGGCGCGACCAAGTTTTTGCACAAAGCTGCGGTTAACATCAGTCGAGGTCAGCGTGATTGTAAAGGCCAGCCGTGCAGTACCTGGGATGTCTTCTGCACCTAGACTGGGGAAGCGAACCAGCAGTTGTATATCTTTAACACACAAGCATGGAGTTTGATAACCAAACATTTTATGACGCAGTGGAGGAGGATTACGACCCAGGAATAGAGGATGAGGATTGGCTCACTGATTATCAGGATGAGACTCCCGCCCACGCCACTCTCCCACCTGTTACAGAAGAGGACATTGAGATGGATCAGTCTATACCACAGGATGGCCGACTCGTTATAGGCGCTGTCAATGATAATTACGATGCATTGGCTGAAAAAGCTTGAACTTGTAAGAGGACAGTTTGAAGGACTACCCTAACTTCATTTTCAGAAATTGCCCACTTTCACTTCAAACAATAGTTAGTAAAGGTGAAGGGCCTTAGGCCGTCCGTGATGGTTTGGGCTTCACTGAGTGATCCCAAAAAGCGGTGTCGTGAAAGGAAGCAAAAGCCCTCCAAGGCGTTGACCAAGAAGCTGCTAAAGCCGCAGAGAATTTAAAAATGAACGGCTCTGCAAGCCGTGACAGAGCAAGGTGGTGTGGAAGAAACAAGCTTCATAGAGGACGTTCATAACACCATCCAAGACTTAGGTACACCAACAGACAACGAACTACCACTCAGAGAGCTTATTGGGCTTGACAAGGCTATGCAGACCCAGAGGGATGAGCTGGTCAATAACCTAGCTAATATAACTGAGATAGAAAGGGATATAAAACATCGGGAAGCTAAAATGGTAAGCCTGGAGGAGGAAGAGAGGGGTGACAGTCGAGCATGGAGATTCCAAGCAAATGAGCTTGCAGAGCTGCAGGACCTGCGGAGTGTCCGTGTTGAGGCTGCCTCTGTAAACCGTGAACGTCTGCGAACCCAAATGAACCACATCAGGGAAACGATCAACAGACTTCTTAACGAGAACCCAACGATAGCTGAGCGTTTATGCACCCTGTTCCGAGAGCAGGGCATAACATTCGCCTCCATCCTAGCTGCAATTGGATTGGCAATCTCGACCCTGGTAGTTGCTTTGACGGGCAGAGGGAGCACTTGGCCAACCCCGGCACCGACGCCAGCTGATAAGCCCGGCTTAAAGGAATGGATGCCGCCCTGAAAAACAAAGCTGTTGGTTGATTTCTCAAAGGTTTGCCTAACGGATTCGTACAGGTGGGTGTTTTTGTAATGAGTGTTCACCCGCACCTTGTGTGTTTCAGGGTCGGCGAAGTAGACCCGCCCTAGGCCCTGGTTATCCTCCAGTTGCTGTTTTCCTCAACCCCAAACTCGTGGCAGAGCTGGTGGTAGATTCTTTTCTCGAAGATACTGTGGGTTTGGTATAACACTGAATCTTATGTGTCCATTAGAACGAGGCAAATTTCTACAGGAAAAGAAGAAGGTGTCATTTTGCCCCCTGATCTCTGGAACTTCAAACTTCTGCAGGATGTGTTTACAGCTCTAGGGCTTACTATGGAGAATAATGTTCAGGATTGGACTATCGCCGTCTCAGTTCCTGATGATTGGGCTATACAATGTGTCGACGGTGTGTTAAAAATGTTGGGTCTTGATAAGCCTACTCTGGTTAGCGGATGGATTCCTCCAGGTTGTTACGATGCCCCCTGGCCCGTCCACTTTAGCGTCTTTAACCCACTTTATGTCCACCTCGATCAAGTCAGTACCACGCACAACATACTTGATGGTGCGCCCACTACGCCTCTTGAAGTTGTGGGAAGTGGGGACAGCTCTTTCGGTGATATTATAACCACGAACATCGCTAATCCTGTTTCAAAACGTGTTACTGTCGGAGCTGTGAATGAGTTGAAGGTTCAGATCAGGGATAATAAGGGACGTCTATTGGACAATCACGACTTTACTATTGGTGTTGTTCTTCAATTAACAAGATGTCAATAAAAGCATTTATGGAACTCAACAGAAAACGGATCTGGGCGCAGATCTCTCCGAATATGCAACAAAGACCTATGTAGACTCACAAAAAATAGATAAAGGTGGCAGTACTATGACTGGAGACCTTGAAATGGGAGATAATAAAATCGTTGAGCTGGGAGACCCGATTTCGCTGGGAGACCCGATGCCGCTTATAGAAAGGGTGTTGATACTAAACATAGACAGCAGAACAGGGACCTGAGACAACACGTAGCTGAAAGAACAAAACCCCTCATTACTGTTTGGGCAGAAGTAAGTGGCGCTCTTCGCAGAGGATATAGGTGGTCGTTTGGTGCTGGTGGTCCAGAGGCTAGCGAGTCTCACGACATAGCTAGGGGATATCCCATGTTATCCAATGATAGAATTATTCGTGACGGCCTGTCAAGTGCTAGCACTGGTTAGAGTCTTATAACGTATATTATGATAAATGGGGCAGCTATTAATCATAGACTAAGTCTGATGACAGTCGGTCTGTCATATTAGTCTTACCCGAACCTATCGAGTTGGTACAAGGTGATATTATTAACTTTTATACACCCGTTTCAACACCTGTGATTGCCACTGTAATATCACTCCTTATTGAGGTTGACTTATAGACTTATGTGCCTATAGGGGTAGTATGAAACAACAACCAATTGCGCCACCTAATGAGAATCCAGGCTACTCCTATCGGCTGAATGAGATTTGTCTCAAGAAACAATACATTGAGAAAGAAATTGAAAAATATGGTGCTATGTATAAAAAATATAGGTGTGCAGAAAACTCAGTGGACGCTGTAGACACTGCTTTAGTTGCTGTGGGTATGTGTCTTGGCGCAAGTGGTGCGGGTCTGATGTCTACGGTGGGTGCTGCCCCTATTGCTACAGTCTTGGGTGCTAAGGGGGCAGCATGTGGGCTGGTTGCGATCGCAGGAAAAGTCATCAGCCGGCGGCTGTCGGCAAAGGTAAAGAAGCACGACCAGATTCAAAATCGGGCACAGAGCAAACTAAACATGGTTACATATATTATTTCGGCGGCGCTTGAAGACGGCTGTATCTCAGACAATGAGTTTAAGCTCGTTTCGACATTAAGGCTAAAAAATTGGCTGGGCATCTCCATCCCCCTCACCGCCTAGGTCGACCACCTTAGTCGCAGGAAGTGATCGTGCTGGTACAGAGGTAATTGCAGCTGACCAACTGACCATTTAAAAAGTGGTGTTTGCTGTGTATAATGGAGGCGGCGATAAAATCTTTCTGCAACGATTATACTGGAGTCAAGCAAAATACGGACCAGTGGGAGACCACGAGGAAGGGCAGCGTTGGAGAAAGTGACTACTCTGCTAGCATAGGGCAAAACTACTTCAGCAGCTACAGCAAGAAGCTGACTGAAAAAAAAACTAGCAACGAAGGTGTTCGCTTTAGCGCGCCCTGCCTCTGGGGTACGACTTTTGAGGAGGTTACAATTGCGTTATTGGAGAAGGTGTACGACACCAAGGTCTACGGAAACAATATCTATATTAAGGGCGACGCAACTGCCTACTCTCCGGATGGCTTTTGTGTGCTCCCGATCCGGCGGGTCGCGGTAAATGCTGTCTGTCGGGGGCATCCTGAGGAGGTCGTGCTGGGAGGGTGATTCCGAACATGTATAAGCCTCAGGTTCTGTTGGGCTTGCACCACAGTCCGTCATTATGTCTTTTTTTTCTTTCTCCAGCCTAAGTTTTTAGGGCTTTTCTCCGGAAGGGTTAGACATATCAACATGAAATTTTGGGAAATGATTGATCTAATTAAGGCACACCTACCTATACAGTTTGACGCACATGCGCAGTGTTGGAGGCTTATGGGATAGATTTTTCGTCGATTTTTTCCCAAATTTTCTGTACCTATCTCCTCCATAACTACTGCAGTTACGAACATATGAATTACATGGATGTAATGAGCAATTATTGTAGAATGGAATAGGCGGAAAAAATACTTGTCGTCACTTTTTGTACTTTGTATAATGACATGTGTTTTAGTGTACCTACCGCGATTTTCTCTCCTCGCTGATATCTCTGCAACTGCTGTATTTAGAAAACAGTAAAAGGGACGTTTATTTTGAATGTTTTGTAATGCGTCAGCTTAGCAGGTAGGCTTTCTGCAGGCTGGACATGTCTAAGTAGGCCAAACCTTACGTAATCGACCAGAGGCATTCGTCGCTTCTCTCGGCTTTGAATTGACTTGGCTAAGGGGTCATGTCAAAACATCTGCTAAGCGGTCATATCCAAACATCTAAGCTGCAGCAGCTTGTGACATCTATCCTAAAATAGTGCGTGTTACCAGCTCCCCTCGCTGACATCTATCGTAAACGTATGCGGCGCATAGGGCGCCTTAACACCAACCTTACGTTATGTAAACAAGGCGCTTGCGCCAATCTAGTTAAGCAAGCGATTCTATTTTTGAGCACAAATGAGCATCGTTGATAAAGGACGGCTTTAAGAGACATATTTAGTGAATGCTGGTAAATACGTGCTGACTAAATGTTTACCAGACGTCGCTATAGTGATCACGTTATTCTGTACCCGAGTGGCTGGTTTTGTTGAATGTGAAGAGGTAGCAAGAGGAAGCTCATTGGCTCGTTTGATACAGATCGTACAAATAATGGCGAATATTTCGCTATTTACCCGCGATGTTCGAATCAAAACTATAATCGCGCCGTTTGTATCGTCATTACTACAACAATATATCAGTTTTACCGGTACATGCGTGGTATTGATTTGTTTTTATGTATAGATACTTTGACTAAAATAAGCATATTAAGGTTCAATAATTGACAGTCAATCGCTTTATTTGCCATCCGAGTCGTTTGCATTACAACATTCGATAAATCGATTGTGGAAACACAAATACAAATATAGCTGTTTATAGTAAAAAAAATCGCATGTTTGTCATTACTCTCTGTGTCCTATATAAATAACTTTCATATGCCAACGTCATAGCGTAATCAATGCGGAGATTGTTCCATTGTGTGAGGATTGAGCATGGAGGCCTCCGTTACTTACGTGATAAAAATGCGATATGCGCTCACTAAGGTCAAAACAGTCAGATTGAATATTCTGGTCAGCATGTGGGCACACTTCCAGACGATCATCTATTCCATACGGGATACGCCCCCTTGACAGGTTTTAGGGCCTAAGTGTTACATGACCTTAACCTTTGATATTTTGTTAGGCTAAAGATTTGAAAAAATAACCCTGCCATGTAAACAAATGCCCATAAGAAGGTATTGCCTCGACATAACACATCCGTTCACAAGCTGCTCATCTGTGATTCTAACTTGCAATTTAATTTGCGCAACTTGGTCGAATCGTCAAGAGAACCGGTGCAGAAGCAGCTGTTGGAAGATGGGGTACTATCGTACCTGAATACATATGGGTTGTAATAATACTTGTAATATGTTAACGGTTTTAGTGCGTGACCACGACTTTGAAGCCGGTCGGACGAACATTATGACACGATCACCAAACAGAATACGTCGCAGTCGCAACTAGATGAATATTGTTATATTGGTAATGACTTGGCAGGCACCAATATGCACGACAGTCGAGTGAATTAACGACCTGGACGATTCTGACACAGATCTAACGATGTGTTATTATCGGTTGATTAGTATTAACGATACATAATTTGTATTATGCAACGAATCGGGCATAGCAAACCAAGTTATTGCTCCCAGCAAACAAGCTGGATGAAGTCTATCCGCTCATAACATCATGAAATACGCCATTAAAAGGCCTCCCTCTTTACCCGAATGGCTGACTCAATGGAACGTCAGGCACAACTGCGTCACAGTAATGCAGAAAAATACTTTGATCACTACTATGTTTTCATTAAATTGGCATGTTCGGAGATCCGAATCGATGTGCGCTCTGTACGTTCAATAAGCTACGAGAATAAAATGTGATGGGAAATGAGTGGTAAATACATATTCACCTGGTTGTAGGATCATGCTGCTTCAAATTCCATCAAAGTTGCTGCCCTGAAGACGGTAGACGACAGTTATCCCATATGATGCAAAATTAATAAATAGTTGAACTTGCCACTCAACAAAGCACGTTGCTGTCACAACAAAAGGGAATCACTCCTTCCTTATCAACACGACCCTTACAGAGGTGCCTGCTGAACGTAATATATTCAACAAGACCAGGCTGAAGAGATGGAAAACGAATCAATCAAATAACATCCATTAAATTATTGCTGTCATCAAAGCGTAAATTAGCTTAAGTGGCATATGTCGCATACTCCTTACTGCATCGGAGTTTTTGGTTGGGATGGTTATGTCATCATCAAAGGTCAGCGGTATGATTGATTCAGGGTAGGCAATTCTTTCAAAGCATCGCCCGCTTGGCAAACGACCGATTTGGGATTTAAACCAATGGCTTTCATGATGAGAGTTGATTAGTGGTAAAAGTGGCTGTCAATTAGCTGCTGTGGGGTTATTACTGTAATTGAATGAGCTAGTTTTGGACGCAAAACATGCCAAATGTTTGCCGAAGGAGTAAATGAAACTGCAATTAAGGATGGTTTGCAAATTAGACAGTTGGTTTTGTATGATGGAAGTGTCTAAGTATTAATGACGGAATAATGCTGCATAGCAATCATATAAGACAAGAAACCTGACAGCTTAGTTTTCCATTTTGAATAGTGATTCTTTGCAATTATATGCCGAGATTAAAATACCACAATGTTGGCATAACATGTTTTATGGAATTATTCAAATCACATTATTGGCACTTATTGCTCTGCAAACTGACCTAACTCTAGTCGGGTTCGTTTTCCTTGGAATACAGATTGATTGATCGTCTAAATGTCATTCTTATTGGTCGATAGTGGTCTTGAACTGCCGATGATTTGTTTGGTAGTTATTGTGAGGCCATCGATATCTTTCAGACCGGATCAAATTTCCAGTGTGTGCATAATGCAGGTGGTAGCGCCCGAAATCTTCTATTATTACTAATTGTTTTATGACATGCGCCCAGTACCATACATAGTTTGGATTCATATTATCTAATTTGCACCACATCTATCGACAACGATATAAGGATTATAAATTACTTTTAACAGCACAGTATCGATATCATTTCTAGCAAAGATCTGCACCTAGCTACTGCAGTAGTAAACATGACTTATATGTCTAGCATATCATAACCGAACGGTCGTTTGTACTGTTATATATTGCATACATGATTTATAACTGACACATAGCAGGCAGCATATAGTGCGCCGGAGGTTATCAAGAAAGCGTGGTGTCTACATCAGCCATATTCACTGTGGCAGTGTAAGAGGTTCTAAAGGAAGTGTAGCAGAAAGTAATATTGGGTAATAAACATCATACTGGGTTCAAAGGTGAACATAACCTTCGCCCCAATCACCTCTTTGTCAATCTATTTCTGCCATCAACACAAAAGAACTGCTTTCTATGGATATACGAGTCACATACCGTTGAACGTAACAATTTTACTACCAACCTAGATCTATTATTTGCTCGTGTTTAGTATTAACCAGGGTGAACTTTGCTTTCTGTATACATATTGTTTATACAAGCATAATTACACGACGATAATAGCCGCAGTTGTAGTTAGCTTAGTCGATCGAATTAAATCCCTCGATCGCTGAAACCATTTTGATGCTCTCTACAATAACATTAGTCGATGTGTGAGTGGCGCAATGGTGATTAGCTTTTTAAATACAACTTGCCAGTAAGCTTCTGGAGAATCATTTGAAAGTCAAAACCATGCAACTATACGGTCAATGCCATCATATGTCATAGCGAGGAAATGCACCTATAATACAAGCTATGAGCTGCTAGGATATCTGAACTGTGAGCATTTACAAATTCAGACTGCTGTTACAGAGTCAACCTTTGAGACATTGTACCTGTCCTTATGGTGCCCTTTGACGTTTATACAGCAGCAGTCGCTTACTCCAAAATTGAAAACGAAATAAATTCGCTCTTGGTATTGCTTGTGGATAAGTTCGGCTACGTATTTTCAAGACTATGTGATCATGTTTGACGTTATTAACTATTCTGTACAAGGTCTCTAGCTATAGTGTACTTCTTGGTCGACGGATTCATTTTTGCGTAAATCGCCAGCACCATAGTTGTTCAATACTTTAGTTTAATGCAAAACTTTCCAACCTGAACCATGCAGCATCAATTCACATCTATTTAAACATCTTAAATCACTCTTTTCGTATCTTGACCAGATGGTCACAATAACGTATTGAATCTAAGTGTTGCTTTCCAATTTTTAAAGATAATCATACGGAATGAATGTATTATTAACATAGAGAGGCAAACCAGGAGAAACGTTTAAATATAGCATCAATGTACAGTAGCTGATTATGACATCTGCGACACTGAAGCAAAAACCCAACAAACAGATTAAGAAACCAGTCACTGGGGTTCTGATCCGTGGCAAGTGCGGAAAACAAATGGTGAAGTGAACGTTGAAAATACAAATAAATAAGTGGAAGAAAACATATAGCAGCGAGAATACTTCAAACGAAGTTGGAAATAGCCTAATGTAAATGGCATAATAACATTTAGTGCGTAGGTTGCTTCTTGGTCTTTCTCTAATATACATAAATGGTCAGCTTTGTGACTGACAAACGGCGCGAGGGTCCCAACTATACTACTCCTCGTGTATTACCATAGGGTTAAACAAGACCATAACTAGTGACGAATATATATATATGAATGTTAATGTATCTATGCACACATATAAACATAAATATATATATGTATTAGTAAATATATATATGTATATATATATATATATATATATATATATATATATTATATATATATATATATATATATATATATATATATATATACAGACATGTATATATATATCAATATATATATATATGTGTATATATAAATATATAAATATATCTATATATATACTTATGTATATATGTATATATACATATATCTATATATATATATATATATATATGTATATATATATATATATATATATATATATATAGCTCCCTATCTATACATATGTATACATATATATATGTCATGTATACATTTATATTTATATATGTATACATATTCAGATACATAAACATATATTGATATTTAAATGTATGTATATACAGATTTAGATTTACATATATATATATTTCTAAATATACACACATATACATATGTATATGTACATCTGTAAATATATATATATATATATATATACATATATATATATATATATATATATATACATATATATATATATATATATATATATATATATGTATATATATGTATATATATTAATATATATATACAACAGCAAACAACATATTTATATGTATAGGTGTATATATATATGTATGCCAATTTATATGTACATATATATATATACATATATATAAATATGTATATGCTAATATAAATATATATTAATATATATATATAAATTTATTGGCATATTCATATTGTGAAGATTTCTCTGTATCAATATATATATATATACATATCTCAATAGATATTTATAATCCAGACTCCCTGCCACTAATAGACAGTACCCCTTTATACAAAAACGTTATCATTGTATATTATTACAAACCCAAAGTCTTCCGCTTCAAGGGAACAAGACGCCATATATTTTGACTGACAAATTTGTATATAATAAAGTGTCGATTCAATAGTGCCTTCATAGTATGGAACATATGTATATATATGTATTAATTAATATATATATTAACACCTACATTGATACACATATATACATATATATATATAAATATTATATATATACATATAAATATATATATATAAATATATGTAAATATACATGTATATATATCGGTATATATATATATATATATCGGTATATATATATATATATGTATATGTATATATTTATTTATATATCAATATCAGATATATATATATATATAGAGATATATAGATATATATATATATATATATATATATATATCTATAAATTTATGTATAGATATAGTAGATATATCTATATCTATATCTCTCTATCTATCTCTCTATAGAGATCTCTATAGATCTCTCTCTATATATATCTCTATCTCTCTCTCTATCTCTCTATATCTATATCTCTATATCTCTCTATCTCTCTCTCTATATCTCTCTCTATCTCTATATCTCTCTATATCTATATATCTCTATATCTATATATCTATATATATATATATATATATATATATTAGTTGAGCGACAGGATGTCTTCAGCCGACGCCTTCTCGAGAAACTCTGATGGTCGTCTTCCACGCATCCCGGTCCAGCATCAGCGTCCTAAGCTCAGATGTTTCCTGTTGTGTTGCGTCCTTCTTCAGCTGATCTACGAATGTTATTCTCCTCCTGCCCTTGCTCCTGATTCCGGCAATGGGCTCCCAGAGAAGTAGGGAGCTCACAGCTAGCTCTGGGTGGCGGACACAGTAGCCAGCAACCTCATCCATATGGTCTTCCCAGTGCACATCGAGGGCCATCCGTAGCATTCCTGTATAGACGCGTCTAGTGCTCTTTCTTGATTTCTGGTCAGAGTCCATGTCTTGGCTCCATACAGAAGTACAGACTCAACTGTAGCAACGAACAGACGTCTCTTGATGTCATCATTGAGACCCGCTCTCCACACTCGTCTCATGCTATGAAGGGCCTTCCATGCCACGGCTCTCCTCACTCTTATCTCACTCTCAGTTGATCCTATGAGGACGCCAAGATATTTAAACCCTTCAATGACATCTAGGGGAGCGCCATTTCGGGTCTTGATGGTACTGCCCACTGAGTTGATTGCCATCACTTTTGTCTTCTTTGAGTTGAGCTGTAGGCCAACTCGACTACACTGGAGCTCAACAGCTGCAAGCAGTTTTTGTGCCTGATCCACTGTGTCTGAGAAGAGACTGATGTCATCAGCACATTCAAGGTCTGTAATCACTATAGCTGGCACTCTCCTACTCCGGTGTCTAGCAAGCGTGAAGCCTAGCTCTTCCTCCCTTCCATTGATCGCACATCTCAAAGCATATATTATATATATATATATATAGATATATATATATATATATAGATATATATATATATATATATATATATATATATATATATATATATATATATATAAATATATATATATATATATATATATATATATATATATATATATATATATATATATATATATATATATATATATATATCTATATATATATATATATATATATATATATATATAAGTTTATATCATAAGGGTAGAACAAACGGCGGCTCTCATGGTCCCTAATGAAGAGTTCCATTTAGAGTACAAAATGCAACGATATAAATAAAAAATCTGTACAATTGTGGCGTGCAACTGTGCAATAAGCTTCATATTATGTAAGAATGTTGCGGTTCGAAAACACCGACTGACTATCGTTTCGTTTGTTTATCTTCCTGGTAGTGGTCCTCATTGATGCAACAAGCTGCGTGTCGACAGTTCATCACTCATTAGACATTATGAAGAAGTGCGAGGAAACTTACCATATTCTCCTCAATACAGAACATTTAATGCGCCTTGCCAAAATATTATCGACACCAAAATAATGATCACTAGACTATGCAGTAGCCGACCAGGTTGGTACATCAGATCAAATCTGAAGGAGCCTTGGTTGGACCGTACTATGCAAATCATTCGATTCCAATGCCTCTCATATCGCCACCCTCCATTCTCTCTGTCGTAACTTTATCGTGATCGATTAAGATTGCTAGATATTAACGTTATATGACCCGTCCGGCTTTTTTATAATATGTCAGAGTACACAGACAGACAGACGTCCGCGGCATTCCATGTCGCACAAATAGATTGTCCTTACCACAATACACAGCCCATAAGCAAGTAAAATTAATGCACTCTTTACATTATACAGCTTGTATTATCAACAGAATATTAAGAGGCTTTCCGGTAGATTCCTCGAAATAATACAGGACGTGCAGATATTATTATATTTAACATAAAAAACCCAGTTCATATTGGTCTGTGTTCCATACTATGAGGGCACTATTGAATAGGCACTTTATTATATACCAATTTGTCAGTCAAAATGTATGGCGTCTTTGTTCCCTTGAAGCGGAAGACTTTGGGTTTGTAATAATATACAATGATAACGTTTTTGTATAAAGGGGTACTGTCTATTAGTGGCAGGGAGTCTGAATTACAAATTTAGTCAAATGATTCGCTTATCATGGTTAATGGTGGAGACCCTCGTTGTTGTATACGAGTGAGGATTAGTCTTCGTGGAGCTTTTCTTACAGAGCAACTTAGCCCGTCATATGAGCGCACTGTTGTGCCATAATTAAGACTAATGTGCCCAAAGAGATCGCGCGATTTATATATGTGAGCAAGGGTCGCTGTCGGCTGGTATTTATCATGGTGTCAGAGATCAGGACCTTATAAACTAATCAGACGTGGTAACTTCAAAGGGCTCCATTGATGCTTTTCCTCTGAAGACGTATAATTTAGGTTGTATGCATCATTTTTAAGAACACATAACTAAAAAGATTGCAACGACTGCACAATATTGGGGGTCTTTAAAGATAAGCATTATCCGTTCTTTGTATTGGTTACCAGGTGAAATGAGTTTTGGAAAGCAACCATATCGATTGTAAAGACTAACCACGGCTACACATGTTTCAAAGAGGTAGCAAGAGCAAACATGTGGCGGGATAGAAAAGCAATAAGCAAAAGGGCCCTAATGGGAAGAACTGGGAAGAGTGTTTTATGGACGCTCGACAGAGTGAATTTAAACAATTGAGAGCCATAAAGCCGTTACACTGGGCTAGCCAGATAATCTGGTTCGCTGTTGACACTTGGTCCGACCATGGTGCCATTAAGTGACAGGCAATCAGGGATAATAAGGAGTTTCTTAAACTACACATTATGTCCCATGCATGAAATCGCTAGATGCCTGATGTCTTAAACAGAATATTTTGATTAGCCAACCGAGGACCAGCGATTTCAAGAGCAAGAGCTATAAGAAGAGGCGTTGTAAACGTGGTGCGAAGTTGAGCTAGTGATTGTCATTGATATTACAGCAAATGCATTATGTTCGCTAGCAATACATAACCCGCGCGAAAATTGACTGGAGCAAAAGCTGCATCGGAAAAATAGAGCCACAGACTATTGTGATTCTGCGCATGATGGTATCCAGTACACAATTGTTTTCCAGTTGTTCAATATTAGGCGGAAAACGCAATTAAATTCCATCTCCAAGACCTGCATATTGAAGGTATTTTCTACCACCATCAAGCAACATCCCCCAGAAACATATGGAATGATAGAGATGGAATGTGTTGTTTGAAACGATGCATGTTTTGACAAGACCATTACTTTTGACAGTGATTGACGATACCGCAAATGCCAACGCTTATCGCTTGCATAAGCTGTTACATCCAAGAACTGGATTGAACTCGAGCAACCAGACAGCATATTCGCCAATAACATCAGGTGAATATGGCATGCCGTACTGCACGTTCTTAAATGCCCGCACTGTAACGACCGACGATGAGAATTGCTGCGGTTAATGATGCAAGGATTACCTCCTGATGTCTCTCTAAAAATGGCACCAGCGATCATCCAGGTGTTCAATGCTTGTACCAGTCACCGGAGTCAATTCTCCAGATTTACGGGAACTACCTATGCAATCTACCCATCAACCTGCTGCTCAGAAAAGAGGTCCTATCGCCACCCGTTTGCCTGTGTGGATTGGTGTGCGCACCTGTCCGGTCTCAATTGATGTTAGTTGTCCCCAACATTCTGATGCATCCCTACCGCACTCGCAGTGTTGTCCTAAATCATGCCAGTTATTATGAAATGCATATCAGCAGTGGGCTTGGTTAGAGCAAATGTTTCTATCTTTAACCATTGTGAACACGATACTCATATCCTACGGCCTATTCGTTTAAATAACCGAGTATCGAGTAATAACTTTTGAGTCGTGGTAACAGATTCACTGAATACAATCCCGGCAAATCGGGTAGTGGGTGTATGTTGACTCCTTTACCAACGACTTGGATATGCTATTAACGTTTGACAAATGATTGGCTCTCATCTCGAGTGCTCAGTGTAGAGTTAGTTGGGGTGCTTGATGGCATTCAAATTAGTATGACACTCTTGACTTTACTCTTCGAGAGCTTCCTTGATGCCTTTTGCACGATGCACGTGCACATTTACTTTCACTATGATTAGCTGTTTGTAGGCATGCGTATGGCTGTTCGGAATAACCATTCCAGCCAAGATGTTGTCGGTATAATCTTTCTTTGACAACTTTCAGCTATTCTGTTACTTGTTGAAAGGATATATCAGTCGTTCCGTAGCAACTATCGGTCATCGTTACCATGTCAGATGAAATGCTGTATGGCCATATACAAACACAATATTTAAGGTTATTGTTATCTGAAAGTGTAATTGATTAAAATCATATATGTATATTTTAGGTCGATAACATTACGGCTCTGCAATTATGAAATGCAATAATCACACGTGTACCACATGTATATAGTACATAGTGGGGGATGGGTAGGGGTTGAGTGGGGGAAGGTTATTTCAGAATTAAATCATATTTAATTCAAATATCCATGCCTCATTCGTCCAGTCGTTATAGAGTTCAAACCCACATGCGTATCAATGTGGCAGCGAATTTGTCATTACACTGGTTTCTGAATGCAGCACATATAGATGTAAGTCGTATCGTGGATTCACGCGTTAACTCGAGGGCGTGTTAGTGTCTAGATGAGCGGGGTATAGGAAATCATATGCTAGTGGTCATACAGCTATTTCATATGACTTGGTAATGCTGCCCGGGATCATACCATAGCGTGTGGCGAGCGCCAACATGCGCTTGGACACCACACAGAATAGGATCATTCCGTATAGAGAGCAAAAGAGGTGGTTATATAAAGCTTAATTGATGTACAGAGGAATAAACTCCAAGCAAACGACATAATAGATCCCACTGATTGCCATAGACTCAGTTGGAAAAGGCGGCTTCGGCATCCTCGGTAAACAGTACCCCGTACAGCGCTGAACAACGAGACCGCATGTTAAGAAGCACAAAGTGTAATCCTAATTCAGCATAAGTATCAGAACTTTCAAGGGGCGCCTACCTGTGATTTGTGTTTGCCAGACTCTATCGGTGAGGCCCTGTACAGCTGGTATGATAAATATGATGGCGATGTGGTCAAGGTGTGGCTCCCATAAATATAAACATATATGCATAGCAAGGTCGACTATGAAGGCTGTAGGGAGGCAACATAATTGCACAGTGATCATATTTGGTAATTACTGAGACGCACAACATTCCTGCACATCATGTGAGGGTATTTGAATACTTACCTGGGATCAACAACGGCACCATGCCTGTATATTTCACAAGTCTGCCGCCCGTGAATGCTGTTATTGCATTTATAAAAGCTGATGGCAGTCCTACCAAGCTTATGACCCACATCCCTATCAAGCACGTAACGTATGACTGTAAAAAAGACATTTCTATGGCATAATCGATGAGACCATACAAAGCGCTGGCATTGTGATTTGTTGACGATTCTCAACTAAGCGAAATAGTCTACTAATTCGATATTTTTATCGTTACAGGCCGACAAAGCGCCATAATCGTCTTAGATTACCTTGTTAAATTCTGCACCATAAAATGTTTGCTCTAATCCACTATATATAGTAAGCGGTATAAGTAACAGTTGATCCACGCGACATAAATGCTCCAACGTTGCTACCATGGAATGTTGGTTTGCTCTTACACGTAGCCCATTTGGCCAAATCATAAGATGCCAAACAATCTGACTGTTGCAGTGTCTATCCGTTCATCTCTCATATCGGCGTACTTCTTGGCTATTATTGTGAAATATGCAGATTGCGATGTCCACAGCGGAGCGGCACAAAGACCAACGATCATGGAGGCCGGTAGCATCGTAGCCCATACAGCATAGCCGTTAGCTACCATCCAGACAATGTAGCCAAGCATTTAAACAAGCAACGATCATTTGTGTCAGGCAAATTGTATTGCAAGCTTAGGTACAAACGAACACGATGCTGCCATCACTGCGAATAATACACTTTATGTAATAACGCCCATTCTGTCTTGGATATATAAGTTACTTTGTAGCGCCGACAGTCCCCCATACGAAGTGAAGAGCACCAGAAATGAAAAGCTAATTAAAATGACATTGTTCAGAATTAATTACTCGGTGAGAGCCCCTTCCAATCTTGGTTGGTCAATTATTGTTACTGTCGAATTCTCCCCGGTAACGTTTCTTTTGTCCGTGCTTTCAATGTGGTTTTTACTACTGCTCGTGCGATTGGTACTCGTCATCATGGATAGTTAACAAAGGTGGCTTTTTCAAAATACTATTACAGACGAACTCGATGAAATGGGTTGTCGGCCAGCAGCAGGCTACAACTGCTTGCGATGAAGACGCAGTAACGCTCTCATAGTGCAATCAGACAGGCAATATATGCGTTGCTCATGTATCTGATGTGTCGAGTGACATGCTAAAAACATACAGTGATTAATATAGTATGCTATAAACTCTAAACGCCTGTGCTAAACAAATAATCAACTCACCAAGCATTGACAGGAATGACTCATTCACAACAAACTACGTACACAAGAATAACACCATTTGCGGCTTTGCTACGGACCAGCGACATTGAACTACAACCTAATAGCTACTAAATCCTGTGCAGCAATGTCGATACAAAACTTGAGTCTTGGACCCACATGATCTCATGTTTGAGAGGCATTAAAGCGTCAATATGGTTGATATATAAATACCTGCATAGTATGTATGCGTACCAAATATTTACTATCATTGATAGAGATAGCTACTGTTTGCTATGACTTCAAAAACCTCAATGATAATGTCTACCAATGACAACGTGTCGCGAGAGGGATCAGCATAATACTCACCAATGCTTGCCACAGAAACTCTAGTCACTGTAACATAACAATAAAAAGTACCGACCACAAATCCTTGAAAGAGCAATTATCACAGCAATGCCTCTATATGAGGCAGGTGAGGCAAGTGTGACATCAAGGTATAATATTTCGGTCCGTAAAAGTTATTATAGAAAGTTTACGCGAACGATAATGAAAAACAGTTCAATCGATTAACTGAATCTATAAGAATCGGAGCCTTATCTTTGTTGACTCGAAATTACTGATACTGACCAAGCACAACTCTCTGTCATTTTGGCTTGTAAGCGTCTTAGTTTACGAGCATCATAATGACACGTCGAACGTTTTAAAAAATAAATCGGTAAAATATCGTCCTTCCAGCGGCCTATTGAGTCTATAATGCAGCAATCATGCTCGTGTTTCTAAACGGCAGTATATTTGCATTTATATGTTAGTCATTTCATGAGGAATGCAGTTGTTGCAGACGAAAATATATTCCAGGCTACAAGCACACAACATGGAAGGCATTACATCAGTTGATGTCTATTTAGTAATAAGCGTGTTATCCTCACCTGTTAACTCCCAGCCGCTGGTTGATTATTCAGCTATACAGCAAATTATTACAAGAGTATTTACACTACGAAGCACATTGTTACATTATAACAATTACAGCGATAAAATTCGTTGAAATATATCTTCACAAGATAATTCCAGACATGCCTTCCCAGTGGGCACAACACGTGGAATCCACATGGAAAATACATGGAGAAACTGGTGTAATTCACGTAGATAATACGCGTAAAAGGCAAGTTGAATTCACGTGGATATGGACACGTGGAAAACACGTGTGCTCTTCAACCTAAATTCATCGATACAAAATATCTGTATTCAGGTGGTTTTTACTTCCTCTTTAGTAAATTTTTTGTTTTTTAATATATTTTACAAGATCATTGAACCAAGTACATTTATTTCTCAGAAATATCCAACTATAAGTGCCATATGATCACAAATAACAATATTAAACATGTTTTAAACATTACAAGCAAATGTCAACATACAAAGGCAACAAATTAGTGGAAAAAGG
The DNA here is from genome assembly GCA_034190875.2 of Urechis unicinctus. Classification (NCBI taxonomy): domain Eukaryota; kingdom Metazoa; phylum Annelida; class Polychaeta; order Xenopneusta; family Urechidae; genus Urechis; species Urechis unicinctus. The sequence continues at coordinate 8,426,184 of CM067349.1, forward strand.
CAGGTTTGTTCATGAAACACATTAAATCGGTCACTACATGCATGAGCATCATGAATGTACACAGATATAACATGATTTACTTTCACCCTAATAAAATGCAAATTATAAAATGTACTTAAAAGGCCACTGAAATTCAAAACCGAATTTTTGTTATCGCATTTTGATGATAATTTTTAGGTGTCTTTCTGGGTGACGTCACCTAATTGACACAAATCAGTCAAATTCGTCTGGGTAAATGGCTTTCATCAGTAAACCACTAAACGAAAGTGAGTGAATGAGTTTGATGACTTCATACAGGAAAGTCTGCGAGTTTGATCGGTAATATCTCGGCAACCAGATATGACATCTCAGTCATACTGTTGTCAAAATGTCACAAAATCATTTTCATAATTAGATGACAACACAAATTTGAATTTTGCATGTAAGTGGCTCTTTAAGTAAACGATCTAGTCAAATCTATGAAAAATATAAATGTGTGAGTAAATCAACAATCATTACCAATAGGCAATATTTAAACTTCTCTTGGGTGCATTCCTTAGTCGGTTGGCTAGAAAGACATTAACAGCAGCCTCGGTGAACCCATGACTCTTCACTACACTTTCTGCACAGTACAAAGAGGACTTTATAAGCTATCTAATTTCATACATCGTACAACTGACTTTCATTATTTATTGTGTATCATTAAAATCAAAAACTATCCTGGACTTCCAAGTAATTAGCCAAAAGTGAACCTACCGACAATTTGCAGAGTGCCATTTTCTCAAAGCTGGCTTTGTCACCTGACCCGTTCATGTTAAGCTTGCACTGCAGGGAATTAGTGATTAATCTGCAAGCAATATGTCTGAATGAATACAATTGGTGCATGAAAAATTCTTAAACATTGCCAATTCAGACAAAATGCATAAGTGCAAGTTGTTTGGATCATGGATTTACATCATATACATATACATAGAGAATCTCACCTGCTTGTCAAATCGTTCATCGTATCCTGGACACTGCACAATGATTTTCATACACTTCTGAAACTGACACAAAAATGTGACATTTCGAAAATAGTTCATTGCTGTTTATTAGATCTAATGCCCACTCCTCCTTAAAAAAACTGCAATTTTACATACCCACAAATTCTTTCTCTGGTTGTCCATAAACTGCACATTTAAATGTTGAAGTTCCTCAGTGCTGTTCATCTGCACAGCTTCAGGAAGCATTTTGCCACTATCAGCCAGCTCTCTCCTCTCCTGCCTGTTCAGTGTATCCCTGATTTGCAGAGGCAGGAGAGGCAGCGCTCCTGAAAACCTGTGCACAAACAAATTATGCAGTGTTCAATTACTATGCTGCTGACTACAAACTCATAAATAATACTTTTCTCAATAGCAGCATTAAAACAGAGAAAATATTTAAAGAAAATATTCACAAATGTGCACTTATGTTAAAGGAAAACCATCATTGCTCAACCGACGACTGCTAGAATGAGTGACAGATGAGCCATGACTGTGGGACTGAGTGACAAATGAGCGATGACGACCGTGTGGAACGGATTGACAGATGAACGATGACTGTGAGATGGACTGACTGATGAACGATGACTGTGAGATGGACTGACAGTAGCCCTACAAGACGTCTGGTATAAATTCATGTTACCGTTACACCAGAGCTAGACTGACAGATGAACGATGACTGTGAGATGGATTGACAGATGAACGATGACTGTGAGATGGAGGAACAGTCAACAGATGAACCATGGCGTGTGTATAAGATGGTAGTGGTGTATTAAGGAGCAAGCCTCCAAAAAACCACGAGGCGTGCCTACAGCCTTCCCGCTGCAACTAACTAGCTGCAACGGCTGGCACTTTGCTGAGAGCGATAATACAGGTTTCATAAACCAATGAGCATAAAATCATAAACCATGAAGACATTATATACGGCAAGCAGTTTTTGTACAGCTACTTGAGTAAACTTATTTTTATTGAAAGAATAACATTTGAATATGACTCACTTGTAAACTTAGAAACTGTCAAAAATATAGCAAATGAATTCTCAACTTTCCAAAACTGCAGCAAATCGCGCCAATCAGCGGTTAACCCCCGGCGGGGTCTCCACCACGGACCAGCAGGTCACGGGTTCGAACCTCGCCTACGTTTGGAGAGTATCTCACCTGAATTTCGACTCATTATTCCAGGAGACCCCTATCACGATAGTAACTAAGCAGATGAAAGCCAAAAACCGTCATCATCCCCATAGCTCATAGATCGATAGCACCAAAAGTTGTGAAAACCACTATATCTTGGCATATCTAGCACAAGCCTAGCTGGGGCTGTCAGGTTAACACATGGCCATATTTCTGGTAAAAACGGAAAAAAAAGAATATTTAAATAATAATTTACACATGGGTCCTAAAATACACGTCTTTTCCACGTGTTTTTGATACGTCAATTCCACGTGATTAATACTCGTGGAATCCACGTGGATATCACGTGAAAACACGTGGATCCACCAATTCACCAAACATCCACATGATTTCCACGTGGATTCCACGTGTTGTGCCCACTGGGTTAAGTTGAATAGATTGACTCAATTTTACAATATTGTGCTGTCCACCCGTTCAAAAACAATAGATATGGCTTCATAATAATCCACAAATAAATCATATGTAGCTCGTAAAACCTGAACCCACTCCAGCGAATTCAACATCGACGTTTTACATGGCTCAGTTGAGAGTTACCCTGCTATTAACCACCTTATTGTTTACGCTTGAGTCTGGAGGCTTTGCGATGAAGGCAATGCTGGTAGATGGAAGTGGGAAGTGGAATGCGATCTTTATCACGCTTCTCATTATGGAGTAAGTAATGTTGGCAAAAGCGCCACAATGGTGCATTATTGCATAAAGGAATATGCTTGTTTTCTACTACTCGAATCGGGATTTAATTATATGCAACGGCTTAGTAAGGCTATTTTGCTATATTATAAATCGAAGAATTTAAGCATCACATGCGTTTATTTCTTTACTCCGCTCTTTTATTCTGTCTTAGCGGGATCAAAGTTTGTGAATCTGGTCTAACTAGCGGTCGTTTAAATTTCTTCATGACGCATATGACCGGTTTCAATCACGCTGAAGGTGTGCGCAATCGATGCATCTCCCAGACCGGTTGAAACCCGACCTTATCAGCTTACTTCTATCCGTGAATGGTCATCTATAGCTCGCAGTACGGCTGGCTGTGATAAACTGTGGCTGTTGGTATTTAACATCCCCAATGCATAAGTGTGTTTTAAATAGCATACACGAGGATTAAATTGCAATATTTTACCCAAATGGCTTCAAATTGATGTCGCAATGTGCTTTTACGGCACTGGTATTAATACGACAAAGAGTAAGCAGTTAAACCCTTTAAGATGCCACAGTCAGCTTCAGATGGCTTGCGTCATCTAACTGAAAAGACCATATGTATGTGTGTAACGTGTACGTATGGTGGTCGCCATTCTGGCTTGGAATTATGCTAAGGTAAATATGCTTACATGCGAACGTATAATGCCCACTGCTATCTGTAATTTTAGCTACGTATTCGGCCTTATCGATCAATAAGCCATAAGTATACGGTTGAATGATGGAACAGTCGATCAAAAGTACGTACATCTATGATATCGTGTTACGCTGAACAATGGAGAATGACAGGTCCGTTGCCCTAACGCTGAATTTTCGCCAATTAGATCGAAAATTATTGTAAAATCGGTTCGCCACTGTTAGATTTATATTAATCAGTTCACGCGCCATTGTCCACATTACGAGGATAGATATACCAGTCTTTGCGTACAAATCCATCAGGTAGACTCGCTTCCTCCATTTTATAAATCCCGTTTGTTTTCGGAAATTGTAGAAAATTTTTAGGTTTGGCGTCGCAAAACAATATCATTATAATCGGTATCAACGTGGGAGTCACAAGGCAGCGCTATAGTTTAAAAAGCAACTTCATTTATACTACTGTGCAATATAAATGTACACACAACCTCACACTTATTATATGCACAAAGCACATTCAAATGCGCTCTGCAGTAAAAGTTATCTTACGTATTCCGAAGGGCAAAAGCGCCACTATCGATATGCGGCCGTCGTACAGATAGATTCGCAGCTGAACCTTTCTTATTCAACACGTGAGAACGCACACAAACGGTAAAATCAAAACTATGTGTCCGTATTACCAATACATTTACTTATTCTTCAATATATTCTTTTGTTAAGTCATTTACATATTTGATTATTAACAGTTGTGCAGGTCTTCCATTTAGGGCATACCGCACGGCAGGGAAGGATTATGTAGCTAAACTATGCCCTTGATTCTTTGTCATTGGCCATAGACGCAGCGTTCAAATGACTCTCAGTCTTAACATCTCAGTAAAAAGCAAATTCAGTTCAATGATGATTTGCAATTAGTGTACAAAAAAGTTATTTACTATCGCGTATAACTTACGAGCATAAGGCTTCACAAAATTTATTATTGAATTGAATGAAATAGAAACGGAGAGCAACAAATAACCCATTACTTGTTACGTGTGTCATGGATGTCAAAATTGTAGGTTATATATAATAGTTGTCGACAACTAAAGCGGTAATAAATAAATAATAAAATCCTTAATAATCCCAAAACATGCATAGCTTCCTACGAAGTGAATACATAAAATTATGTATATCACCATCTGTGATTGCAAACTCTCATAATCGGTTTCGGCTCTTGTTATGAGGTTCCTGAAGTCTAGTTGCACCAAAAATATCAACCCAAAGTGCAGCCATCAGTTAACTTCGTTGTAATGTTTTGGTAACATTCCAATCACTTTATCGGCAGTTAAAAAGCATCAAGCTAATTTGGCCGGGTATAAATCAGGAAAATATACGGCCGCCTAAATATTTGCTGGCATTTGTATGACACTTTATGGCCAAGCGTTAGACATCTCGTGCTTCCTCCTGCAGTAATGTCGGCCGCTCAGACAAGCAATGCAATTACCCTGCCGTCTACGATGTTATAAGCACTTGGATTGCCAATATTTTGTTCTTTTAGAGCAATAACTCGTTTATTGTATGCCTTGGGTTTGGCTAACATAAAACCATAAATTTGCCATGCCGACCTTGGTTTGTCATTCACGATCAAAAAATATTTTCCCTGAAGAAAAGACGATGAAATTGTCGGTCACGCCATTTGCTTGGATGTTGTTATCACAACATCTATAATTGATGCAAGACTGCGCACTGTCTCTCGGCAATTTAACTGATCTGATATATGTATTTGACTGACGATTTGGCAGCACACTGGCTCACTAAAATTTTGCATAAATTGGCCAACACATTCATGGCATGAAAAAGTGTTTAACAAGGGACACATATTAATATTTGTCCCTGAAATAACCTTTAAATATAGTACATTCAAGAGAATTGATTCGGTTCTCACGTTTCATCGAAAAAGCCTATCACATAAAATTATTGGACACCTATATGTCTTTTTTATTATAGCTCCAGCAAACTCGTTCGACTGACTGGTGCGATTGAATAAACATATACTACACATTAAACACAAACTTATGCTCATTTCGGTAACCAAACATACTTGATGTTCCACCAGGCTGTAGCCTAGCGTCAATGCTCCATACGATCTAATTGTTTATCAATATTCACCTATATGCACTGTGTAGAAATAGACGTAATGAACTTACTACAAGGTACCGTACTTGATTCAGAGATAATAGAACAGATATTATAAAAGAAATTGTCATTTAATGACCGGTTGTGGTTCTATTATGTACCTCAACTCTGTGGAATCAATATCAATAAATAAAGAAAGGGTTGGATAGAGAGAACGAGGGAGAGTGAGAGCAGTAGAGGGATAAAGAGAGAGATAGGTAGATGGAGAGATAGATATATGGAGAGATAGCGTGAGAGTGAGATAGAGGGAGAGAGTATGTGCATGAGAGAGGAGAGAGAGAGCGAGAGAGAGAGAGAGAGACAAGTGCAGCCTGTGCATGCTACTGTGGTGCCGGATTTTCTCATTAACTGTACATACAGCGCCTATTAGTTTGAATTCGCCCGACCTAATCCCTTTCACGATGATCATCGTTTGCATTACTTTGGCGCAGTTGGCTTGACATCATGTTTGCATAAAAACAGAATAGTTACATTGTAGGTTTTGTCTTGCTATTTCCCGGCACGCCGAGCCACATAAAAGCGAGCCTTTGTTTTATTGCCGCATAACAGCTAGCATTGTATTGTGAGCGAACTACAGCTTTCGCTCGAGTATATTTCTGCCTTTCGAGAAGCCATACCGATATTGACATAGTTAAGACTATGAAACTATGCAAACATTGACTGTATCCAGTATGGTTGCTAGGGGCATGACTTGGTTATTGTACTAATATCATAAGTCGCAGTATCTACCGTTCTCAGATATGAACTGTTGCATCACAAATTGATGGCGACTGACTACTTGATAATCAAATCTTAAGACGTCAATAACTTTACCTTCCCCCACTCGCGGCGTCTGTATATCGGCCCAATCAATTACACATTCACCACGCTCTTAACTTATTGCAACCAAGATATAAACGATGGATCGAAGTCCCGATTAGAACGATACAACACGCCATAACCCGATTGAGTCATACCAAACCTACGTTATTATTTACTTGTTTTGTTTCCTTAGTTCTTGCATTTAAAAATAAATTAGTCCAATATAAATCCAAGAATACAAATATCGACATTCAGTATCTTACATTAAACAAAACACATGCCAATGAACAAATAAAATTTACAATGGGTTATTTTAGGACCAATAAATTACTTAACTCTGCTCATGTAATCTTTCCTTTAATTACTTCAATCCGAAACCGAAAGGCGTTATTTGAGGTGTATAGGTGCAAAGCTACATTGGACGAAAAACGAAAGTATATTCGTGTCATGCAATGCCATTGAACCTTCTGTTACATGGTGATTGATAAAGTCTCCGTTGTCATTATCAATGAGGCACTTTGATGGTTTTATTGTGATATTGCCATTTTGAATTCACCTAATAAGCACTTTTTAGATGTCTCTCAAATGTTTCCATGTCAACAAGCAAGTTATCTATATAGCTCTTAATACAATCATTACCCTTCAACAACTTCCTTCTATATTTTACAGAGGTAGCTCAAGCATTAATCATGCCAAGCACCCTTAGCATGCATCTTGAGTTCTCACTCTGTCCTCTGGGGCCGTGGCAATTTGCTTAAATGCATTTGCGAAGCTAGATTGCATACTTTGGGGAATTAATATGTTCGGGTTCAAATCATGCTCTCAGGTCCAATTATCGAAAGCCTGTGCACACTATTTGATTTCCCCGCAATCACAACAGGCCAGGCGTAAGACGCCGACGGCTCTCTGATTAATCCCACATCAAGCATTGTCTTTATCTCCTGCTTGAATGTCTATATTACGATGTGAGACACGCAATACGGTTGAGATAGGATTGTGTTGTACAACATGTGCACAACCAGTGACGGTCTCTTGACCGAAAGCAATGCACTATTCTACTTGTTTCGCGATATATGTTGCTTCACGATAACTAACACATATATTATCTGTAGTTCAAGAGTACTCTGGTGCTATCGTTATTAATTGCGGTAAGACGATAACACAATTAGCATTTCCAGATGCAAACAAGCTTGTTTATATATATTTTTAGAGCAATCTGTGCAAATAATTTAATGTGAATCATTCCATCACTTATGCCGCCATTGCAGTATTTTATGCTTTGCATGTCATTGCAAAAAAGGACAATACCAGATGGGCAACCGGGTAATGGCAGTCGCTAGCATGCGTTTTGTCCTGGTAAGCGCAAACCTTGTTACCTAGGATATCGAAATGTCAATTGCTTGTCTTATATGATTGCTATGCAGCATTGATTCGACGTGTTATACTTAAACACTTCCATCCTTATACAAAACCCACTGTCTACTTTGCAAGCCATCCTTACTTACAGTTTCATTAGCTGCCTTGGTGGAAATTCGGATTGTTTTGTACCCACAAAAATAGCTCATTCACCTAGAGCGATAACCCCACAGCCGCAAATTGACGGCCACTCTTACGACAGATCAACTCTCTCTGACAAAGCCATTGGCTGTAATCCCACATCGGTCGCTCGCCGGTATCAAGTGGGCGATGCTTTGGAAGAACTATGTGCAATCATAGCCTGCCCTGAATCAACCATACCATAGACCTTAACAAAAGAGGCATAATAAATCATCTGTAAAACTACAGCACTAAGAACATCTTGATATCTTATGAGAGTTGTTGAGAGATTTTATATTTGCTCTGTGGTACAGTCATGAATATATAAGTTCATAAGGACCAATCAAGCAGCTGATACAGTCGACATATGCCCTTATATGCGCGTCTGACGCTTGACGAAGCATATGTGGATCTCTACTTTGTTGTGGTAATTTTTCCCCCATCTATATAGCTACTTACTGGAAAAGTGTGTTTGTTGTTGTTATTTAACGGAAGTAAGTACAATCCCGAAATAACAGAATTGACTTTACATCTTCATGATCTGTTTTGTCAAGCAATCGTGAAATTGTTAGAACGCTTTGTGCTTAAACATGTTTTCTGCGCATCGTGCAATCGATATAAGATCAAAATATAGCAAAACTGATCGACTGGGGATATAGAGCAAAAATGGCGCATGTGGCACTCAGGGTACACAGGACATATAGGGCTCATATGGCAAATGTGGCGCATACGGCATATGGGGCTCATTTGGGCACTTAGCCATGTCAACAATTACAACCGTCATTGTCGTGACCTCCCCTTAAAACGTTCATTTGCCGCATTCACTGCTACACTCCACTATGGCCCGATTGATATATCTTTCTGCGTAAACTGTCTGTGCAAATTAGCTAAAGCAACTTATGTATTTGGCGTTATGAAGAATTGGAATTTGAGGTCGCACTTAAAATCGGACTTCATATCTCGACCGTGAAGAAATTGATGATTGCAAACAATTTATGCGCCGTTTTACCTACTTAACCAACAAATCACATACCTTTGGACCTGCGTCGTCACATTATTCGGCAGTTTTGCATATAAGTGCCTGATCAAGCATTATTCATATGTGCTGAGGTATGACGGTGACCCCCATGTGCTCCTGCTCCGGTTCTTTTGATAATGCGGTTTATTTGCAGGAATGAATTATAAAGTAATGATCATACTCAAAGATAAGCAGCTTAAGGACAGTTATGTTATGTCGAGGCACGCTGGTTGCATGGCAGGGTGGATTGTGCACATTTTTAGATTAAAAAACCATAAAAAGGTTAATGTTATTTATTTGTCAGATCACTAATGCCTGAAAATCTTTTCCGAGGACAAGCATATCATGCATGAAATAAATGATCGCGCATAACAGCACCAACATGCTGACCAGATTATCTAATGAAATATAAAATAATGGTCCTAATCAAAGATGAGCAGCTTAAGCAGAGTTTTGTTATAAGATTGTGCAGACCGGGATTTTCATATTGTATTGTCCCAGCACGATAGTATACCATGAGATTATAACATACAATGGCGTTCGATAGAGCATATCCTATATCAGCGTTTTACCAACCAGTATTCACATGCCATTCGTAATATTGCAACCATATTAAAGCTTTAAAGCCGCTGGAACCTACGTCTGCTGTTGGTCGTGTAATTGGGCTAATCGGTCGGCGTTATCAAATCATCCTCCGAGTGAACTGCAAAGCAACTTGCTGATTGTGCGCCAAAGCATCATCAGCCGGAAATAAAAAATTCTACCAAAGCATAAAATGTTGCTTCGGAATGCTGTAGAAAATGGTGTCTGGTGGGTTTATATCTGCCATTAGGTACAGCTTTTTGCGTTTTGTTGATACAAAAGGGGAATCGAAGATATTCCTTAAACAATATGCGGGTGCGATACCAGGCATTATCATTTCTCAACAACGATCCTGCCATCAATGATCAAGTTAATTTCTGTTTCTATTCGAACCCATGTTTTGAATCGACACAGTTATTTTGGGTACGGTCGTAGTCAGGTTCAATGGCTCTTGTAGTATTTTTTGTATCTAGTCAATGGCTTGTACGTGAGTGGTTTTATCCCTAACACGTTATTAGAGTGAATGTGTCATTCCAAAATATCGTCTTGCTATAACGATAACGGCAATCAGTCAGATCATTGAATAAATTGTAGCAATACTCACCATGCAAAGTCCGCAGTCGTCAGCGCTTGTCATTTTGATAACATGTCTAGAACAGGCGTTAAGAGCTCCTTATATATTGCATTAGATACTGTCCGTCTTGATCCTGTCATCTCATATAAACCCTCGCACTATGCATATAATGTCCGACGAATCGCTGGATAGACGCATGATTGTGTGTCAAAGGCCGGCGATTGTAACCAACTCACGGTCAATAAACAAATCCATTGGGCTCGAACGAAAACAATTTTTATGGCACATTTGTAAGCTATCCGACCACCAATCCTGGGAATATTGCCGAAAACTCGTGTGAAACAACAAACGAATGAAACGCTAACGAGGAGAACGCGGCTGTTAAATTATTGACCAACCGATCAACAAATAAAGAATGTCGTTTTAATCAGGATTTCATTTCTAGTGCTCTTCCCATTCTATCCGTGACTGATGTCGCTACAAAGTTGCATACATGACCAGGTAGGAATGGGGTCATTACACACAGTGTTTTGTACGCAGTGATGTTTGGTTTTACCTACACTTGCAATACAAATTGCGGGGCACAAGATGTCTTTGCTTTTTTTTAATGCAAGGCTACGTTGGCAGCACACAGCTATGCTGTATGTGCTACAACGATACCGGCCGCCATGATCGTTAGTCTTTGTGCTGCTCCTCTGTGTGCATTGCCAAGCGCATATTTCACTATAGAAGCCAACAAGTTTGCTGAAATGAGAAATGACCTGAATGACACGATTTGTTTGGCCTATTATTGGTAGTGTTCCGCCTGGGTAAGTAGAAGTTTTGCATATCATACTTTGTTTTTTACCATAATGCAAACCATCGATACAGTCATTTCATCAAGAATAAAGGGGTCAGTAGGAAAGCAACAAGAAAATGACGATGTTTTCAAAACAACGTTGTTGTTTGTATCAGACGGAGTCGCTTGTGCCTTTATTCAGACTACTATACTCGAACAAAGGCGGTAAGAAAATGATACCGATCATTTTGAGGAAGCGATAGCGATGTGTGGTCTTCATGATTGTACTTGGAACAATGTGACGAACACTAATTTGGAGAAACCGTCGGATACTGTTGTTGTGAGCTTAAATTTTTGGTTTCACTTTAAAAACAATGCTTTGGATTATTGCCATACGTTTGGTCGTTATATTATTTCTTATTACATAACATGCTAACTTTATGAGGAATATTATTTTATGACGATATTGTTGTCACGAAAGCTAACAGCCCGAAATTAATGATGGACCGCTCTTACAATGATGGTCACTGACCAAGTTAGCCTTGCGCAACCTTTGCACCCGAGGCATTACTGAAATATGTTGATATCATGCAACCTAGTGGTCTCGAATCATATAAAGGGCCTTCTAATGTCGGCCAAAATGTTACAATTATTTGCTTGAATGCTGTCACTTGGTAAGTGACCATTCAGGCCACTTACCAGACCTTACAAGGGGTTTTGGGGGAGAGTGTTAATCCTTGGTGTGTTATGAATACAATTTGAAGCATAAATATTATTAATTAATCTTGTCATAACTTATCATTAAAAATCATATCAAAAGCAGCAAAGCATAAAAGCCTGTTGGACTTTGTTTCGTTATCTATGCCGACAAGTCGCACTTATCATTACTATGGCTCTGGCATATGTCCGTTTGACTGTTCCTACTATTTGATGTTGTTATTGAGCTAGCTGGCCCTGAATCGCGCATATATATATATATATATATAGATATATATAGAGATAGATATATATATATATATATAGAGATATATATATAGATATATAGAGAGAGATATAGATATATATATAGATATATATATATATATAGATATATATCGATATATATAGAGAGATATATATAGTAGATATAGATTATATAATATATATATAGATATATCTATCTATATAGATATATATATATATATATATCTATATATATCTATATATATATATATATATATATCTTATATTATATATATATATATATATACATATATATATGTCCATATCTCGCTATGTATAGGTCTGATTTTCAGCAGAGTTAATCTTGAATCATTGCTATGGCATATCTCTGTCCCTATGTTCGTTAACATTTTTAGCGCATAACGGCATAATGAAAGATTGCATACCTACATCACGCATGGTTTTCGCTCATATCACTATCGCTATGCAACCTAGAAATCAGCTATAAATAGCCAACTGATTAAAATCTCTTGTTCTATGAATCGACAACGGTTAATTTGTTCTGCTGTTTGTCAGGTGTCCGAAAACTGACAGCAACTTCATTAAGGCAAAATATTCTTGTCCGGATTGTAGGTCTGCGCATCACTGTCCTTAACCTTATTTTCATAGTCACATATTACAACAAAAAATGTGTAAATCTAATGCATTAATATTTTGTCAATATTGCCTGTACAATGGTATAAATGCCCTTTCAAGCACAATTTAGCATGCCACTCATTCGTTACAATTACTGGGACAAAGTGAGAGAAAGAGACTTACCTAGCCCTTGCACTGGGCTGTTAAAAACAATGAGCCTAAATAATTGTCGAGATTTATTCATTCTAGTCGTTTGCTCTACAACCAGGTAAGGTAGAAAACACAGAACTGAGCACAGATTAGCTTTCAATGACCAGTTTCGCTCAAGAACGTAAATACTTGATGTTAATTTAATCATCACGACCTTGTTGTTACGACCTGTGGTCGTGAATATTGGTAATATTACCCTTGTATCCATACCCTCAACCATTGCTTGTGACACAGCATGTAACGATGCTCATTTTTTTATTTGATGGATTTCTCTCTATTTTTGGCTGGTGGCCGTTTATTGGTATTTGTGGTGCTGATCCACGTGATATACCGGAGAAGGTCATCGACTTGACTTGTTGTACAAAGCAAGCCAACCATGACCAATTCCATGACGGGCCCCCCTCTTAAGAAACGGTCTATCATGCCCTGCCCCTAGCCCCTGGTTTCGGCATGACCAGCCCTCGATTAGAGAGACCATTACACACATATAGAGCATGGTCCCATTGCGCTACACTGCCGATTGCTTGTCCGAAACTTTTTTCCTGGTTGTTGGACAATCAAAGCAGGGGGCGTCCTATTCCAGCAGTAACTAATGAGAAGGGATGCTTCTGAGGGTTGCACTTTGCTACCTTTCATGTCACACCGAAGTATAGTTCAGGGAATAGCAAGCCTGAGAGCCAGGGGCTCGCTGAACCAGACGGTAAAGTCTCCTTTTGGCACCTATGCATGTTAATGGTTAGAGACTGCAGAACGTCTCTGCGCTGTTCTGTGCCTATATTCCCAGACAAACTGCTGTGCCACCAAAATGTTTAGGGATACTGAGTGGTCGATACTGATTTATCTCAAACCAATCACATTTAAATGGTTCAGGAGTTTGCACATCGACTCTTACTGTAAAAGTGAAAATTGTTGCGCCCTTTTCGGGTGCAAACCAGCTGCACCTCGTTCACGTTGCTCTTGTTCTTAGAGTATTTCTTGTTTAAGTCTGGTTTCTCTTCTATAATGCCCTGAGCCGTATACTATGATATATATAGACTTCGGTGAGCGCAATATATATTTAATTCACTACAACCTAGCACCGCGGTTAATCAGTCTTACGCTTACTCGTCTATTTCACTTATATCCCACACACATCACATTCCCCTCCTTCCTCCCGAAAATCACACTTGTACAAGCCCACGCCCGTCACGACATTCATCTCATATGCCTCGGCTGACTAAGCATCTTCATCAACATCATCTCGTGAAAACAGAATGAACATCTTTTGCAAGGCCGATCACACAATCTGCCTCACCCGCTGCCTCCGTGGCTCCCTGAACTTCAAGTGCGAAATCAAAAATACAAGATATTTCCGTATTATGAGCCGTCGACCAACACAGTACTTCACGGTACCATATCTGCGAGGCAAGTTCAACTTTGTACGCTGTGAGAGCCTCTTGTCCATCCCTATCCCAACTGTACTACTTCTTATTTATCACCCGGTACAATAGTTCCGCCAGATGGATGATAATAAGGTTTCCATCTGTGACATTTTTGGGTTCAACCACAAGCCCTACTTTCTGACCCTGAACAAGAACTCCACTGTGTATTGCAAATGGTTGTCAAAGCCACACCCCAGGAGAAGAATATCATCAAGGAATGCTAGAATGTTGTTCCCGTTTATCCTCCGTCATACTAGGCTTGTAAGGCTAGCAAATGTAACCAGTGCATATCACAAACCGCACATACACATACATCCAAAGCAGACGATAAACGAGGTTTACGAAAATTTGATGTGGCCTAATGGTGACTCAGTGATACGGGTATGGCCTGTGTGATTTTACTAGAGCAGTGGATGAACCAAGCAGTATAATTACTTCAGCTGCACAAAGGCCTAGACTATTAATGTCTTTTGCATTTCTATGTATATCCCGGTATGCTTGTTCAGGGGACCAGTTAGCATTATAGAAGCAGAAAACCTGATACAGAGATGAGGCACTCGTTGTATGATGGCAACACTGAGTAATGTTTTCTACTTGTGGCTTTTGACGCATCATTGCCATTACATTAGCAAAATTTTACGCTAGATCATTTCATGGTAAAGTAAATTAAGGATAACTTGGTAATGAAGCAAGTGGCATAATTACCATCAGCTATCTTCTTTATAGGGCAAACACATCTTAATTTATTGGATTACAACTGCACTAAATTATGCCATATATTCGGTAAATGTTCCTCCAGAGCTGTCACTTGCTAAGTGACAGCATTAATGCAGATAATTATAACATTTTGACCGGTAGACCAAGAAAGCCCTATGTTTGATTTGAGAGTTTTTCTAAATGTATTCATGCTGTTTAGACTTGTTCTATAGGTGCTAAATGTACTGTTCGTTAGTGAGCGTTCATTCTGGTGAGAGTTGTTCATCGTGTTATGCATTCCACTGAGAGTTTTCATCCCGCTTGGAATTGTTCTGAACGTGTTCCTCCTCATGTGGGTTTGGAGGCAGAATATGCCTACCGCAACCTCCTTCATGTCATAGTTAGCGACGTATAGGGGAAACCTGTTGGCCGTGGGTTGCGACTCGTGTTGGCTGACAATGGGATCCTGGTGGCTGAGGGTTCGCGAGATTTTTCTTAGAATGGCCTTGTCCAGTCAGTCAACTGATAGTTACTCTTATCCTACCGCGAATTGCACTGAGTGTGTTCATCCTGATGACAATTGTTCGGAAGGTGTTCATCTTCTTGAGAATTATTCTGAGGGTGTTCCTCCTGCTGAGAGGTCTTTCGAAGACGTTATATTATAATTCCATAACAGCCAGCGATGATAGTCCCGGTAATAATAGGGTAATCCCATATCTGTGTGAATACATATAGGGGATGAACTCCATATATTTGTAATATGCTAGTCATTATCATAATCTTATAGCTTACGGAAGGCCTAACTGCAGAATATCAACAAGAGCCACCAAGGAGGCCAAGGCCTATTAGGATAGATTCATCGTAGAGACGGTGAAACGCAAGAATCCAGTTATAAAATGTTTGGATATATATAGGATATTTCATTACGTTCATCTGATTTGATGTGATATTTGGAAATTTTAGATTTGATTTCTGAATTATATCTTTTGCAATGTTAACTTTTACTAGATAAGTAGTTTTACAATGGTACCATAGGTGTCATATTGTTGAGGTAACAGGATCATGGAAAATTTGCACGCTGGTCTTACATATTATCGTAATGTGATAAATCAACTATTATGATGAAGCGTCAAATCTGTTTCAGATGAAGGACCCTTCGGATATAACACTTATTATATTCATGTTTGATTATTTACCACAGTTTTCCATATATGCAAACACAAGATTTCCCAGTGCATTTAGCACTAATGTGTACTGCATAATGCTATATAGAACTGCCTGATATGATAATATGCTCATGGGGACGACCAAGTTATGAAATTACACTGACCTAGGTGAGGGCATTGCTACAAACATCTTTAACTGCAATGGGGATGTGGACATTCGAATCAATCTGCATGTTGGTGACTGCGTCTTGGAGATTTACACATGCAGTATTGCTGCTCTATTTATGTCTCATGTCTAGGGGCTTGTTTGAAGACATGCTTTCCAAATGTTGTATTCATGCTAAGAGAAAATAAGTTTAACTTTCACGCTAGATGGTGTGTCCATAGCTGAAGAATCGACAGTCGCTTCGATGCCCACTAAATAGTATTTGCCCGGCATCCTTATGGGATCTAATCAAACACTGCATTTCCTACATGTGACAATTAGCAAATTGGTTACGCTACATCATTGACTGGTCCCTCTTGTTTCGTTTCAATACATGGTAAATGGATGCCCATCAGACTTATCTTTGATTCAGAAACTGTTGGCTGTATAATCAGAAAACAGACCAGCTTTAATAACTTCAATCAGGTCTACTAAACGAGCTATAGTGATTTTGAGGGCAACAGGTAACCGCCTTGCCCGGCATATGTATGTGTAAATTCCCCCGAACCCTGACATTCAGGCTTTCGGATATTTGCAAGTTGACATTATTCACAAATAAATACATTAACATTATTGAACAATGATTGAACGCGTACATTGCGGTAGCCCTTATGTACAAAAGTGTTCATGTATTAAAAAATAAAAAAAGTGGCATTCAAGTTGCCCTAATATGTTCAGGTGGCCCCAAGGCATAATACATTAACATATATATTTCCCAATATAGGTAATCAGATAGCCCTAATATATACAGGTTGCAAAACGTAGTATATGTGGATTTAAGTATTAGCGAACCCAGACGACAATGACCGAATATAGAGCATAGCATGTTATATATCTGGTTATCTGCTTGTATAGATAAACATACGCATGCATAAAAGACTAAGGCAAGGTTATCCTAATATTAAATTTACCCTAATGCAGTATGTATTTTCGAGCAACCGAACATTAGGGCAACGTAATTAAGGAATATTATTAAAAATAACTAGCGTTTGTGAGTCACCGAAGTCGGGCAATCTGTGAGTTGTCGTGGCGCAGCGGGGTTAGGAACACTAGAATTACTAGATTAGTCGACTGTTTGCTGGCCATGCATGAACTAGACAGCAAAGCGTCAGCATAATGTCAAGGCCTTGCAAAACGAAAGTATAACTAAGGTTTTGTAGCCTAATAGTTTGACGCCGTAATCGTTCTTAATTAATCATCCTTTCGTGCGTCTTAATAATCTCATATCAAGTCTATGCTCGCAGGCATTGGACATTTTATCCGTAGGAATAGCTGTCACCATGTGATTTCATTAGTTGTTACATGAAGATGGTATACGTGGAATACAGCCCAAAGTTCCGACGCTACAATAACATGCTATTACAAGTATGTATTGATTTTGCTTTCAGTGTACTGAGAAGCATTTTAAGCGTACTAAATCGAACACTTGTTATGAGAGAGTGCAATAATGCACTAAAGTCTCTGTAACTCCGTCCACTTAGCTTATGGGATGTATAATATTTGACAGCAATTGCCCAGACTGCTTGTGCGATTGGATTATCATGATTATCGCAGATGTGTATTTTATATTAAAAGCTTGCTAATCAAATCCAAGAAGCTATATACCCAAACGCAAGGTTTCCTTCAATCGTCAATCGAATTAATTGGGGCCCATAGTCTTGCTCGTAAAGTATGCGATATCTACTGCTATGGGTGGCGAAATTAAACTATTCTTGTTCGAGACCCTGACATACATTGTTCGCTTACCAGGTTTATAACGCCAATATTATTGATGGCGGGAACTTTTCCATCTGAAAGCAACGATGAGGTTTGTAATTTGCTTAACACTGGGTGTAAATATTATGAAAGCTGATAGAAGCAAAGTGGCAAGTGCTGCGAAGTGGAGTGCTAAAAGGTAAGTGCTGCTTTAATTTCGTTTTTGACATGTGACAAATATGACTCGGAAAACCATTGCTACCTGCAATTCCAGGCCACAAGCAAACAGAACGCTTCACAACTTGGAAGACATTGAATTAGTTTCTTTTCGTGTAGTAATAAGCATGTTACGTTCACATTTTTGCACCCGGGCGCTGGTTGATTTTTCAGCTATACTCGCCACACAGCAAATAATTACAGGAGCATTTTAGACCTCCATGCATATCGGTACATTTGAACAATTAAAGTTATTGAATTCGTTAATGTACATTATCATTAGACAAATACCCGACAGATCTAAATCTGTATGAATTTATTCAGAAGTAAATCAGTAGTAGTCTTCGCACAGGATACTACGTAAAACTTTTGTATATGTTATACCAGAGCCCCCCCCCCCATGGAGTTGCCCACCCCCCAGGATCCCCCCACGCGTTGACCACGTGATCATGTGACGTGTTTGGACTTGCGCCAGGTAGTGATGCTATGTGTCCACATGATATGATGTAATGCATTGTTAAGATGAGTTGTTGAGTGTTTAAAGGTATTGAGTGGGGTTCTCTAGGAATAACAATGGGTTTAGTAAATATTGTAGTTGAAGGTATCTATTCAAATGATATACCCACGCCACTTGAGAATGGTGTAATCGTTTGGGATCACAATGAACTTGGGAAGACGTGTTTGATATGTTAGTAAATAGACAAAGTGGCTATTGATGG
>CM067349.1:8452740-8680240 GCA_034190875.2 Urechis unicinctus
AGCAAAGGCTTGAGTGGTGACGAATATACTATCCATTTTGCATGCGTACCTTATAACCACCGATGAATGGCTCTGACAAAAAAATTTTTGTTGCCGTTCTCAACAACATACGCGTGACTTTAAATATTATTGTGGGTTGATTAACAATACCGCTTCAGTTCATTTACTTGGCTTGTATATCGAACAGCAAATGTCAGATAATCGACTCTTACACTACTGGGACGTTAAGCAATATTTAAAGTGCGTAGCAGCCGGACCTCGATGGCCTACATTTAACCGGTATTCTGTTACACTTCATATTGTTAAACTGCAAGATAGCTATCAATAAATATTAATCAAAATGCCTATTATATCACTCCCACTGATAGAAAAACTTAAACGTGCATAATTTCATAGATCTTCTTTGATTTGCCGTTTGGTTAAGCATATCTTAGTATTTTCATCTGTTGACTACGCCATAAATATCTAAATAGGTTTCAGTTTTTTGTGGAAACAGTGATCACATTAATAATACGGTAGGTTATTAGATAATACATTCCAATGACGCATTCCATACAACATGCATACAAAATGGCAGTTTTGTTTCCCATTGAACAGTAGGTGGGCGTTGAATCAAAGGAGCGCAGACCCATACGGGAGACTTCAATCTCAGATATAATTAAACTGACTAAGGCATTCTACGGCGCAGATCCCTTGACTGTATTGCTCTAATGAAATAGATTTTTCGCTGCATCCATAATTTTTTACAAGAGCGTTACTTTGCGATGCAGATGATTAAGAATGTTTGAAAAATTGATTGATATCAACACTTTTTGTTAAACAAGAAAAAGGGGTGTTTACTTTGAAATTGGTAGCGCAGTTATACCGCTGCAAGATAGGCATTGTTTTTCGTTTGAAGAGACGCGATTTGTTTAGAAACTGGCTGCAAACATCCCATCAAGCCGCTATCATACATCTTGCCGTGCTGTGACAGACTTCTATGTCGATTAGGCGACTAATTCAGTTACAACAATGAGCCGGCTCTACACATGTATATACATTTCAGCTTAATAGTTTGCAGAGCAGGTGTTTACAAGTAACAAGCATGATTTCGAGCATGTGTATCTTATTACGTTGGTCAGCGTATTCAAACTCCTAATGCGGTCAGTTGTTATAGAACATAAACGGACATTTTGTAATAACACGAGAGCAAGCAAGCACTGCTCCTAGTAGACCTAAGTAACTCACAATTGGCTGGGCAAATGAGTATAGCCTTTGAAATAACAGAACATGTATTTCAATAGCATTCTGTTCCGAGGTCAACTACCTAATGAAGGGGCACATTGTGCGACCAAAGAACTTACGATCATATATGTGCAGTGTAATATGGCCTTATGTTGCGTGTTTGCTCGACACACATTTCTGTTTAATAAACCGACGTGAATCAAATTGAAGGATCGGCACATTTAAAGTTCGAAATTCGAGTTAAATGGCCTACTCTCTGCGTGCAGCATAGTTACGTGCATTAGGCCGTGATATATCTGCGTATTGCATCGAATGTCTGTCTGAGACATGGGTGTTTCATACCATTTACCACAAATTGACATATCGCTCACATGTCCCATAAACTCAAATACATAATCGCGCATCATTCCAATGAAATCGCAGCCAGCACGTGCCATTTTGATGGGAAATCATAGCCAGTAAATCAATTCTCGTCAATTGCGGATTGTTAATATATATAGTTTTTATTTCGTTCACATAAACGTACAAATTGGTGAAGAATTAGTGCTGGATACATGTACAGACTAACATCATAATTTGCAAATTGCAAACAGGAGCTCGTTGCTTTCTTGCGGGTCATAATGAAATCGTGTCTAAGACATTGCTGTTCAATTCAGTTTCACTTAATCTGAGTAGGCACTCGCATGATTTCGTCAGAAAAATAGCGTTAATACTAATACCTATGGTGGACAGTACGATGCGTTAATTACAGGCAACAGTGACCCAGCTAATTCTACCCACATAGCGTTACTTCTGCTGATGCGTTTACATAGAAACTTGATATAGCGATTCATAAATTGTATAATGATGGGTTGCTGACATGACAAGAAATGTAAATATGTTGTAACGCGCATGTGGATGAATCTTTCTACCATGTTTGGCAAACATTCGATGAGTAGGTGATCTTAACTCCATACAGGAGAACAATAAAAACATGCACAGACACTGTTGAATAACTTGTTCCTCACATCGTATTTGCTATAACCAAAGCTTGACACCAAAAAATGTGTTTGTGACACAAAATAAGAACCAGATAAATTCGTTTCATTAGCACAAGCGTCCGTACCGACGATGGTACCACGATACTTAGCATCTTTTCATAATGGTAATAGTGTAAACATAAAGCCATGAATCTACTTGATTGAACACTATTACACTGCTCTCGGTCGAGGTGAAATCGACACTATACTCAGCCGAAAACTAAATGTTTCAATCATGATCATTACGGCGATCAAAGAGGGTGCAATTAACGACAGACAGCTAATCAGCATAACCGAGTGCACTAGGAAATGTATGACCAATATAACATCTAACTATGGTGTGAGACAGATGGGTGAGTAGTTCATCAATATCAACACAGAAAAGAATAGGAGACGGCGCTGCTTCACGTTGTTTGTCCCGCTTAATCTGTCCGAAAATTCATTATCCCATTGCACGCTAAAACGTTGCCACGCAGATAAGTTCAACCTTATCTTAGCTGTGGTAGGACCCGTGTCATGCTTGCGTAATAGCATTAACAATTTAATATAACCATCGCCAACAAAAGCCTTAGAGGCATCTAAAAACATCACATTACATTGAGAGCCATGGCTAACATATTGCAGAATAACTTGATGCTTATGTACATTGCGATTTCGAATGCTTGGGCTGGAATCATTCGATTTAATTAAAATATTGTCAAATTATTTCCCTGCCACGCATAATAGTCATATTTAAGCTGAATACGATCGCGCCGGTCTCATCTTCAGATCTCTCCTCGTAACGGGTAATAGGTTCCTCGTCGAGAAAGATGCGCAGCATTACCCATAGCTCACATATGTCATAGACACTTTTTCAGATAGAATCCTTACTCAGGTATTTGAATTCAAACATGACCGATTCGAGTATGCCGTCCCATGATTACGACCTTACATGTATAAGGACCAGCATCTAAAGCAAATTTGTATGTCGTAAGATAAAATAACCTAGAGGCTGATTCTTTACAATAAGAATACTGACGTCAGGTGATGTCCTTCCGCTTTCGACAAGGGGTCATAATAATGTCATATTGGGACATTAGTAATAAAGTCAAACAAGGGGGTGTTTCGTCATCTATATTGACTTGGACGTCATGTTCGTCATCATTATACTGTCATATTAAGCTAGGCTGATGGTGGACCACTCGATGGTACTTCCGTTGCTGCTGCAAAGGCCACACTAGCGAAGGGTATGCAGAGAAAGACAGAGTTATATCCAACGCATTAAAAACCATTCTGGTGCAATATTCACTTATGTTCTTTATCTATTCCTATATTGCCAATAAGGTAAGACATGTAATGCTCACCGTCACTCGTTATACAGCCAGGATATTTAGCAATACTAGCAATACTGTAAGGTACCTAGTCTCAGCCAAGGGAATTGAGATGTATCATATAGCGAGCTTCGTAAGGCCTGTATATGTATAAGTTACCCAATTTCACTCTAGAGAACTCTGCTGTTCTGCCGAAATATTGCCTTTCTTACAGATTAAGAAACTCTTTATTACTTGAAATAGTCAAATGGTAACGAAAGGGATAAACTAGCTCATATGAATATGTTATTACAATGAAAAGTTAGAATAGCATTATTTGTATTGTGGTATTTATAGAAAAATGGGCCGAGTTGCCGAAAACTGATACTAAATGACTTGTGTTTTGTGAAGTAAATCGATCCAAGTTGCCATAAAGCTTGGCGGAAAGAGGTATGGGTGGCAAAGGGATCAAACATTATACATAACAAACCGGAGACGATGGCGCCTTGCATCAATACGTCTAATTCACTCGCTGCGTCAGCGCCGTCTGTGTTTTCATCTCTTTTCATCCTGACGAGCCGAACCTATGCATTAACGAAGCTATTGCTCAACGCAAACAACCTTGTCGCAATATACCCGCAACCTAATTAACTACAGTTAGGAGCGAGCGGCTGATTAACATGGGGCGGCAAACTATCAGCGCGGTGATGACAACAACTGATATCATACTATCGTTGAATGGTTGCGGGTCAGTTCGCCCCCGGGACGGTTCGCCCCCGGGTCAGTTCGCCCCCGCTGGGACAGTTCGCCCCCGGGTCAGTTCGCCCTCGCTGGGACGATACGCCCCGGGTCAGCTCGCCCCCGCAATGCTACGCCCTTGTTCTACAGAAAGTAATTTACTGAATGCTACAAATTTCATTTAATAAAGGAACAGTATTAATGAATTTATTAGCATGATATGAAATAAATTTATAGCATAATGTCTACCGTACAGATACTGAAACCGAGCACCAGATGAATGTGTGATATGGCCGCATACAATATTTTTAATGGATACAAGTCTGCAGTCTCTATCGCTCTCTCTATTTCTGTCCCTGCCTGTCTTTGTCTTTGTCTTTGTCTCTCTCTTCTCTCTCTCTCTATCTCTCTCTCTCTCTCTCTCTCTCTCTCTCCTCTCTCTCTCTCTCTCTCTATCTCTCGCTCTCTCTCTCTCTCGCTCTCTCTCTCTCTCTCTCTCTCTCTCTCTCTCTCTCTCTCTCTCTCTCTCTTTCTTTCTCTCTCTCTCTCTCTCTCTCTCTCTCTCTCTCTCGTGCGCGCTTTCTCTCGCTTTTTCCCGCTTTCGTTCACTCTCTCTCTCCATCTCTTTCTCTCTTTTTTTTTCACTCTCTCTCTCCATCTCTCTTTTTTCTTTCTTTCTCTCTCTCTTGCTCTCTTTGATGTGATATATTTTGACGATGAAACGTGACGACTGAGTCAATTTTCCGGAATGTGCTATATTCAAGGGCTATGTTAGGGACAAAAGGAAAATATATGTCCTTTGTTGAACACTTTTTCGTGCCAATTGATACAATATGTTATTGAGACAGTTTGTGCCACATCGTCCGATAAGGACAAATATCTGATTAGGTAAAATGTCGCGAGATAGTGCGCAGTCTTGCATTAGTTATAAATGTTATGATAATAACATACAAACAAATGGCGTGACTGACAATTTCAACAAATATTTTCCGCTCGTGATTGACAATCCAAGGTCGAGAGAGCAAATCCATGGTTTCACGTTAGCTAAACCTAAGGATTACAATAACCGAGTTATTGCTCCTAACAAACAAAATATTGGCACGCTAAGTACTTATTGCATCGTAGAGGGCATGGTTATTGCATTATTTGTCTGAGCGCCCAACATAACTGCAAGAGGAAACATGAAATATCAAACGCTCAACTATAAAGAATCATACTATGGCCTGCAAATATTTTTGTGGTCATATATTTTAATACCCGGCAAAATATACTTGATTCTTAGAAACTGCGGATAAAGGCAATCAAACGGCAATTATGTCATGAAACTGATCCGAATGTTAGCATAACGTTATAACCGACAGCTGCACATTGGGCGGATATTATTTGCGCAACTAGACTTACTGCGGACATAATTCATGAACATCATAACATCATCGTTGCGCAACATAATTGTATGGATTCACTTCACAGAAAGCTATGCATATTTTGGGATTATTAGGAATTGTGTTATTCATTACCGTTTTAGCCGTCGAACACTTATAAATATAACCTAGAATTTAGACAACCTTGTCACACGTAAATAATAATAGACTATTTGTTTGCTATCTGGCTCTATTTCATTCAGTTTAATGATACCAGGATGTAGAATACCTCTTGTTTGCACATTATGTAGAAGAGAAACCGTGTGGTCCTAAAATGCAGAGGAACATTGTATTTAATTTGCTCTTCACTTCGGATAATCAGACCGGCTGTGTTCATAATAGTTTGAATACAAAAGAGATAATGCGTAATAACTGTTTCAATGCTAGCTGAAACATGCCCTAAGAGTAAGCCCTGTACTACTGGTGATTATACAATATGAAAGTGACTTAACGAAAGAATGTATTGTAGATTACAATTAATCCATGAGTGAATATTTTGCCAATACCGGCACATATCCAGTTACAATGATTTTATGAACCATTCTGTTTGCTAAAATCACACTGTGCACTATTAGTGCATTCTTTATACGTAAGATTACAATTAACAACTCTTTTATGCAAAACTGCACAGCACATTTCGTTTGTGTTTTTTAAGCATATATTATCCCGGAGTTGGCGTGTACACTTATATAACCACGCAAATTGAAGATGATATGTAATGTACTGTGCCGCCTTGCGACTCCCAGATTGACAACGATAGCATAATCGTCATTCATGCACAGTTGCGGGGAGTACAAAGAAGGGTCGTACTTATATAGTTTATATATATCGAGACAAATAGATAGATATAGATATATAGAGATAGAGATATATATATATATAGAGGAGAGAGAGATATATAGAGAGAGAGATATAGATATAGATAGATATATATAGATATATAGGAGAGGGAGTATCTAAATAGAGAGAGATCTATCTCCACTACATATATATATGTATATATATAAAGAGATATATAGAGAAAATATATATATAAATATATATGGATATATACGCATACATATATTATATAGAGATAAAGATATAGATATATTGTTCTATATATCACATATATATACCTATATATATATATATAAATATGTAAATATATTTATATATATATGATATATATATTATTATATATATATATATATGTATACATATATATATATATACATATATACAAACAGATGAAATACCATGTTTTGGGGTTCTTTACATACAAGATGTACTATGACTATACTCCAATTGAACAACAATAAATACAACTGAATGTCGGATAATGTGCTATAACTAAGTACTCCATCAGGGCTTGAAACGTGTGCTTCAAAATCATTCTGCCACTTCTTTTAGGATAGTTGATTTGCTTAAGTACTACGGCAGTTGCTACAAATGAAGTGTGAGAATAGCTCTTCTTTTGGACAGCCCGTGCATGGCTTGAAATGAGACTAAAACACCTTCTGTATACTGTTCCATAGACATACGCATGTGTGTTCCTGATGGGACCACAAATGGCCATAGTGCAAACCAATGAATAAAACAATATCCCACTTTTATATATATAGAGATATATATATATATATATATATATATAGAGATATATATATATATATATATATATATATATATATATATATATATATATATAGATATATATATATATATATATACATATATATACATATATATATATAAGTATATATATATATATATCTATTTATTAACACATACATATACATTAATATATGCATATAAAGTTGTATATACATACAAGTATATGCTGCGTATAATGTTTCGTGTTAGTATACTAATCACAAATTTAAAGCAACGCAATCATAAAACAGCCGAAGTGACTTCTCTGAGAACAGTGATACATTCCCAATATCTTGTAAGCTATCGCAGCAATTATCATGTGTACCTAACACTCATGTCGTGATGATGGTTCCTCTTTCCGTTTAACTCTAGTTTACTCTTGCCGCCTTTCTCACGTGTTTTTAACGGTGCTGAACCTTTAACCTTTAATCTTTATCAATGATTAGATGCCACACGTATTTTCCGACGGTTACGAAAAAATACAAAACAAGGTTATATGTCATTATTCGTAGCTCCACAAGAGAATGCCTGGTTGACAAGTACGAAAATTGGGTTTATTAGATTGAGTGCTTGTCTGGCAATGCATTGAGGTAGAAGGAATTAACTGAATAAATCACTATTGTAGAGAACCAGCAACTAAGTCATGTACTTACCAATTGGTTTAATTATCTGGTTTATACTCCCTTAAAGCTACAAACATATGGTGTGAAACCGTAGCAGAGAATTGATAGTCTTGTTTTTGTGCTTGGCGCCCTATGCCAAGATTCCGAGTTGCATAGAAAGTCAGATCTTGGTCCATCAGAACCGCTCAAGACAAAATATGCAACATAAAAATAGATAGTGTTACCATATCCATATCTATTTAGTTTAATGTTTGACATGATGTTTGCTACGCCGCATGTCACTTTTGATTGCAAATGGTTAAAGGGAATAGAAATGATAACAAATCGTTAGAACTCGTCATATTAATCAAGCGGATCAGCAGGGGCGACATTTAATGCTGCTGTCTCATACTTGAGGCTTTTAAGGTGTCATATAAGCAACTTGTTTGCGTGTGTTTATGATAGTTGGATACCTTATTTAAACAAAACGGCGGTCAAATCGTATTTTATGTATTCATTTAAGCAGTTGATGTATGATTTTTCATTTAACATTCATTACTGGGTATTTTATGCACAGTATGATAATGTCACAAATCGGCCTTACAGGCATTAGTTATTAGTACGAACCGAATGCTAGACAAACAAGAGGGTTGCTAACCTACTTGCGTTGGTTTTGCAGGTATGCTGTAACTTAGACAGGGTATATATGAAGTTATGCATGCGGTAAGATGGTTGTATCGTAACTAACACAGGGCTTCATTACAAAACTCTGTAGGTTTTTGCAGCTACTGTACATCGCCAGCCTTTCGATCCATAATTAGCAAAATGAGCAAGATGCTGCCTCATTGGCACTTACATAGACTGCTTCAGCATTGAATAGACCGGAAATAATCATCCATTGTATATCAGTGATGTTTATGTCAGGTGCCGTAAAAAGCGTTTCAGCATGGATTAAATATTGACGGGAATAATATGAGGACACATCTGTGGCTGCAGGGAAAATGAAGAAAATAGAACGCGCCATGTATGCATGCTGACATATATTCGCATTATTTTGCATATCTGGTTCTGTTGCAAATATGCGGGGACCTGATTCATTGGACGACCTTACGCACGAGATAGAACTTCAATATATGGCAACTCTTGTGTAACAGGTATTAAGCAAGAACCGTTGTGGTCAAATGGACTATAATAAACGTTGATAGAGAAGACGTATTGATTATGAACTGAGTTATTAATAGCAAGATTTAGGTCTACTAAACACTAGTAGCAGATATCGACCTAGCACATGCGTCCGAGACAGGCCTGAAGCCAAGAAACGAAAGACTATTGTACTATAGAATCAATATATATATATATATATATATATATATATATATATATATATCTATATATATATATATATATATATATATATATATATATATATATTTATATATATATATATATATGTATATATATATATATATATATATATATATATATATGTATATATATATGTAAATTTGGGCATATATATATATGTGTATATATATATATACATATGTATATACATATAAATATATCTATATATATATATATATTTATATATATGTATAAATATTCATATATAAATATATATATATGTATATATATTTATATGTACGTCAATATATATTTATGTGTATACATGTGTCAATATATATTTATCTAAAAATTAATATATATAAATATATATATATATATATATATGCATATATATATATCAAGAGATATATAAAGTAATATATATATAAATCTATATATATATAAAGATAGGTGGAGAAATATGAATATATAGATAGAGATATAGATAGATAGAAAGAGAGAGATAGAAATAGGGATAGAGAATTAGATATCTGGAGAGGGAGAGAGAGAGAGAGAGAGATTTAAAGAGAGGAAAAGAGATCTTTAGAGAAAGAGAGAGAGAGAGATACAGAGATCTATATAGAGATTTCTGAAGATAGATCCCTAACGAGAGGGAGGGAGAGAGAGAGGGAAAGATAGAGGGAGGGATATCTAAGATCTAGATAGGGAGAGAAAGAGATATCTCTTTCTAGATATTTCTAGATCTCTCTACAGAGAGAGAGACAGATATCTAGACACATAGATAGAGAGATATATGCCCAAAATGGGACATATCTATATATACAGAGAAAAGAGAGATAAAGAGAGATAGAGATATAGGGAGACACAGATAGAGAGATAGATATATATACATATCTATATATAGATATGGAGATATGCATAGAGAGGATGTATAGGGATTTATAGAGATATACATAGCGGGAGAGAGAAATAAACTTAGAGATACATAAATAAATTAGAGATATATATATCTCTGTATATATAGATAGGGATATATGTATAGAGATAGAGAGATATCTAGATATATAAAAACTAGATGGAGAGATCTTTATAGATAGAGGGATATAGATATTTATCTCTGTTCATTCATATATTTATAAACAGAGAGATCTTTATATATATAGAGATCTAGATATATCTTATGTACATATCTCTATACATATATAAATATATATATATTTATATATATATAAATAACAATATTTACATCTATATATTTAAATATATATATATAAACATATATATATATATATGTGTATATATATATATATGTATGTTTATTTATATATATGTTTATATATATATATACATATTTATCTGTTTCAATATATAGTGTCACATTATATATATATATATATGTAAAGATATATGCTAATATTTCTTTATATACATATAAATATATATATATATATATATATATATATATATATATATATATGGGTATATATATATGGAAACATTTAGATATATATATATATCATGTAGAAAATGCAGTGTTTGATTAGATCCCATAAGGATGCCGTGCAAATACTAGAGGTATTTAGTGGGCATCGAAACGACTGTCTATTCTTCAGCTATGGACACACCATCTAGCGTTCAGAATTTGCCATGTCGTATTTTACAAAAACTTAAATAATTTATGGAATAGTTAAACTTATTTTCTCTTAGCATGAATACAACATTTGGAAAGCATGTCTTCAAACAAGCCCCTAGACATGAGACATAAATAGAGCAGCAATACTGCATGTGTAAATCTCCAAGACGCAGTCACCAACATGCAGATTGATTCGAATGTCCACATCCCCATTGCAGTTAAAGATGTTTGTAGCAATGCCCTCACCGAGGTCAGTGTAATTTCATAACTTGGTCGTCCCCATGAGCATATTATTATATCAGGCAGTTCTATATAGCATTATGCAGTACACATTAGTGCTAAATGGACTGGGAAATCTTGCGTTTGCATATATGGAAAACTGTGGTAAATAATCAAACATGAAAATAATAAGTGTTATATCCGAAGGGTCCTTCATTTGAAACAGATTTGACGCTTCATCATAATAGTTGATTTATCACATTACGATAATATGTAAGACCAGCGTGCAAATTTTCCATGATCCTGTTACCTCAACAATATGACACCTATGGTACCATTGTAAAACTACTTATCTAGTAAAAGTTAACATTGCAAAAGATATAATTCAGAAATCGAATCTAAAATTTCCAAATATCACATCAAATCAGATGAAAGTAATGAAATATCCTATATATCCAAACATTTTATAACTGGATTCTTGCGTTTCACCTTCTCTACGATGAATCTATCCTAATAGGCCTTGGCCTCCTTGGTGGCTCTTGTTGATATTCTGCAGTTAGGCCTTTCATAAGCTATAAGATTCTGATAATGACTAGCATATTACAAATATATGGAGTTCATCCCCTATATGTATTCACACAGACATGGGATTACCCTATTATTACCAGGACTATACTTGTCACCATCATCGCTGGCTATTATGGGATTATAATATAACGTCTTCGAAAGACCTCTCAGCAGGAGGAACACCCTCAGAATAATTCTCAAGAAGATGAACACCTTCCGAACAATTGTCATCAGGATGAACACAGTGCAATTCGCGGTAGGATAAGAGTAACTATCAGTTGACTGACTGGACAAGGCCATTCTAAGAAAAATCTCGCGAACCCTCAGCCACCAGGATCCCATTGTCAGCCAACACGAGTCGCAACCCACGGCCAACAGGTTCCCCCTATACGTCGCTAACTATGACATGAAGGAGGTTGTGGTAGGCATATTCTGCCTCCAAACCCACATGAGGAGGAACACGTTCAGAACAATTCCAAGCGGGATGAAAACTCTCAGTGGAATGCATAACACGATGAACAACTCTCACCAGAATGCACGCTCACTGACGAACAGTACATTTAGCACCTATAGAACAAGTCTAAACAGCATGAATACATTTAGAAAAACTCTCAAATCAAACATAGGGCTTTCTTGGTATAATTATCTGCATTAATGCTGTCACTTGGCAAGTGACAGCTCTGGAGGAAAATTTACCGAATATATGGCATAATTTAGTGCAGTTGTAATCCAATAATTTAAGATGTGTTTGCCCTATAAAGAAGATAGCTGATGGTAATTATGCCACTTGCTTCATTACCAAGTTATCCTTAATTTACTTTACTATGAAATGATCTAGCGTAAAATTTTGCTAATGTAATGGCAATGATGCGTCAAAAGCCGCAAGTAGAAAACATTACTCAGTGTTGCCATCATACAACGAGTGTCTCATCTCTGTATCAGGTTTTCTGCTTCTATAATGCTAACTGGTTCCCTGAACAAGCATACCGGGATATACATAGCAATGCAAAATACATTAATAGTCTAGGCCTTTGTGCAGCTGAAGTAATTATACTGCTTGGTTCATCCACTGCTCTAGTAAAATCACACAGGCCATACCCGTATCACCGAGTCACCAGTAGGCCACATCAAATTTTCGTAAACCTCGTTTATCGTCTGCTTTGGATGTATGTGTATGTGCGGTTTGTGATATGCACTTGTTACATTTGGTAGCCTTACAAGCCTAGTATGACGGAGGATAAACGGGAACAACATTCTAGCATTCCTTGATGATATTCTTCTCCTGGGGTGTGGCTTTGACAACCGTTTGCAATACACAGTGGAGTTCTTGTCAGAAAGTAAGGCTTGTGGTTGAACCCAAAAATGTCACAGATGGAAACCTTATTATCATCCATCTGGCGGAACTATTGTACCGGGTGATAAATAAGAAGTAGTACAATTGGGATAGGGATGGACAAGAGGCTCTCACAGCGTACAAAGTTGAACTTGCCTCGCAGATATCGTACCGTGAAGTACTGTGTTGGGACGACGGCCCATAATACGGAAATATCTTGTATTTTTGATTTCGCACTTGAAGTTCAGGGAGCCACGGAGGCAGCAGGTGAGGCAGATTGTGTGATCGGCCTTGCAAAAGATGTTCATTCTGTTTTCACGAGATGATGTTGATGAAGATGCTTAGTCAGCCGAGGCATATGAGTTGAATGTCGTGACGGGCGTGGACTTGTACAAGTGTGATTTTCGGGAGGAGGGAGGGGAATGTGATGTGTGTGGGATATAAGTGAAATAGACGGGTAAGCGTAAGACTGATTAACCGCGGTGCTAGGTTGTAGTGAATCAAATATATATTGCGCTCACCGAAGTCAATATATATCTTAGTATACGGCTCAGGGCATTATAGAAGAGAAACCGGACTTAAACAAGAAATACCCTCACAACAAGGGCAACGTGAACGAGGTGCAGCTGGTTTGCACCCGAAAAGGGCGCAACAATTTTCACTTTGACAGTAAGAGTCGATGTGCAAACTCCTGAACCATTTAAATGTGATTGGTTTGAGATAAATCAGTATCGACCACTCAGTATCCCTAAACATTTTGGTGGCACAGCAGTTTGTCTGGGAATGTAGGCACAGAACAGCGCAGAGACGTTCTGCAGTCTCTAACCATTAACATGCATAGGTGCCAAAAGGAGACTTTACCGTCTGGTTCAGCGAGCCCCTGGCTCTCAGGCTTGCTATTCCCTGAACTATACTTCGGTGTTACATGAAAGGTAGCAAAGTGCAACCCTTTAGAGGGAAGCCCTCAGAAGCATCCCTTCTCATTAGTTACTGCTGGAATAGGACGCCCCCTGCTTTGATTGTCCAACAACCAGGAAAAAAGTTTCGGACAAGCAATCGGCAGTGTAGCGCAATGGGATCATGCTCCATATGTGTGTAATGGTCTCTCTAATCGAGGACTGGTCATGCCGAAACCAGGGGCTAGGGGCCCGTCATGGAATTGGTCATGGTTGGCTTGCTTTGTACAACAAGTCAAGTCGATGACCTTCTCCGGTATATCACGTGGATCAGCACCACAAATACCAATAAACGGCCACCAGCCAAAAATAGAGAGAAACCCATCAAATAAAAAAATGAGCATCGTTACATGCTGTGTCACAAGCAATGGTTGAGGGTATGGATACAAGGGTAATATTACCAATATTCACCACCACAGGTCGTAACAACAAGGTCGTGATGATTAAATTAACATCAAGTATTTACCTTCTTGAGCGAAACTGGTCATTGCTCAGTTGTGTGTTTTCTACCTTACCTGGTTGTAGAGCAAACGACTAGAATGAATAAATCTCGACAATTATTTAGGCTCATTGTTTTTAACAGCCCAGTGCAAGGGCTAGATTAGTCTCTATCTCTCAGTAATTGTAACGGATGAGTGGCATGCTAAATTGTGCTTGAAAGGGCATTTATACCATTGTACAGGCAATATTGACAAAATATTAATGCATTAGATTTACACATTTTTTGTTGTAATATGTGACTATGAAAATAAGTTTAAGGACAGTGATGCGCAGACCTACAATCCGGACAAGAGTATTTTGCCTTTATTAAATTGCTGTCAGTTTTCGGACACCTGACAAACAGCAGAATAAATTAACCGTTGTCGATTCATAGAACAAGAGATTTCAATCAGTTTTGTTATTTATAGCTGATAGTGATATGAGCGAAAACCATGCGTGATGTAGGTATGCAATCTTTCATTATACCGTTATGCGCCAAAAATGTTAACGAACATAGGGACAGAGATATGCCATAGCAATGTTTCAAGATTAACTCTGCTGAAAATCAGACCTAGACATAGCGAGATATGGACACAGACTATAGATATATATATATATATATAGATATATATATATAGAGATATATATATATATAGATATAGAGATATATATATATATATATATAGATATATATATATGATATAGATATATATATATATATATATATATATATATATATATATATATATATATATATATCTCTATATATATATATATCTATATATATCTGACACCGAGGCATATATCTCTAATATATCTATTATATGCATATTGCCTTGCGCAACCTTTGACACCCGAGGCATTACTGAAATTTTGTTGATATCATGCAACCTAGTGGTCTCGAATCATATAAAGGGCCTTCTAATGTCAGCCAAAATGTTACAATTATTTGCGTGAATGCTGTCACTTGGTAAGTGACCATTCAGGCCACTTACCAGACCTTACAAGGGGTTTTGGGGGATAGTGTTAATCCCTGGTGTGTTATGAATACAATTTGAAGCATAAATATTATTAATTAATCTTGTCATAACTTATCATTAAAAATCATATCAAAAGCAGCAAAGCATAAAAGCCTGTTGGACTTTGTTTCGTTATCTATGCCGTCAAGTCGCACTTATCATAACTATGGCTCTGGCATATGTCCGTCTGTCTGTTCCTACTATTTGATGTTGTTATTGAGCTAGCTGGCCCTGAATCATGCATATATATATATATATATATATATATATATATATATATATATATATATATATATATATATATATATATATATAGATATATATATATATATCTATATATATAGATATATATATATATATATATATATATATATATATATATATATATATATATATATATATATATATATATGCATCATTCATAACACACCAGGGATTAACACTATCCCCCAAAACCCCTTGTAAGGTCTGGTAAGTGGCCTGAATGGTCACTTACCAAGTGACAGCATTCACGCAAATAATTGTAACATTTTGGCTGACATTAGAAGGCCCTTTATATGATTCGAGACCACTAGGTTGCATGATATCAACAAATTTCAGTAATGCCTCGGGTGTCAAAGGTTGCGCAAGGCTAACTTTGTCAGTGACCATCATTGTAAGAGCGGTCCATCATTAAATTCGGGCTGCTAGCTTTCGTGACAAAAATATCGTCATAAAATAATATTCCTCATGAAGTTAGCATGTTATGTAATAAGAAATAATATAACGACCAAACGTATGGCAATTATCCAAAGCATTGTTTTTAAAGTGAAACCAAAAATTTAAGCTTACTACAACAGTTTCCGACGGTTTCTCCAAATTAGTGTTCGTCACATTGTTCCAAGGACAATCATGAAGACCACACATCGCTGTCGCTTCCTCATCATTTTCTTACCGCCTTTGTTCGAGTATAGTAGTCTGAATAAAGGCACAAGCGACTCCGTCTGATACAAACAACAACGTTGTTTTGAAAACATCGTCATTTTCTTGTTGCTTTCCTACTGACCCCTTTATTCTTGATGAAATGACTGTATCGATGGTTTGCATTATGGTCAAAAACAAAGTATGATATGCAAAACTTCTACTTACCCAGGCGGAACACTACCAATAATATGCCAAACAAATCGTGTCATTCAGGTCATTTCTCATTTCGGCAAACTTGTTGGCTTCTATAGTGAAATATGCGCTTGGCAATGCACGCAGAGGAGCAGCACAATGACTAACGATCATGGCGGCCGGTACCGCTGTAGCACATACAGCATAGCTGTGAGCTGCCATCCAGACAACGTAGCCTTGCATTAAAAAAAGCAAAGACATCTTGTGCCCCGCACCTTGTATTGCAAGTGTAGGTAAAACCAAACATCACTGCGTACAAAACACTGTGTGTAATGACCCCTTTCCTACCTGGACATGTAAGCAACTTTGTAGCGACATCGGATAGAATGGGAAGAGCACTAGAAATGAAATCCTGATTAAAATGACATTCTTTATATTTGTTGCTCGGTTGGTCAATAATTTAACAGCCGCGTTCTCCTCGTTAGCGTTTCATTCGTTTGTTGTTTCACAGGAGTTTTCGGCAATATTCCCAGGATTGGTGCTCGAATAGCTTACAAATGTGCCATAAAAATTGTTTTCGTTCGAGCCCAATGGATTTGTTTATTGACCGTGAGTTGGTTACAATCGCGGGCCTTTGACACACAATCATGCGTCTATCGAGCGATCCGTCGGGCATTATATGCATAGTGCGAGGGTTTATATGTGACGGGTGAGATGACAGGATCAAGACGGACAGTATCTAATGCAATATATAAGGAGCTCTTAACGCCTGTTCTAGACATGTTATCAAAATGACAAGCGCTGACGACTGCGGACTTTGCATGGTGAGTATTGCTACAATTTATTCAATGCTCTGACTGATGGCCGTTATCGTTATAGCAAGATGATATTTTGGAATGACACATTCACTCTGATAACGTGTTAGGGATAAAACTACTCACGTACAAGCCATTGACTAGATACAAAAAAATACTACAAGAGCCATTGAACCTGACTACGACCGTACCCAAAATAACTGTGTCGATTCAAAACATGGGTTCGAATAGAACAAGAAATAAACTTGAGCATTGATGGCTGGATCGTTGTTGAGAAATGATGAGGCCTTGTATCGCACCTGCATTTAGTACTAGGTATATCTTCGATTCCTCTTATGTATCAGAAACACAAAAAAGGCTGTACGTAATGGCAGATAGAGCCCAACCAGATACTTTTACCTACAGCATTCCGAAGCAACATTTTATGCGTCGGTAGACAGGTTCATTTCTTATTTCAGACTGATGATGTCTTAGCGCACAATAAACCGGGTTTTTTTG
This sequence comes from Urechis unicinctus, assembly GCA_034190875.2. Lineage (NCBI taxonomy): Eukaryota > Metazoa > Annelida > Polychaeta > Xenopneusta > Urechidae > Urechis > Urechis unicinctus. The sequence goes on from CM067349.1 coordinate 8,470,628, forward strand.
CAGTACACCCGGAGGATGATTGGATAACGCTGACCGATTAGTCTAATTACAACAGCTATCGTAGGTTCGAGAGGCTTTAAAGCTTTAATATGGTTGCAATATTACGAATGGCATGTGAATACTGGTTGGTAAAACGCTGATATAGGATATGCTCTATCGAACGCCATTGTATGTTATAATCCCATGGTATACTATCGTGCTGGGACAATACAATATGAAAATCCCGGTCTGCACAATCTTATAACAAAACTCTGCTTAGGCTGCTCATCTTTGATTAGGACCATTATTTTATATTTTATTAGATAATCTGGTCAGCATGTTGGTGCTGTTATGCGCGATCATTTATTCCATGCATGATATGCTTGTCCTCGAAAAGATTTTTAGGCATTAGTGATCTGACAAATAAATAACATTAACCTTTGTATGGTTTTTTAATCTAAAAATGTGCACAATCCACCCTGCCATGCAACCAGCGTGCCTCGACATAACATAACTGTCCTTAAGCTGCTTATCTTTGAGTAGGATCATTACTTTATAATTCATTCCTGCAAATAAACCGCATTATCAAAAGAACCGGAGCAGGAGCACATGGGGGTCACCGTCATACCTCAGCACATATGGATAATGCTTGATCAGGCACTTATATGCAAAACTGCCGAATAATGTGACGACGCAGGTCCAAAGGTATGTGATTTGTTGGTTAAGTAGGTAAAACGGCGCATAAATTGTTTGCAATCATCAATTTCTTCACGGTCGAGATATGAAGTCCGATTTTAATTGCGACCTCAAATTCCAATTTTTCATAACGCCAAATACATAAGTTGCTTTAGCTAATTTGCACAGACAGTTTACGCAGAAAGATATATCAATCGGGCCATAGTGGAGTGTAGCAGTGAATGCGGCAAATGAACGTTTTAAGGGGAGGTCACGACAATGACGGTTGTAATTGTTGACATGGCTAAGTGCCCAAATGAGCCCCATATGCCGTATGCGCCACATTTGCCAAATGAGCCCTGTGTACCCTGAGTGCCACATGCGCCATTTTTGCTCTATATCCCAAGTCGATCAGTTTTGCTATATTTTGATCTTATATCGATTGCACGATGCGCAGAAAACATGTTTAAGCACAAAGCGTTCTAACAATTTCACGATTGCTTGACAAAACAGATCATGAAGATGTAAAGACAATTCTGTTATTTCGGGATTGTACTTACTTCCGTTAAATAACAGACGGACTTTTACAACAACAAACACACTTTTCCAGTAAGTAGCTATATAGATGGGGGAAAAATTACCACAACAAAGTAGAGATTCACATATGCTTCGTCAAGCGTCAGATATGCATATAAGGGCATATGTCGACTGTATTAGCTGCTTGATTGGTCCTTATGAACTTATATATTCATGACTGTACCACAGAGCAAATATAAAATCTCTCAACAACTCTCATAAGATATCAAGATGTTCTTAGTGCTGTAGTTTTACAGATGATTTATTATGCCTCTTTTGTTAAGGTCTATGGTATGGTTGATTCAGGGCAGGCTATGATTGCACATAGTTCTTCCAAAGCATCGCCCACTTGATACCGGCGAGCGACCGATGTGGGATTACAGCCAATGGCTTTGTCAGAGAGAGTTGATCTGTCGTAAGAGTGGCCGTCAATTTGCGGCTGTGGGGTTATCGCTCTAGGTGATGAGCTATTTTTGTGGGTACAAAACAATCCGAATTTCCACCAAGGCAGCTAATGAAACTGTAAGTAAGGATGGCTTGCAAAGTAGACAACGGGTTTTGTATAAGGATGGAAGTGTTTAAGTATAACACGTCGAATCAATGCTGCATAGCAATCATATAAGACAAGCAATTGACAGAACGATATCCTAGGTAACAAGGTTTGCGCTTACCATGACAAAACGCATGCTAGCGACTGCCATTACCTGGTTGCCCATCTGGTATTGTTCTTTTTTGCAATGACATGCAAAGCATAAAATACTGCAATGGCGGCATAAGTGATGGAATGATTCACATCAAATTATTTGCACAGATTGCTCTAAAATATATATAAACAAGCTTGTTTGCATCTGGAAATGCTGATTGTGTTATCGTCTTACCGCAATTAATAACGATAGCACCAGAGTACTCTTGAACTACAGATAATATATGTGTTAGTTATCGTGAAGCAACATATATCGCGAAACAAGTGGAATAGTGCATTGCTTTCGGTCAAGAGACCGTCACTGGTTGTGCACATGTTGTACAACACAATCCTATCTCAACCGTATTGCGTGTCTCACATCGTAAGATAGACATTCAAGCAGAAGATAAAGACAATGCTTGGTGTGGGATTAATCAGAGAGCCGTCGGGGTCTTACGCCTCGCCTGTTGTGATTGCGGGGACATCAGATGGATCAAATAGTGTGCATAGGCTTTTGATAATTGGACCTGAGAGCATGATTTGAACCCGAACATATTAATTCCCCAAAGTATGCAATCTAGCTTCGCAAATGCATTTAAGCAAATTGCCACGGCCCCAGAGGACAGAGTATGAACTCAAGATGCATGCTAAGGGTGCTTGGCATGATTAATGCTTGAGCTACCTCTGTAAAATATAGAAGGAAGTTGTTGAAGGGTATTGATTGTATTAAGAGCTATATAGATAACTTGCTTGTTGACATGGAAACATTTGAGAGACATCTAAAAAGTGCTTATTAGGTGTATTCAAAATGGCAATATCACAATAAAACCATCAAAGTGCCTCATTGATAATGACAACGGAGACTTTATCAATCACCATGTAACAGAAGGTTCAATGGCATTGCATGACACGAATATACTTTCGTTTTTCGTCCAATGTAGCTTTGCACCTATACACCTCAAATAACGCCTTTCGGTTTCGGATTGAAGTAATTAAAGGAAAGATCACATGAGCAGAGTTAAGTAATTTATTGGTCCTAAAATAACCCATTGTAAATTTCATTTGTTCATTGGCATGTGTTTTGTTTAATGTAAGATACTGAATGTCGATATTTGTATTCTTGGATTTATATTGGACCAATTTATTTTTAAATGCACGAACTAAGGAAACAAACCAAGTAAATAATAACGTAGGTTTGGTATGACTCAATCGGGTTATGGCGTGTTGTATCGTTCTAATCGGGACTTCGATCCATCGTTCATATCTTGGTTGCAATAAGTTAAGAGCGTGGTGAATGTGTAATTGATTGGGCAGATATAAGGACGCCGCGAGTGGGGGAAGGTGAAGTTATTGACGTCTTAAGATTTGATTATCAAGTAGTCAGTCGCCCATCAATTTGTGATGCAACAGTTCATATCTGAGAACGGTATGTACTCGAACATATTGAACCCGTGACACCGGCAATGTGAACAAAACCTATCCGTTCAGGAATACAATATCACAATCTGTCGTCTTCGCATGCTGCTGATATTGAACGATAAACGTCTAACAGTAGACAAATTGCTACACGACGAAATGTTACCGCTTAAATAATAGTGGTCTAATCTAAGGTTTTGATTTGTCCACCGTAATTTAAAACCATTTGGGGTGGGCTGGTAAAGATACTTATGTCTTATGTCTTGAGGCTAAATATTCGTCACTGATATCGGGCATCTTGATAAGGCCTATTTCGTTAATACCGGTAGATACTGCGACTTATGATATTAGTTAGCCCAAAAGACCAACGTCAGGTTCTATTTATCACCTTGTCGGTCCAACAGTTTAAGCTAAATTTTTTGGTCGATGCATTCGATCAACCCAGAACTCACCACTTTTTTCACGAAATATGCATGTTCTGACGAGTTTCGGGCGATCAGTGTCGAAAGTTATTATCTAATTCGGTTCGAGATAATGTATCATATTCCTATCGTCTGTGGAAAACTATATTTTCGATAACTTTCCAAGTTTACCGGTGATATTTTCTTCCGAAATACAAGCGCGGAGGACGATATCCCAGAGAGCCCCAGAAATTTCCGATGTAAATAAGGCGGTGAGAACATAGGCAAAACTATAGCTGATAATTCCTGTCGCCTTTTCCCCAGGTTTTCGTTGCTTTCTTCGTGATTCGGTGTGATATTTGTGCGACAGTGAATGTTAGTGGCCTTTTCTACATGTTAGACAAGGTCATTTTAGCTTTTAGCTTCGTGCCACAAATAGTCCCTGTGCACCCGCGTCTTGTGAGTAGTCTCGCCTATGTTCCAATTGGTGAATCCTCCCGCTGGTCAATTTTCGCAGCATCGCCGCCATGTTGCCAAGTCGGGCTCAGATATTACCGTTTGGTGTGTTTTAGGCCAAAATACTTATTCACAGGATACTGTTGTTGCTGAAATTCAGCTTCTGGTCCTATAAATGTTTGGTGGGTTGATTTTATTTGCTAAAACTAGGTAAAGCAGCGGAACTCTTGATGATTCCGTCGACTTATGCCGGGAATATGCGTTGGACGCCAGAACTAAGAGGGAGTGCATGCATCACTCCCGTACTTAGTTCGAAAGAGCTAATATTAGTACAATAACCAAGTCATGCCCCTAGCAACCATACTGGATACAGTCAATGTTTGCATAGTTTCATAGTCTTAACTATGTCAATATCGGTATGGCTTCTCGAAAGGCAGAAATATACTCGAGCGAAAGCTGTAGTTCGCTCACAATAAAATGCTAGCTGTTATGTGGCAATAAAACAAAGGCTCGCTTTAATGTGGCTCGGCGTGCCGGGAAATAGCAAGACAAAACCTACAATGTAACTATTCTGTTTTTATGCAAACATAATGTCAAGCCAACTGCGCCAAAGTAATGCAAACGATGATCATCATGAAAGGGATTAGGTCGGGCGAATTCAAACTAATAGGCGCTGTATGTACAGTTAATGAGAAAATCCGGCACCACAGTAGCATGCACGGGCTGCACTTGTCAATTTCGCCTCTCTCTCTCTCTCTCTCTCTCTCTCTCTCTCTCTCTCTCTCTCTCTCTCTCTCTCTCTCTCTCTCTCTCTCTCTCTCTCTCTCTCTCTCTCTCTCTCTCCTCTATCACGCACATACTATCTCCCTCTATCTCACTCTCACGCTATCTCTCCATATATCTATCTCTCTCTACCTATCCCTCTCTTTATCCCTCTATTGCTCTCACTCTCCCTCTTTCTCTCTATCCAACCCTTTATTTATTGATATTGATACCACAGAGTTGAGGTACATAATAGAACCACAACCGGTCATTAAATGACAATTTCTTTTATAATATCTGTTCTATTATCTCTGAATCAAGTACGGTACCTTGTAGTAAGTTCATTACGTCTATTTCTACAAAGTGCATATAGATGAATATTGATAAACAATCAGATCGTATGGAGCATTGACTCTAGGCTACAGCCTGGTGGTACATAAAGTATGTTTGGTTACCGAAATGAGCATAAGTTTGTGTTTAGTGTGTAGTATATGTTTATTCAATCGCACCAGTCAGTCGAACGAGTTTGCTGGAGCTATAATAAAAAAGACATATAGGTGTCCAATAATTTTATGTGATAGGCTTTTTTGATGAAACGTGAGAACCGAATCAATTCTCTTGAATGTACTATATTTAAAGGCTATTTTAGGGACAAATATTATTATATGTCCCTTGTTAAACACTTTTTCATGCCATGAATGTGTTGGCCAATTTATGCAAAATTTTAGTGAGCCAGTGTGCTGCCAAATCGTCAGTCAAATACATATATCAGATCAGTTAAATTGCCGAGAGACAGTGCGCAGTTTTGCATCAATTATAGATGTTGTGATAACAACATCCAAGCAAATGGCGTGACCGACAATTTCATCGTCTTTTCTTCAGGGAAAATATTTTTCGCTCGTGAATGACAAACCAAGGTCGGCATGGCAAATTTATGGTTTTATGTTAGCCAAACCCAAGGCATACCATAAACGAGTTATTGCTCTAAAAGAACAAAATATTGGCAATCCAAGTGCTTATAACATCGTAGACGGCAGGGTAATTGCATTGCTTGTCTGAGCGGCCGACATTACTGCAGGAGGAAGCACGAGATGTCTAACGCTTGGCCATAAAGTGTCATACAAATGCCAGCAAATATTTAGGCGGCCGTATATTTTCCTGATTTATACCCGGCCAAATTAGCTTGATGCTTTTTAACTGCCGATAAAGTGATTGGAATGTTACCAAAACATTGCAACGAAGTTAACTGATGGCTGCACTTTGGGTTGATATTTTTGGTGCAACTAGACTCCAGGAACCTCATAACAAGAGCCGAAACCGATTATGAGAGTTTGCAATTACAGATGGTGATATACATAATTTTATGTATTCACTTCGTAGGAAGCTATGCATGTTTTGGGATTATTAAGGATTGTATTATTTATTTATAACCGCTTTAGTTGTCGACAACTATTATATATAACCTACAATTTTTACGTCCATGACACACGTAACAAGTGATGGGTTATTTGTTGCTCTCCGTTTCTATTTTATTCAATTCAATAATATATTTTGTGAAGCCTTATGCTCGTAAGTTATACGCGATAGTAAATAACTTTTTTGTCCACTAATTGCAAATCATCATTGAACTGAATTTGCTTTTTACTGAGATGTTAAGACTGAGAGTCATTTGATCGCTGCGTCTATAGCCAATGACAAAGAATCAAGGGCACTGATTATTGATAGACATCCTACATGCCACGGTGTGTGCATAAGGGATAGAAGGCAAAAAGGATGGTGCGTGGTGATTGTTTTAAGGCTAGCTGAAACATGTTCAATATAGTTTAGCTACATAATCCTTCCCTGCCGTGCGGTATGTCCTAAATGGAAGACCTGCACAACTGTTAATAATCAAATATTTAAATGACTTAACAAAAGAATATATTGAAGAATAAGTAAATGTATTGGTAATACGGACACATAGTTTTGATTTTACCGTTTGTGTGCGTTCTCGCGTGTTGAATAAGAAAGGTTCAGCTGCGAATCTATCTGTACGACGGCCGCATATCGATAGTGGCGCTTTGGCCCTTCGGAGTACGTGATATAACAACTTTTACATCTTTTTACTGCAGAGCGCATTTGAATGTGCTTTGTGCATATAATAAGTGTGATGTTGTGTGTACATTTATATTGCACAGTAGTATAAATGAAGTTGCTTTTTAAACTATAGCGCTGCCTTGTGACTCCCACGTTGATACCGATTATAATGATATTGTTTTGCGACGCCAAACCTAAACATGTTCTACAATTTCCGAAAACAAACGGGATTTATCAAATGGAGGAAGCGAGTCTACTTGATGGATTTGTACGCAAAGACTGGTATATCTATCCTCGTAATGTGGACAATGGCGCGTGAACTGATTGATATAAATCTAACAGTGGCGAACCGATTATACAATACTTTTCGATCTAATTGGCGAAAATTCAGCGTTAGGGCAACGGACCTGTCATTCTCCATTGTTCAGCGTAACACGATATCATAGATGTACGTACTTTTGATCGACTGTTCCATCATTCAACCGTATACTTATGACTTATTGATCGATAAGGCCGAATACGTAGCTAAAATTACAGATAGCAGTGGACATTATACGTTCGCATGTAAGCATATTTACCTTAGCATAATACCAAGCCAGAATGGTGACAATCATACGTAAACGTTACACACAAACATATTGTCTTTTCAGTCAGATGACGCAAGCCATCTGAAGCTGACTGTGGCATCTTAAAGGGTTTAACTGCTTACTCTTTGTCATATTAATACCCGTGCCATAAAAGCACATTGGGACATCAATTTGAAGCCATTTGGGTAAAATATTGCAATTTAATCCTCGTGTATGCTATTTAAAACACACTTATGCATTGGGGATGTTAAATACCAACAGCCACAGTTTATCACTGCCAAACACCGCACAGCGAGCTATAGATGACCATTCACGAATAGAAGTAAGCTGATAAGGTCGGGTTTCAACCGGTCTGGGAGATGCATCGATTGCGCACACCTTCAGTGTGATTGAAACCGGTCATATGCGTCATGAAGAAATTTAAACGACCGCTAGTTAGACCAGATTCACAAGCATATTCCTTTATGCAATAATGCACCACTGTGGCGCTTTTGCCAACATTACTTACTCCATAATGAGAAGCGTGATAAAGATCGCATTCCACTTCCCACTTCCATCTACCAGCATTGCCTTCATCGCAAAGCCTCCAGACTCAAGCGCTAAACAATAAGGTGGTTAATAGCAGGGTAACTCACAACTGAGCCATGTAAAACGTCGATGTGGAATTCGCTGGAGCGGATTCAGGTTTTACGAGCTACATATGATTTATTTGTGGATTATTATGACGCCATATCTATTGTTTTTGAACGGGTGGACAACACAATATTGTAAAATTGAGTCAATCTATTCAACTTAAGGCATGTCTGGAATTATCTTGTGAAGATATATTTCCACGGATTTTATCGCTGTAATTGTTATAATGTAACGATATTCTTCGTAGTGTAAATACTCTTGTAATAATTTGCTGTATAGCTGAATAATCAACCAGCGGCTGGGAGTTAACAGGTGAGGATAACACGCTTATTACCAAATAGATATCAACTGATGTAATGCCTTCCATATTGCGTGCTTGTAGCCTGGAATATATTTTCGTCTGCAACAACTGCATTCCTCATGAAATGACTAACATATAAATGCAAATATACTACCATTTAGAAACACGAGCATGATTACTGCATTATAGACTCAATAGGCCGCTGGAAGGATGATATTTTACCGATTTATCTTTTAAAACGTTCGACGTGTCATTATGATGCTCGTAAACTAAGACGCTTACAAGCCAAAATGACAGAGAGTTGTGCTTGGTCAGTATCAGTAATTTCGAGTCAACAAAGATAAGGCTCCGATTCTTATAGATTCAGTTAATCGATTGAACTGTTTTTCATTATCGTTCGCGTAAACTTTCTATAATAACTTTTACGGACCGAAATGTTATACCTTGATGTCACACTTGCCTCACCTGCCTCATATAGAGGCATTGCTGTGATAATTGCTCTTTCAAGGATTTGTGGTCGGTACTTTTTAAGATAAAAACGTATGTTTCGCTCGACTATTTGACGCAACATATCCTAATTATGTATTATTCTCTACCAATATTTGATCAGTTAAGTCTGAGTCGCTTTGACTAAATCCTCGACCGAAGTCAACTGAATGGACCCGGGATTTTCATATTGTTATGTTACAGTGACTAGAGTTTCTGTGGCAAGCATTGGTGAGTATTATGCTGATCCCTCTCGCGACGCGTTGTCATTGGTAGACACTATCATTGAGGTTTTTGAAGTCATAGCAAACAGTAGCAATCTCTACCAATGATAGTAAATATTTGGTACGCATACATACTAAGCAGGTATTTATATATCAACCATATTGACACTTTAATGCCTCTCAAACATGAGATCATGAGGGTCCAAAACTCAAGTTTTGTATCGACATTGCTATCCTTGTGTACGTAGTTTGTTGTGAATGAGTCATTCCAAATTCCTCTCAATGCTTGGTGAGTTGATTATTTGTTTAGCACAGGCGTTAAGAGTTTATAGCATACTATATTAATCACTGTATGTTTTTAGCATGTCACTCGACACATCAGATACATGAGCAACGCATATATTGCCTGTCTGATTGCACTATGAAAGCGTTACTGCGTCTTCATCGCAAGCAGTTGTAGCCTGCTCCTGGCCGACAACCCATTTCATCGAGTTCGTCTGTAATACAAGTATTTTGAAAAAGCCACCTTTGTTAACTATCCATGATGACGAGTACCAATCGCACGAGCAGTAGTAAAAACCACATTGAAAGCACGGACAAAAGAAACGTTACCGGGGAGAATTCGACAGTACCAATAATTGACAAACCTAGATTGGAAGGGGATCTCACCGAGCAACAAATTCTGAAGAATGTCATTTTAATCAGCGTTTCATTTCTGGTGCTCTTCACTTCGTATGGGGGACTGTCGGCGCTACAAAGTAGCTTATATATCCAAGACAGAATGGGCGTTATTACATAAAGTGTATTATACGCAGTGATGGCAGCATCGTGATTGTTTGTACCTAAGCTTGCAATACAATTTGCCGGACACAAATGATCGTTGCTTGTTTAAATGATTGGCTACATTGTCTGGATGGCAGCTAACGGCTATGCTGTATGGGCTACGATGCTACCGGTCTCCGTTGATCGTTGGTCTTTGTGCCGCTCCGCTGTGGACATCGCAATGTGCATATTTCACAATAATAGCAAAGAAGTACGCCGATATAAGAGATGAACGGATAGACACTGCAACAGTCAGATTGTTTGGCATCTTATGATTTGGCCAAATGGGCTACGTGTAAGAGCAAACCAACATTCCATGGTAGCAACGTTGGAGCATTTATGTCGCGTGGATCAACTGTTACTTATACCGCTTACTATATATAGTGGATTAGAGCAAAAATTTTATGGGGCAGAATTTATCAAAGTAATCTAAGACGATTATGGCGCTTTGTCGGCCTGTAACGATAAAAATATCGAATTAGTAGACTATTTCGCTTAGTTGAGAATCGTCAACAAATCACAATGCCAGCGCTTTGTATGGTCTCATCGATTATGCAATAGAAATGTCTTTTTTACAGTCATACGTTACGTGCTTGATAGGGATGTGGATCATTAGCTTGGTGGGACTACCGTCAGCTTTTATAAATGCAATAACAGCATTCACGGGCGGCAGACTTGTGAAATATACAGGGATGGTGCCGTTGTTGATCCCAGGTAAGTATTCAAATACCCTCACATGATGTGCAGGAATGTTGTGCGTCTCAGTAATTACCAAATATGATCACTGTGCAATTATGTTGCCTCCCTACAGCCTTTATAGTCGACCTTGCTATGCATATATGTTTATATTTATGGGAGCCACACCTTGACCACATCGCCATCATATTTATCATACCAGCTGTACAGGGCCTCGCCGATGGAGTCTGGCAAACACAAATCACAAGTAGGCGCCCCTTGAAAGTTCTGATACTTATGCTGAATTAGGATTACACTTTGTGCTTTATGACATGTGCTGCTGTGTGATCTCGTTGTTCAGCGCTGTACGGGGTACTGTTTACCGAGGATGCCGAAGCCGCCTTTTCCAACTGAGTCCATGGCAATCAGTGTGATCTATTATGGCGTTTGCTTGGAGTTTATTCCTCTGTACATCAATTAAGCTTTATATAACCACGTCTTTTCTCTTTATCCGGAATGATCCTATTCTGTGTGGTGTCCAAGCGCATGTCGTCCAAGTTGGCGCTCGCCACACGCTATAGTATGATCCCGGGCAGCATTACCAAGTCATATGAAATAGCTGTAGAACCACTAGCATATGATTTTCTATACCCCGCCCATCTAGACACTTACATGCCCTCGAGTTAACGCGTGAATCCACGATACGACTTACATCTATATGTGATGCATTCAGAAACCAGTGTAATGACAAATTCGCTGCCACATTGATACGCATGTGGGTGTGAACTCTATAACGACTGTACGAATGAGGCATGGATATTTGAATTTAATTCTGAAATAATCTTCCCCCACGCAACCCCTACCCATCCCCCACTGCCATATACATGTGGTACACGTGTGATTATTGCATTTTATAAATGCAGAGCCTTAATGTTATCGACCTAAAATAAACATATATCATTTTGATCAACTACACTTTTAGATAACAACAACCTTTAATATTGTGTTTGTATATGGCCATACAGCATTTCATCTGACATGATAACGATGACCGATAGTTGCTACGGAACGATTGATATACCCTTTCAACAAGTAACAGAAAAGCTGAAAGTTGTCAAAGAAAGATTATACCGACAACATCTTGGCTGGAATGGTTATTCCGAACAGCCATCCGCATGCCTACAAACAGCTAACTCCACACTGAGCACTCGAGATAAGAGCCAATCCTTTGTCAAACGTTAATAGCATATTCAAGTCGTTGGTAGAGGAGTCAACATACACCCACGAACCGATTTGCCGGGATTGTATTCAGTGAATCTGTTACCACGACTCAAAAGTTATTACTCGATACTCGGTTATTTAAACGAATAGGCCGTAGAATATGAGCATCGTGTTCACAATGGTTAAAGATAGAAATATTTGCTCTAACCAAGCCCACTGCTGATATGCATTTCATAATAACTGGCATGATTTAGGACAAAACGCTGCGAGTGCAGTAAGGATGCATCAGAATGTTGGGGACAACTAACGTCAATTGAGACCGAACAGGTGTGCACAGCAATCCACGCAGGCAAACTGGTGGCGATAGGACCTCTTTTCTGAGCCGCAGGTTGATGGGTAGATTGCATAGGAAGTTCCCGTAAATCTGGAGAATTGACTCCGGTGACAGGTACAAGTATTGAACACCTGGATGATCACTGGTGCCATTTTGTTGTGTTGCAATCCTTTTAAGTAAACCGCATATAGTGCTGTGGACAGAGAGACACTTGCTTCTAATCAGGCATAAACTATACATCAGGAGGTAATCCTTGCATCATTAACCGCAGCAACTCTCATCGTCGGTCGTCAAAGTGCGGGCATTTAAGAACGTGCAGTACGGCATGCCATATTCAACTGATGTTATTGGCGAATATGCTGTCTTGTTGCTCGAGTTCAATCCAGTTCTTGGATGTAACAGCTTATGCAAGCGATAAGCGTTGGCATTTGCGGTATCGTCAATCACTGTCAAAAGTAATGGTCTTGTCAAAACATGCATCGTTTCAAACAACACATTCCATCTTTATCATTCCATATGTTTCTAGGGGATATTGCTTGATGGTGGTAGAAAATACCTTCAATATGCTGGTCTTGGAGATGGAATTTAATTGCGTTTTCCGCCTAATATTGAACAACTGGAAAACAATTGTGTACTGGATGCCATCATGCGCAGAATCACAATAGTCTGTGGCTCTATTTTTCCTATGCAGCTTTTACTCTAGTCAATTTTCGCGCGGGTTATGTATTTGCTGCAATATCAATGGCAATCACTAGCTTAACTTTGCACCACGTTTACAACGCCTCTTCTTATAGCTCTTGCTCTGGAAATCGTTGGTCCTCGGTTGGCTAATCAAAATATTCTGTTTAAGACAGACATCTTGCGATTTCATGCATGGGACATAATGTGTAGTTTAAGAAACTCCTTGTTATCCCTGATTGCCTGTCACTTATGCATCCTAAGGAAGTCATGCAGATTGCGCCATGGTCGGACCAAGTGTCAACAGCGATCCAGATTTTCTGGCTCCCCGAGTGTTACGGCTTTATGGCTCTCAATTGTTTATATCCGCTCTGTCGAGCCCTCCATAAAACACTCTTCCCAGTTCTTCCCATTAGGGCCCTTTTGCTTATTGCTTTTCTATCCCACCACAAGTTTGCTCTTGTTACCTCTTTGAAACATGCGTAGCTGTGGTTAGTCATTACAATCGATATGGTTGCTTTCCAAAACTCATTTCAACTGGTAACCAATACAAAGAGCGGATAATGCTTATCTTTAAAGACCCCCAATATTGTGCAGTCGTTGCAATCTTTTTAGTTTTGTGTTCTTAAAAATGATGCATACAACCTAAATTATACGTCTTCAAATGAAATGCATCAATGGAGCCCTTTGAAGTTACCACGTCTGATTAGTTTATACACTACTTTCTTATACGAAGGCCCAATATCTGAAACATAGCTGTGCTGTAAGGTCCCGATCTCTGACACCATGATAAATACCAGTCGCCAGCGACCCTTTCTTACATATATAAATCGCGCGATCTCTTTGGGCACATTAGTCTTAAATATGGCACACCAGTGCGCTCATATGACGGGCTAAGTTGCTCTGTAAGAAAAGCTCCACGAAGACTAATACTCACTCGTATACAACAACGGGGGTCTCCACCATTAACCGTGATAAGCGAATCATTTGACTAAATTTGTAATCCAGACTCTCTGCCACTAATAGACAGTACCCCTTTATACAAAAACGGTATCATTGTATATTATTACAAACCCAAAGTCTTCCGCTGCAAGGGAACAAGACGCCATATATTTTGACTGACAAATTTGTATATAATAAAGTGTCGATTCAATAGTGCCTTCATAGTATGGAACATATGTATATATATGAATCAATTAATATATATATTAACACCTATATATATACACATATATACATATATATATATATATGTATCATATATATACATATATAATATATATATATATATATATATATATCGGTGTATATATGTATATATATATAGATAATATATATATATATATATATATATAGCGGTATATATATATATATGTATATGGTATATATTTATTTATATATCAATATCAATATATATATATATATATATATGTACATATATATATATATATATATATATATATATATATATATATATATATATATATATACATATATGATACAAATTGGATGAAGTATGAAGAAGTGCGAGGAAACTTACCATATTCTCCTCAATACAGAACATTTAATGCGCCTTGCCAAAATATTATCGACACCAAAATAATGATCACTAGACTATGCAGTAGCCAACCAGGTTGGTAAATCAGATCAAATCTGAAGGAGCCTTGGTTGGACCGTACTATGCAAATCATTCGATTCCAATGCCTCTCATATCGCCACCCTCCATTCTCTCTGTCGTAACTTTATCGTGATCGATTAAGATTGCTAGATATTAACATTATATGACCCGTCCGGCTTTTTTATAATATGTCAGAGTACACAGACAGGCGGACGCCCGCGGCATTCCATGTCGCACAAATAGATTGTCCTTACCACAATACACAGCCCATAAGCAAGTAAAATTAATGCACTCTGTACATTATACAGCGTGTATTATCAACAGAATATTAAGAGGCTTTCCGGTAGATTCCTTGAAATAATACAGGACGTGCAGGTATTATTATATTTAACATAAAAAAAACAATTCATATTTGTCTGTGTTCACATATGTATATATATATATATATATATATATATATATATATATATATATATATATTTATACAGATATACATATACATATGTATATGTGTGTAGATTTAGAAATATATATATATGTATATCTAAATCTGTATATACATACATTTAAATATCAATATATGTTTACGTATCTGAATATGCATACATATATAAATATAAATGTATACATGACATATATATATATGTATATATATATGTATATATATATATGTATCTATATATATATATATATATATATTATATATAGATACATATATATATGTATATATACATATATACATATGTTTATATATATAGATATATTTATATATTTATATACACATATATAATATATATTATATATATATATATATACATGTCTGTATATATATATATATATATATATGTATATATATATATATATGTATATATATATATATATATATAAGAATATAAATATATATATATATTTACATATACATATATATATTTATGTTTATATGTATGCATATATACATTAACATTCATATATATATATATATTAGTCACTGGTTATGGTCTTGTTTAACCCTATGGTAATACACGAGAAGTAGTATAGTTGGGACCCTCGCGCCACTTGTCAGTCACAAAGCTGACCATTTATGTATATTAGAGAAAGACCAAGAAGCAACCTACACACTAAATGTTATTATGCGATTAGCATTAGGCTTTTTCCAACTTCGTTTGAAGTATTCTCGCTGCTATATGTTTTCTTCCACTTATTTATTTGCATTTTCAACGTTCACTTCACATTGGTGTTTACCGCAACGAGCCTGTTTTTGGGTGTTAATAGCAACACCTGTGTGAATCAGATGCTGACTTTGCGTCAAATGGGCACTTGTTGGAGAAACCGCCATTAGTTGACAAGTCATGCATATTTCTGATATCCTCAATGAATTACGGTGCCTGTGATGCTTATTCGGATAGACGTATCTATACAGTTATTGTTGAAAACCATATTACACCATTTGTTTTCCGCACTTGCCACGGATCAGAACCCCAGTGACTGGTTTCTTAATCTGTTTGTTGAAATCATCGTCCTATTGTAGGTCATTTATGGGTTTTTGCTTCAGTGTCGCAGATGTCATAATCAGCTACCGTATATTGATGCTTTATTTAAACGTTTCTCCTGGTTTGCCTCTCTATGTTAATAATACATTCATTCCGTATGATTATCTTTGAAAATTGGAAAGCAACACTTAGATTCAATACGTTATTGTGACCATCTGGTCAAGATACGAAAAGAGTGATTTAAGATGTTTAAATAGATGCGAATTGATGCTGCATGGTTCAGGTTGAAAAGTTTTGCATTAAACTTAAGTATTGAACAACTATGGTGCTGGCGATTTACGCAAAAATGAATCCGTCGACCAAGAAGTACACTATAGCTAGAGACCTTGTACAGAATAGTTAATAACGTCAAACATGATCACATAGTCTTGAAAATACGTAGCCGAACTTATCCACAAGCAATACCAAGAGAGAATTTATTTCGTTTTCAATTTTGGAGTAAGTGACTGCTGCTGTATTAACGTCAAAGGGCACCATAAAGACAGGTACAATGTCTCAAAGGTTGACTCTGTAACAGCAGTGCATTTCCTCGCTATGACATGTGATGGCATTGACCGTATAGTTGCATGGTTTTGACTTTCAAATGATTCTCCAGAAGCTTACTGGCAAGTTGTATTTAAAAAGCTAAAATTACCATTGCGCCACTCACACATCGACTAATGTTATTGTAGAGAGCATCAAAATAGTTTCAGCGATCGAGGGATTTAATTCGATCGACTAAGCTAACTACAACTGCGGCTATTATCGTCGTGTAATTATGCTTGTATAAACAATATGTATACAGAAAGCAAAGTTCACCGTGGTTAATACTACACACGAGCAAATAATAGATCTAGATTGGTAGTAAAATGTTTACGTTCAACAGTATTTGACTCGTATATCCATAGAAAGCAGTTCTTTTGTGTTGATGGCAGAAATAGATTGACAAAGAGGTGATTGGGGCGGAGGTTATGTTCACCTTTGAACCCAGTATGATGTTTATTACCCAATATTACTTTCTGCTACACTTCCTTAAGAACCTCTTACACTACCACAGTGAATATGTCTGATGTAGACACCACCCTTTCTTGGTAACCTCCGGCGCACTATATGCTGCCTGCTGTGTGTCAGTTATAAATCATGTATGCAATATATAACAGTACAAACGACCGTTCGGTTATGATATGCTAGAAATATAAGTCATGTTTACTACTGCAGTAGCTAGGTGCAGATCTTTGCTAGAAATGATATCGATACTGTGCTGTTAAAAGTGATTTATAATCCTTATATCATGGTCGATAGATTTGGTGCAAATTAGATAATATGAATCCAAACTATGTATGGTACTGGGCGCATGTCATAAAACAATTAGTAATAATAGAAGATTTCGGGCGCTACCACTTGCATTATGCGCACACTGGAAATTTGATCCGGTCTGAAAGATATCGATGGCCTCACAATAACTAGCAAACAAATCATCGGCAGTTCAAGACCACTATCGACCAATAAGAATGACATTTAGACGATCAATCAATCTGTATTCCAAGGAAAACGAACCCGACTAGAGTTAGGTCAGTTTGCAGAGCAATAAGTGCCAATAATGTGATTTGAATAATTCCATAACACATGTTATGCCAACATTGTGGTATTTTAATCTCGGCATATAATTGCAAAGAATCACTATTCAAAATGGAAAACTAAGCTGTCAGGTTTCTTGTCTTATATGATTGCTATGCAGCATTATTCCGTCATTAATACTTAGACACTTCCATCATACAAAACCAACTGTCTAATTTGCAAACCGTCCTTAATTGCAGTTTCATTTACTCCTTCGGTGAACATTTCACATGTTTTGCCAAGCAGGCGATGATTTGAAAGAATTGTCTACCCTGAATCAATCATACCGCTGACCTTTGATGATGACATAACCATCCCAACCACAAACTCCGAAGCAGTAAGGAGTATGCGACATATGCCACTTAAGCTAATTTACGCTTTGATGACAGCAATATTTTAATGGATTTTATTTGATTGATTCGTTTTCCATCTCTTCAGCCCGGTCTTGTTGAATATATTACGTTCAGCAGGCACCTCTGTAAGGGTCGTGTTGATAAGGAAGGAGTGATTCCCTTTTGTTGTGACAGCAACGTGCTTTGTTGAGTGGCAAGTTCAACTATTTATTAATTTTGCATCATATGGAATAACTATCGTCTACCGTCTTCTAGGCAGCAACTTTGATGGAATTTGAAGCAGCGTGATCCTACAACCAGGTGAATATGTATTTACCACTCATTTCCCATCACATTTTATTCTCGTAGCTTATTGAACGTACAGAGCGCACATCGATTCGGATCTCCGAACATGCCAATTTAATAAAAAGATAGTAGTGATCAAAGTATTTTTCTGCATTACTGTGACGCAGTTGTGCCTGACGTTCCATTGAGTCAGCCGTTCGGGTAAAGAGGGAGGCCTTTAAATGGCGTATTTCATGATGTTATGAGCGCATAGACTTCATCCAGCTTGTTTGCTGGGAGCAATAACTTGGTTTGCTATGTCCGATTCGTTGCATAATACAAATTATATATCGCTAATACTAATCAACCGATAATAACACATCGTTAGACCTGTGTCAGAATCGCCCAGGTCGTTAATTCACCCGACTGTCGTGCATATTAGTGCCTGCCAAGTCATTACCTATATAACAATATTCATCTAGTTGCGACTGCGACGTATTCTGTTTGGTGATCGTGTCTTAATGTTCGTCCGACCGGCTTCCATCAAAGTCGTGGTCACGCACTAAAACCGTTAACATATTACAAGTATTATTACAACCCATATGTATTCAGGTACGATAGTAACCCCCATCATCCAACAGCTGCTTCTGCACCGGTTCTCTTGACGATTCGACCAAGTTGCGCAAATTAAATTGCAAGTTAGAATCACAGATGAGCAGCTTGAGAACTGATGTGTTATGTCGAGGCAATACTTTCTAATGGGCATTTGTTTGCATGGCAGGTTTATTTTTTTTCAAATCTTTAGCCTAACAAAATATCAACGGTTAAGGTCATGTAACACTTAGGCCTTAAAAACCTGTCAAGGGGGCGTATCCCGTATGAAATAGATGATCGTCTGGATGTGTGACCACATGCTGACCAGAATATTCAATCTGAATGTTTTGACCTGAGTAAGCTAATGTCGCATTTTTATCACGTAAGTAACGGAGGCCTCCGTGCTCACAAAAGAACTATCTCCTCATTGATTACGCCACGACGTTGGCATATGACACGACACCGCTTTTTGGGACCACTCAGTGAACCCCAAACCATCACGGACGGCTTTAGGCCCTTCACCTTTACTAGCTATTGTTTGAAGTAAAAATTAAGTCAGGGTAGTTCTTCAAACGTAACTGCCCTCTAACAAGTTCAAGCTTTTTTAGCCAATGCATCGTAATAATCATTGACAGCGCCTATAACGAGTCGGCCGTCCTCTGGTATAGACTGATCCATCCCAATGTCCTCTTCTGTAACAGGTGGGAGAGTGGCTGGGGCGAGGGTCTCATCCTGATAATCAGTGAGCCAATCCTCATCCTCTCTTCCAGGGTCGTAATCCTCCTCCACTGCGTCGTAAAATGTTTGGCTATCAAACTCCATGCTTGTGTGTTAAAGATATAACTGCTGGTTCGCTTCCCTAATCTAGGTGCAGATAACGTCATTGTTCCAGGAACTGCATGGCTGGCCTGTACAATCACGCTGACCTCGATTGATGTTAACCGCAGGGTTGTGCAAAACCTGGGTCGCGCCGTGGTTAAGAAAATGACAATCAAGATTTCTGGCAATGAGGTCATGTATATTGATGACAGCTATGTGTACCACTGTGACCACAACTTGTGGCGGACTGCACAGGAGAGACAGGGCCTCCACTACCGGGGCATTGACACATCAGATGACAGAAACACAACTAAGATACGACTTGGGGCAGGAGACAAGGTTGAGACCTAGGAAGAGTACAAGGCCGTAGCCGATGTGTATAGTAACAGGTTCTACGTTCCGCTTGACTTTGAACTCTTCGAGAGTCACATGCCATTCTACCAGAGCGCGCTTAATGACAGACTGGAATACGAGCTCACGTTCAACGACTACAACCGCGTGATTCACGCAACAGGCGACACCGACGCCAGCTACAAAATTGATGGCATCTGGCTGGAGTATGACATGGTTACCCAACCAGAGTTGGCCCGTATGATACGCACCCAGTACACAGGTCGGCTCTGTGGGACCGTGTACTTCGTCACAAAAAGCTTGTATGCAATAAAACAGATACACTGTGGAACATCAACCTGAACATGCCGGCTTGCAGCATGAAGGGCATCCTACTGGTCTTTGTAGACCCCCAGGGCACCTCATTCGCCAGGAAAAGAGAGTCGTTCTACAACCCAAAGATTACAAAGGTCGAGGTGACCATTGAGGGCATCCCCAATCAGGTCTATGCCCAGGGCATGCGTGGCTACCAGCAGTGGGACGAGGTGAAGAAGGCCTTTGCAGCAACGAGTAAACGAGACCCCAGTGTAGCAATAGCAGTAAAAGACTTGACATTGCCGGACGTTTCCCTAGGAGAGTACCTAACCAGTAAGTATGCACTGTGGCTCGACTTAAGGACGAGTGATGACGACCAGTTGCACGGTAGTGGCAGGGCCGTGGAGAATGCGTCTGAGTATAACACCATTCAGATCACAAAAAAAGGGAGAGGCGGCCGCCACATTGTACGTCTATATGCATATTGTTACGGATGCACAGCTCAACATTAAAGATGGCAGGTTCGTCAGCGCAGTCTACTAACAAGGGCTTGATGACCGAGTTTACATTTCCAGATGGTCCCTGTTTGGCAATTGTTGGTGGGCAGACAGGATGTGGGAAAACCGCATTCATCCTCGACCTACTTGAAGGGCCCTTCTTCGGTGCCTTCGAGCATATTGTAATTCTCTGCCCTACCATACGTTTCAACGAGGCCTATCAGACGCGGTCATGGGTGTGGCAGAGTTCAGAGGTGTATGTGGTTGACCCCGGGGAGCGGCTCCATGACCACTTGAAGGCTTTCTACCACTTCTTGAAGGGCAAGCCTACCCTCTACATTATTGATGACTGTTCGGCAACAAAGGCCCTAACCAAGAAGAAAGACATGTTATCTGAACTGGCCTTTAGCGGCCGCCATGCGCAGCAAAGTGTCTGGGTCCTCACCCACAAATTCAACTCTGTGCTGAAGGACCTATTGGATGGCACACCAAGGATAGTGACTCGTTTGAAGACGCCCTACGAGAGAATGACGACGACCACAGTACGCCATCTGCTAGCAAAGACAAAGCACGCAAAACTGCTGCTGAAGATTGATCAACCCATTGGATATGCCGTCGATTGAGGTGGTGCTGCTTTAGTAAACAATTTAGGTTTCTTCGTCTGGGGAGCAGTGCAATATATTAGACTTCGAAGGTGTGTACGTATATTCATGGATCCTGATAACATTATTGATCAACTTCTTGGACAGGATGCGGCTAGCCCACCGGCCACAAAGTCTGAGTGAGCAGAACCCAGTTGCACCCATGGTGACGATTTGTCGTCTAAGAGAGATAGGCTTGCTGCTGTCATAGCTGGGGGTCAGGCCCGTAATTACCTCGGCGATCAGCACCTGTCGACTGCAAAGATTGAATCAATGTCCGATGAAAAGATTACAAATTTCTATGCGAAATATGAGGTTCGGCTGGGCGCTAGCATGACGCGGACTCTGGGGCAGTCAGTTATCCAACTGTTTTCTAGCGTTGTTTCTTCCGACCCCCCTAGAACATCAGCCAAATCTGATTACGGACCTCGAAACTGACCCGTTTGTCGGGCATACGCTAAGAACTGCCACATGCGAACTTTATCATCGCTATGGTATTATGTTGGCTCCGCTTACCGCGGCCATAACAACCGCCAAGTACTGCCAATTTGGAACGAGCACCCCTCCTGCAGAGGACCTGCCTGTGTGCTGTCAATTGGAGGAACAAAATTAGTAGGTAACATGGAGATTGCAAACCAAGAGATAATGGCAGTAACTAGTGATCAGCCTGCGCCTCAACCTCAAAGTAGAAACCTAAAAACGACGCCAAAAAGGTTGAGGCAGGCCGAAAGGGCGCTGCGGCTCGAAAAGCTAATCAAAATAGACTTCTGTGGGAGCTGCTGGAGGCTAAGTCCGCGCTACAGTCTGAAAATCGGCCCCCTCCTCCTGCCCCCCAGTGTGACCGGGGGTCCGCTGCAGGGGAACGTGGGCGATATCATCTTTGATTGTCGGTGGGGAGGGGGTGTTTGGACTAGCATTGAATTGGTACAGGCAGAGAGTTGTAGCCTCATCCCCTAAACAGGTTGTGCCTAGGGGAGTGCCAGCGAAGTCAGTACCTCCGGACGCTCATTTAAAGGATCCGTTTTACATGGAATAAAATGACAACACCAATTACTGATTGAAAAATTCTCGTCAATTCGCTGTACTACGATGCAGTTGTTTCCGGTATATAAATAGGTTATGCCATGCTTGCTAAGATGGCTCTGGGTGGTGGGGTGCCACGTCTTGATTTCACCCTACGCGACCTGGCTATGGCTATTGCCAATGTATCACTAGCTATGGCCACAACGAATATGCTAATTAAACAAGGAATCTTACCAGTTGATATACTGAAGTAATGGCCACAATTGCTCTACTTGTTGCAGGTGCTCTTGTTAACGCCCTTGCATTCTCTGGGAGCAACTTTTTGTTCTCTAGATTACGAAGCGGCCAAGTAGACGCCATGATATGGCAATCGAGAAGCTTCAATCTGCTCAGGCAGCATGGGCCAAGAAGCAAACTAAGCGCTTAGACTTCATCAATGAGCAACTCTGCCGCCAGGGACATGCCGAGCATACTTTTTGGGATGTAGACGAGGCCATGCGTGAGTAATCCCTGATTACGGGTAAAACCGTTGACAAGCTGAACTCTGAGCCGCAGCTTTCAGACTTCTACGAGCCCTCAGAGGGTCAAAAAGGGCGTGAGGTGGCGTTCATTATACTGGGTATGGCTGCAACTGGGCTGGTTGCATACAGGCTTGCCAAGTAAGTCATTTTAGAGACTCGGGCTTTTACTTTGTATGGATAGTCGCATGCAAAAGATCTACTATAGTCCTAAGGGCTACTGGAAAGGCATTACAGCTATCAAGAAGCTTGCAACATAGGCAAGGGTTTCTGAGGAAGTTGCCAGGGGGTGGCTAACAAAGCAAGCTATATGGCAAATCTACCTGCCAATGCCCAAACACATTCCCAGACCATGTCCCTGTCCCTAATGGCTTTCACCAAGCCGATCTCTTATTTCTTACTTATAACGTTGTGAAGCGCTAAGCTTACAAGTATCCCCTAACTGTGGTGGATCTGGCCTCACGCTACAAGGCGGCTAAGCCATTGGCTACAATGGAGGCTAAAGAGGTGGCAGGCACACTCGAAAGGATATACAAGGGAGGACCACTGGGGTGGCCTAATTTACTTTAGGTAAACCCGGGACGGGAGTTTATGGGAGCAGTGAATCAGCTGCTAGCAAAACATGGAGTATCAGTCAGGCGTGGTCGTGTAAATATCCATCGAGACCAGGGTATAGAGGAACGCTTTAACCAAACACTTGCTGAACGACTCTTTGGACACCAGTATGCCATAGAGTTAAGGAATACTGGAAAACGATCGACTGAGTGGGTCTCTCAACTGCAGGCTTTAGTCTTTGTGATAAGTAATGAGATGACCCAGTTGAATGGGAAAAAAGTATAAAGGCAAAACGATTTGTACAAAAGCCCTCTGCAGCTGTACCAGAGCGCCGGCTGGGGGTCAAAGAGCAAAAGCTTCCTTCTGATGTTGGCGGTCGCTACCTCTACCAGCCTGGTGAGGCAGAGCAAGACCAGCACTGGCAGGCCACTGACCCCGTGTGGTCACTCAATGTTTACCGGATTGGAAGCACTGTCACTAAACTTGGTGAACTTGTACTATAATATTTGTTGGATGGACCGCCCGTGGCTTTGTGATGCCGCTTGATACCCAGCTGCTACCAGAAGTTATTACCAATTAGATAAAAGAAAAGTCGGTAATAATGGCAGCAACTGGAAATTGTCCCTGGATTCTACTCGGGAAAAGAGACCCCTGTGGTAGGCCCTGTAAATTTGATTTTTGTGCAATGCACATGTTTAAGATTAAGCAGGGGATCGTAAATCAGTTTTGTGTAAAGTGCCAGTTGGGCATAAAATATAATCTAGGATTATGTATGGAATGTGAATACTAAGGGGTTAACCACAAGCACCTTCGTGAGAAGAGGAGGCTTGAGGGCGGTGAACCGGGTTGCAGGGAGGCCCTGGTGCGACTGAGGAAGGCGTCTAGCTAAACCATCTCAAGCTAGGAAGACCTGATGGGTACACCGCCGCACTCGTCCTTCATCTTTCCTAGAACCTTCTTGTTGTCGTTGCGGTGGAGCAGGTGGGCTGGGTTGTAGTTGCTGCTGTCGAATAGGTCACTGTCTTTTTTCACGTCGGCGTAGATGTCTGGTGTGCGGATCTCCAGGAGAAGGGAATCAATTTCGGTGTAGAGCAGGTTGAGATCCTGGCCATACCGGGGTTTCATGGTGTTGTAGTAGAAGTCGTACATGAGGTGCTTGGACAGGTCGAGGGTACACATTCCCACATAGAGTGGGCGTTTGAGGACTAGGTGGGCCTTGTGGATGTGGAAGGCGGCCTGGTCGTCGTCAAATATTTTCGGCCGGGCAAAGGAGGGGCTGGCAATGAGCTTTCTTATTTTTTTGCCGTCTGCAGTATGGACCAGCTTCATGTCAACCCGCTTGCGGAGGTTCTCCATGGTCTTGCCGAAGACGGAGTTGTTCATTAGTTTGTAGAGGTCCTTCTCGAAGTCACTGGTTGCGACCTTGCAGAGATCTGTGTTCTTCCGGATGTAGGGCTCCATCCAGGGGTTTTTGGTGAAGGATAGGGTGCGGTGGATCTTGGTCAGCCTCATCCTCAGGGCCAGATACAGGTTCCTGTAGTGGAGTACGTACTTCTCCTTGTTCCTCAGGTTCGGGACCAGCTTTTCAACGCCGGTGCCGCTGTAATCGTCAAGAAGGTTTCTCTGGTAGTCTGAGAGCCACTCGTTCTGGACTAGGAGCCGCCCTGGGGCCAGGAAGTGGTCGTTGTGGGTGTCGTGAAGCTCGGCTGGATATTCTAGGTCGACCTCAAGGATGTATCCGGTCTCGGCGTCATCAGAGTGGGTGCGGACTATTCTGGAGAGCGACTCTGGCCGGTCCACCCATTCAATGTTCAAGGTCGGTAGGGCCTGGCTCATTGCCAAGTCGTAGAGGCTGTTGGCGTCTAGTTATTGGATATAGCTTGTAAGCTTGTCCTGGTCGAAGTCTTCTGCGTAGGGAATGTTTGCTTTGGCGTGGCGCCGGGAGACCATGCTTATTCCTCCCCGCAGACCTTTCTCGATGAAGAGGTGCTTGTCGTCAGTGAAGAGTTCTAGCTTAACCCATGTGCTCTTGAGTAGAGCGTCCCACGAGAGGCCTGGACTGGTGTAGTAGTGGGCCGGGTCCAGGCCATACTGCTTTAGGCTGGTCGTCTGGAAGGTTTCAAATACGTCGGCTAGGGGGAGTATGTCGGTCCGGAGGTAGAGGTCATAGCAGTCGCCCATGTTCTTGCAACTGAACGTGCTCCAGACCATTTGCGCGTGGGCGTAGTCTGTGGCTGATATGCCCTGCTCTGAGAGCTTGCTGTAGAAGTCTTGGATTGGCGGGAGGGGATATTCAAACTCATCCCAGCTGTCCATGAACTCGCTGGGGAAGACTCCCTTGCGCAATAGTAGCACTCGCTTTGTCTGGTCTCCTTCATACTCTGGGCTGTTAGCTGAGACCAGCTTGTCAAGGGAGGCCAGGAGGTCTATGAAGCGGAGCTGTCCTAGGGATAGGGATATGTACTTCTCCATATTGTTGGGTATACAGTTGATGTCTCCCTCTACCATGCTTATCCCCTGCTTTAGGAGATGGGAGTCATAGCCCCTCAGGCTGTGGAAGACCACGTGGATGGGGGTTGTCTTGGGACTCAGCCTAAGCTTTGATTGCAGGCATTGTGGGCTGGCCCTCTGTACTTGCGGGTTATGTGGCAATGGTCACGGACACGGTTGGTTCCGAGCGGTTTGCTGCAGACGTGGCATTGGGTTGCGGTCTTGTGGACTCTTTGGCCGTCTTAGGTAATCCGCATGGGGACTGGCTTGGAGAGAACCGATTTGATCTTTCTCTTCTCTTGCTGTAGGGCCTTGAGGAACTTCTCCACGGCGTTGCTTCCCCTGTAGATGACTTAGGGTGAGTTCTTCATGTCGCGTCGGACTACTATGTAGCAGTACCCGCAGCCCTGGTGTTCCTGGGTCTTCTGGGTGTAGCTCTCTTCTGGATTGAGGGCTGGTCCTAGGAGCTTTACTGTGAGCACCTCAAAGTCTGCGTAGATAATGTAGTGGGCTGAAAGTTGTTTTTGCCAGTTCTGAAAGGTTAGGATGTTTTTCCCCTCCTCTGGCATGTCTACACGCACGGCTGTTTGGCCGACCCCTACACACTCTTGCATGTGAGCCTGGAGTAGGACGGAGGTGGTGTAGCCGTGGAGGCAGCGTTTGCAGAAGAATATATGCTATTTAGTAGGAGCCGCCTTTGAGTGGTTGATAGTTTGCAATGTCAATCCAGATGGTTTCCCCGCCCCGAACATCCACCCAGAACCTAGGTTAACCCACTTCTCAAGCATCTCTTGGATTTGGGGGCCGGCCGGGTCTATCGCAGAGTCAATGTCTTCTTTGCCTAGAACCGTTTGCTGCTTGGTTCGTAGGACTGGCCATGCGTACTCCTTGACACCATCTTTGCCGGGCTTGTAGAGACTTTCTTTGACTGCGAGGTTGGTTTTGAGGCCACCTAGCTGGTTCAGCTCCTCGGCTTTTCTGGAAGGTCAGGAGATCCTGGGAGTAGGGGTGAATCTTGAGGACGTTCATGACCCAGCAGTGCAGTTGATTGTTGATGGCCTGCTTGGTTCTCCTGAATTTGAGGCAGGGAGTGGGGACTGGTCTGAGGCTTGTTCGGGGAGCTGGGACTGGCCTTACGAGGGGAAGTGGTTTCCTGGAGGTGGGCCAGGGGTGTGGGGCCGGTGCTTTTGCCACTTCAGACAAGAGTCAGGGTGATGGAGTCAGCGGAGTGGCTGGGTCATGGTCCTCCATGGTTCTCAGTCTTGAGTACATCTCCTTGTACGTCCTGTCGAAAGCGTTTTTCTTTTCGAGTGCCGCGAGGGCGACCATCGAGCGTGGGTATGGCGGTGGGGCTGTGCCGTAGATTTCAGCATAGTCAGCTTGAGCTTGTTTCGCGCGTGTGTTGTGGGGCGTCATTTCTATGATGCGCTGTTAGTCTAAAAGGGCGACAAAATACGAAAAAAGGAAGTCGTGGCCCCACACCAAAACTAACTCAGGCAGTTGTGCCCCCCGCGACTCATGGCTGCCCCCGCGCTAGAACCCCCATTACCTATACTACTGGCCGAAAAACTATTCCGACATTGGTTGGCGAGTTTTTCAACGCATCAAAAGCGCCATTATTTCAAGTAGTTGCTATTTTGTACCTCAAACGACAAGCATTACTGAGTGAGAGCGTGAAAAAGAGGCTGCGGTTAGCGGGAAGATACTGCAGCTTATCATACTCTATTGGTCCAGGCAGGTCACGTGGGCGCTCCCGCCCTGGGACTGAGTTATGTAATAACTATTTTCAGGTGGGAGATAAGAGAGGACACCTGACCTTAACATCAATCGACCTTCACATCTTGTTACATTCACATGTGATCTTACGTGTCATTATGTTCTGGTCTTATTGCACACCTTTGTAATATAAACCTCTCAAGGAGGCGACTGCAGCTCGTTGTGTTCAACCTCAAAACACTTAAATAACGACATGCTGCCGTTTATGATCATTCCCTTAGTGATAGGGAATGACGTTTATTTTTTCACATACAACAAGGTATTGTTACAACTTTACATACAGACATTTTCTTATTTGACAGTGACATGAACAAAACAATACCTTGTAAAAGAGTTGTGAATTTGTATTGCCGTATATGTTCATTCCCTTATAAGGCAGGGGATGACTTATGCTTAGTCTTTCCAAATTATTTGTTTGAAACATGAATGCATCACTAATACATAACAGTAACAACATACAAATCACCATATGACATATTTAGAGATTCCTTAAACTAACTAAGTACACTGGGTGGAATCTTTTGCATGTGAGGTAGGCAGCAAGGTGGGATGTGCCTGTGATGAAATAAAAGAGATTCATAAAACTGGTAATAGAACTTGAACATATGATTGAGAGGCATTCGACATTCAGTGTTCTTTAAACTTGGCGTTATCGGAATGATCTATTTTGAATCGTTTGTAAGTATCATAGGTAAGTGGGATGATTGATAAAGAATAGACGATTGATCAAATGAAGCACCTAATAAACATTGCCAACTAGCAAACGGCGACTGGCCAATATGGGGTTACGGTTTGCGGGTCAGTTCGCCCCCGGGACGGTTCGCCCCCGGGTCTATTCGCCCTTGCTGGGACGATACGTCCCCGGGTCAGTTCGCCCCCGGGTTAGTTCGCCCCGCAATGATACGCCCTTGTTTTACAGAAAGGAATATGCTGAACGCTACATATTTTATTTAACAAAAAGAATAGTATTAATGACATGAAATAAATTGAAATGTCTACCGTCCAGGGAAACAATACATTGCGCCATCGTCCCCGCATACAATGCTATAAGGGCGTGTGGATTCGGTGGCCAGGGCATTTGGCCGGGCCGGCGTCTCGGGAAGATATGCCCCTTTGAACAAAACGCGTATGGATACAGAAACCGAGTACCATAAGAATGTGCAGTATATTTTATTTAGCAGTCAGTATATTCCTTACGTAAAACAAGGACGTCAGGCATCTGCATATATATATATATATATATATATAGAGAGATATATATATATAGAGAGATAGAGATATATATATAGATATAGAGATAGATATAGATAGAGATAGAGAGAGAGAGAGATAGAGGATAGATATATATAGATAGATATAGGAGAGATAGAGAGATCTTCTATATAGATATATATATCTATATCTCTCTATATATATAGATCTATATATCTCTCTAGATCTCTCTCTCTAGATATATCTCTATATCTCTATATATATATCTATATCTCTATATATATATATATATATATATATATATATATATATATATATATATACACATATGAAAAAATAAATAATCGAGACATGATTATAGCACTATATTGTGTGTTGTTTCTGGCCAAAAAACCCTATCATCCCCATGTGATACACGCGTGATTATTAAATTTAAGAATGCAGGCCCATATTTGTTATCTATGTTTACGGGCCAGTACCATGATCTACATTGTCGATTCTTGCTCTAGACCGAGTGATAATAAAATCGATCCACAGTGAACATTTTGTCGCGTCGTCAGAAGTGTGTGTATTTGAATATATATATATACACATATAATATATATATATATATAACATTTATATCTATATATATACATATATATATACATATATGTATATATATATATATATATATATATATAAATATATATTTACATATATATCGTAACAAGTGTGTGTATTTGAATTTATATATATACATAAAAACATATATATTTATATATATAACATATTTATATATATATATAAATATCTATATACATATATATATATATATATATATATATATATGTGCAGACATTATCATATTTATATAAACACGTTATATGTATATATATGTGTCAATTTATATATAGATGCACATAAATGCATATGTATATGGTAATATGTATATATAACTTTACATATATATGCGTATATATGTATATGTATGTATATATATATATATATATATATATATATATATCGCATGTATATGTATATAAATGTATATGCATGTAAATGCTTATCCATATATATTGATATATATATATATATACATATATTTATATATATATTTGTATATATGTATAAATGTTTATATGTGTATATAAATATATTTATGAATACACCTAGATATAGATGTAGTCATATATACACATTTTAATAAACATTTATCTTCATGCCTGTATTCATGTATATTTATATACATGAATACATACATGATTTTATAGGGACATCTAATTATATATTTATTTATATATTTATAAATATGTATTTACATATATATATATATATATATATATATATATATATATATATCTATATATATATATGCATATGTATGAATATATATTTGTATACATTAATATATATATATATATATATATTTATGTTCATATATTCGTACATGTATATATATATATACATATATTTCTAATTATCGGCATGTATACATATTTATTTAGGTTTAGACATACAAATTTGGATAAGCATGCATATATACGCGTATTTCCATATATGAATTATGTTTTTTTATGCATGTGTACAAAGTAATATGTATATATAAATTTATATACATATATATGTACATATATGTAATAGCTAGGGACATGCATTAATAGATATATATAAATATATATATATATAAACATATTTTAATATATATGCATATATATATATATAAATTTATGTATATAGTTTGATATATATATACATATATGTATTTATATAAATATATATATATATAGATATATATATGTATATATATATATATACATATATATATATATATAAATATATGTATATAAATACTCATATTTATTTATATATACATGGCAGATTTCCTGTAATGAAGTCGATAACTTCCTTTTTCCTCGAGACTGCACTAGTAATTTTGTACTATCATACTAATGACGTGATTGGAAAAAAAATTTTCATTAAAATCGGTACTGGTTTTGCCTCCCTAAATCGAAAGCTTTTCTTGACCACTTCTCCTGGGATCAGAGATTAGGAAGAAGTACGCATGCAAGGAAGGGAAGTATGCATAAGTCTTGTGCTATCTTCCTGAATACGATCTCTAGACACCTACTAATCGCCAACCGATTCGAATTTCAGGAATGATCCATGCTTTTTATTGATTATAATGACGTCTTACGGATTTGAGTGATCTGCGGATTTCGGCCCGGTTATAATTTCCAGATATTGTGACATGTCATGGTGTTGGGTAATTTTACCGCAAAAGGCTCAATGGCTATTCTAACACCAAACCGAGAAGGTTTACGACCGTTTGCAGCACATTGAAAGGCATTTCGATTACACATTTAGTCTGTTGCGAGTCAGTAAAATTGAAAGGCTTAATTCTTCTTGAACGCGAAGGAGAATACATTATACAGGAGTCAATGATAGCTAATCTTTCATTTTTCACTGAATTATTTATATCGATAATTACAGAGGGATCATCGACAAGTATTATTATGCGTTTTGCATGTGCGCATGGCTTGGCTGTCGAATATAAATGTTTTGCTTCTGCTACGATCGGAAGGAGAGTTCAATAATTTCCATAGGTGATGGTTAAAATCTTCAGTTAACCATGTTACATGACAAAATGACATCTGTTCCCCTTAATACCGCGTATTGTCGCGTTTAATAGAACGTTTACGTAACAACAATGAACGAGAAGGAAATATTCATTACGAGCAATTTTCTCATTCATAATACTACCGTTTAATCAATATCCGGCATATCTATCGCCCTGCGTTATGATTTTAGCATATGTACATATATATACACACACATATATATATATATATATATATATATATATATATATATATATATATATATATATATATATATATATATATATATATATATATCTATATATATATATATATATATATCTATATAATATATATATATATCTATATGTATATATATATATATCTATCTCTATATCTATCTATATCTCTATATCTATATATATATCTCTATCTATATATATATATATATATATATATATATAATGACTAAAAGACAAAGCTGAGTTACCACTGGCTATGAATTAACATAGAAACGTATTACAGTGCTTTATTTTCTGCCTTGCAGTTGGTTGCTGAGCTGTCAATTAAAGTAAATGTATCGGGTTTGAGATTTGAGCTTCGGCTAAGGTCTAAAGCATTATCGCCTTGTTCTGCAAAACTTTTCTATGAGTATGCGTGTGAGTGTATGTATGTGTATGTGTGCATATGTGTGTGTGTGATTGTGTGTGTCGGCATGTGTGTGTATAACATGGTTGTATCATCAATACGAATAGTACTTTTTTATACCTGCACTCAGACATTACTTAAATATATTCGTTGCTGCCTCATATGTGCCTGCTGCGGAATAAATCACATGACTTGTAATATTCATGCTGATTCTCTGTCGCTATTAACGTACATTAACTATGGATTGTAAAGAAGTTGAAATGGACTCTACGTTGACCAGGGATAACTTTGCTAATCCTGAATAGTTACGTACATGTTTCGCCCGTTAAATGTATGAGGTTGGTAATCGTCTCCTTGAGATATTTTCGGGCCATTAGTATATTTAAAAAATCATTATTGTAGGCTGAAACAAACAGCTAAGAAATGAATTTTAGTTCACAGAAACGAGAGTTTTGGTATGACTGCTTGGGGATGGGGACGAATATAGGCGAACCTTGTTTGTCCGACAGGCATCGTGTGATCAGCTTGTGCCACTATATGTGTGTATACTATATTGATATATAACCGCCTGCTGGTTAGGCGGTATATAAGATTAAAGAAACCTGTATATATTACATATTGTCTCATTATTATCCTGAATAACATAAATACGCCTTTTTGCCTCTTTATCACCGGGTATGTGTAGGTTTTAGCATTATTACAAAATAACGTTAACGTGTCTTACACGCGTATAGTGAACATGTCTTTCACACTTACAGTGATCGCGGCTCACAATCTTGTATTGAACGTGTCTTTCAAACTAAACGTGACCGTGTATTACGAACTTACAATAGACCTGTGTTAAAAATCGTAGAGTGAACGTGACTTTACAGATTATATTAAACGTGTTTTACAAACTCGTAGTCAATGTGTATTTCAAACCCATAGGATACGTGTGCTACAAACTTAAATTGAACTTTTATTACAAAAGTATAGTGAATATGTGTTTTCAATGAACTTTCAATGAACACGACTTGCAAACTTATGTGAACGTGTCTCACAAACCTATTGTTAACGTGTCATGCAATTTTATAGTAATCGTGACTTTCAAACTCATAATAAGCGTGTGTTACACGTTCATCGGGCACATATCGTTTAAACTTAAAGTGTACGTGGCTTGCAAACTGATATTGAATGTGTATCACTAACACAAAGTGAGCGTGTCTTACAAACTTATAGTCGACGTGTAATTCAAACTTAGAGGGATCGCAGCGCACGAGCTAATAACGAACGTTTCCCTTATACTAACGGTGACAATGTATTTAAAACTTGTCTTAGAGTCGAATATTGAACATGACTTTCCAACTTATTGTGACTGTGTCTTTCAAAATTATAGTGAACGCTGATTACACGCGTATAGTGAATATGTCTTTTAAACTTATATTGAACGTGTCTTACAATGTTATGTGAACGTGCTTTTCAATCTTATAGCGAACTGGTCTCACACACTTATAGTTATCGTGCCTTTCAATTTTAAAGTGAAGTTGACCATCGATTTATTGTGAACGTGTTTCACAAACCTTTAGTGAACAAATCGTTTGAACTTATTTGGTACGTGTCTTGTAAACTGATTTTGTACGTGCTTTGCTAACGTATAGTGAACGTGTTTTTCCAACTTCTAGTGAACGCGACTTACAAACTTTTAGTGAACGTGTCATTATACGTTATAGTGAACGCATCTAAAGCATTTATAGTGAACGCATCTCATATAACGAGAGAGTCACACAAACTTAAACGGGTCCAACAAACTTCCATGTCTTACAATTTAAGGGTGATAGCCCTTGAAACATAGAGTCGAGAGTGATTTGAACTTAAGTTAAAAACTTTAACAAACGACATTGATGACACGGGATACCAACATTGAACCACGATATACAAAGATAATGTCTGCAGAGCGAAAGTAATGCAATTTTAAGGGTGATATTGCCCTTGAAACATAGAGTTACCGTGTCTATATACATACATATAGCGAGATATGACGTTTGAATATTATATAGTATATATAAGTATCCTATATATATGTGAAATAGATAGGAAAAACTACTTAACAAACGACATTGATGACATATACAATTAGATGTGATACTCAAACGTAAATATTGACACCACGATATACAAAGATAACTACTGCAGAGCGTAAATATATATGTATATATATATATATATAATATATATCATATATATATATAGTATATATATATATATATATATATATATATTTATATATATATAATATATCTAAAGTATATATATATATTATCTCTCTCTTTATCTATCTAATATAAATATCTATATATGTCTATCTATATATAAATATATATTTTCTTTATATCATGCCGCTGTGTCCATATATATGTATGTTTATATTTATATATATATGTCTATAAGCCCATATGTATATATCTTTATATATATAAATATAAATATATATTTATATCTCTGTTTATATATAAAATATATATATATATATATATACATATATATATTTATCGAAACAGAAATTTAGATATATATTTATATATATAAATATATATATATATAAATATATATATGTATATGTATATATAAATGAACATAAACATACATATATATATGTATATATATAGATTTATATATATCAATAAATATAAATGAATATATATATATAGATGAATATATATAAATATAAATATATAAATATATATATAAAAAATATATATATATGTATATATATACATATATATATGTGTATATATATCTCTATATATATATATATATATATATATATATATATATATATATATGCATATATAAATGCCTATATCTAGGCGTTACGCTGTTAACAATGTGTAGCAAGAAATGCCATCTTGACCGTTATTTCATTTAAATTCTTCTTACTGCTTACTTCAGATGACTACCGAGCACAGTTTGATGAATACCGCGAGATTTATATACGCTTTCAATCGTAGTGGCAAATCCTTAGTTCTCTGGTATAATTTGCGCCGTAATATCATGCAAATGGGTGTTGTTTGCATTGCTGAAAGGAGCAACAAAAAATGCATTTCATCAGTCATTGTAATGATCTGCTTTTAAGTGCACTGTTATTCGATGCAATGGGAAACAACGACTGATATCTCTCAGGATTGTGTTCGTGAAATATTGGTAACCTTTTCACTTTTGGCTTTGTTCGATGCCTTGGTTTATCTTCAAGGTTCTGATAGCACCAGAGGATGAAGCATGATAAATTAGTCAATCAATTTGAACATATATTTAGGTATTCGAATACAGTTTCCAGGAGCTGCTTTCAAGGTTCCGGTATCAATAAGCTATCAAGGTTTTGGTGCTTTTAAGAAAGGGTGACGATTGAGTCAATCGAGGAATTGAAGACCACAATCGACCAAAATTTGCCGCATGTGCATTTAAACGTATACTTTCTCCAGATAATTAAGATAAGATTGCATGTTTATGATATGTAGGTGTTATCCAAAAATATCTACCAACAATAGTCAAAAAAACATTAAATGAGTTCGTTCAAACAAATGGCACCTTAGATGTAAGACAGAAATTACACAGGTTCACCTCACTCCGATAATTAGACTCAATATGGAGCTACTTCGTTTTGATCCGTTCGCGACAGGACTGGATAGCAGGTAACCGCTGCTCCATGTGATCAAAATCTCTGATGCCATCTCGATACAGCATAGTTGAAATAGTGGTATTTACTTACTACCCAAATATATCTATTGCCACAATAATTCCGTTGCCCACATTTTTCCAAACTTATTTTTGTTCGTCTAGAACGTGTCATCGTTCTTATTTTATATTGATAGAGTGAATGCAGACTTTTACCAGAACCATTCATCCTTATTACCGCAACGCAAACGTCACTTTTAAGGCCGCAATATAATACGCTATAAATACTGCCAATCCCTGTGTTTGAAAATCAGGTAAGGGGTTGAAAATAACATCTTTAAAGCTTGAGCAGCACTGCTCCATGAAATAGGCGGGACTATTCCCGATTAATTTCCGTTGAATACAACCCCGGCAAATCGGGTAGCGCGTGCAGGTTGACCTCTTTACCAACAACTTGGATATGCTATTAACGTTTGACAAAGAATTGGCTCTCATCTCAAGTTAGTAGGACACTCTGGTCATCACTCATCGAGAGCATTCTTGAAGACATCGGCACGATGTACATGCACATTAACTTTCATTATGATTATCAGTAGCAACTATTTGCCATCGTTATCATGAGGGAGGAAATGCTTTATCGCCATATGCCAACACAATATTCAAGGTTATAGTTATCTCAATGTGTAGTTGATCAAAATGATATATGTCTACTTTAGGTCGATAACAATACGGCTCTGCAATAATAAAATACAATAATCACACGTGTGCCACATGTATGTGGGATTAGGGGGTGAGTGGGGGGAGGAGTGGGTGGGGGGTTAGTGGGGGAAGGTTATTCCAGAATTAAATCACATTTAATTCAAATATCCATGCCTCTTTGTCCAGTCGTTATAGAGTTCACACACACATGCGTATCAATGTGGCAGCAAATTTGTCATTACACCGGTTTCTGAATGCAGCTCATATAGGTGTAAGTCGTATCGTTAATTCATGCGTTAACTCGATGTTCACATGTTAGTGTCTAGATGAGCGTGGTACAGGAAATCATCTGTACTTAGCCAAAATAAATCAACATTCAGTGAACGTTATCTTCAAAACATCTTAACTATCGTAACGCACTACAGTGATAAGTCCTGCTATAAAGCCAACACAATCATGCACGACAAAGTACAAAACTGAATCCTGGGGTGCCCTTGCAAGTGGTCATACAGCTATCTCAGATGACTTGGTTGTGCTGCCCGGGATCTCGCTCATATCATAGCTTGTGGATGGCGCTAACTTGGACGACATGCGCTTGGACACCACAAAGAATATGATCATTCCGGATATAAGAAAAGAGGAGGTCAAATAAAGCTTAACTGGTGTACAGAGAAATAAACTCCAAGCAAACGCCATAATGTTTCCCATTGATTGCCATAGGTGGTAGTTGGAAAAGGCGGCCTCGGCATCCTCGGTAAACAGTACCCCGTACAGCGCTGAAAAGCGAGACCACACATCACCACATGTCACGAAGCACAAAGTGAAATCCTAATTCAGCCTTAGTATCAGAACTTGTTACTAACGAGGGGCGCCTACTCGTAATTTGTGTATGCCATACTCCATCACTGAGGCCCTGTACTGCTGGTATGATGAATATGATGGCGATGTGGTCAGGGTGTGGCTCCCATATATATAAACATATATGCATAGCAAGGTCGACTATGAAGGCTGTAGGGAGGCAAAACAATTACAAAGTGATCATGTTTGGCAATTGCTGAGACGCATAACATTCCTGCACATCATGTGAGGGTATTTGAATACTTACCTGTGGTCAACAACGGCACCATGCCTGTATATTTCACAAGTCGGCCGCTCATGAATGCTGTTATTGCATTTATAAAACCTGACGGCAGTCCCACCAAGCTTATTACCCATATCCCTATCAAGCACGTAACGTATGACTGTAAAAAAGACATTTCTATTGCA
Organism: Urechis unicinctus; assembly: GCA_034190875.2. Classification (NCBI taxonomy): domain Eukaryota; kingdom Metazoa; phylum Annelida; class Polychaeta; order Xenopneusta; family Urechidae; genus Urechis; species Urechis unicinctus. The sequence continues at coordinate 8,508,606 of CM067349.1, forward strand.
TAACCGATGAGACAATACAAAGCAAACAATACTGCACTGGCAATGTGATTCGTTGACGATTCTCATCAAAACAAAATATTCTTCTAAATCAATATCTTTATCGTTAACAGGCTGGCTGAGCGCTATAATCGTCGTAGATTACCTTGTTAAATTCTGCATCATAAAATATTTGCTCAAATCCACTGTATATAGCAAGCGGGATAAGTAACAGTTGATCCACGTGACGTAAATGCCCCAACGTTGCTACCATGGAATGCTTGATTTGCTCTTTCAAGGAGTCTCTTTGGCCTGTTTCTGGTACTCAGGATAGAGGCATAGGGTCAATAAGTATTCCTCCCGCAACAAATCCTACAAGGGTAATGCCGATGTTAACTCCCACAAGTGTCCATATCTGCCAGGGTGTGAAGGTATAGCACATGTTTGCAGCAAGCGAATATTGCAAAAAACAAACTTATGGAAGTTGTCAAAATAAAATTTATGGAGGTGAAACAAAAACTAAAATATTCCTACAATAGTATCCGGTGGTTTCTCAAAATTAGTGTTGGTCACATTGTTCCAAGGGCAGTCGTTAAAACCACAAATCTTTATCTCATCGTCAGAAAGATTGGTCTCATTTTCCGGCCGACCTTGATCCAATATAGTAGTCTGAATAACAGCCCTGACGACACCACCTGATACAAACGAGGACATCGTTTTAAAAAAAATCTCAATTTTTCGACTGCTTCTTTACTGATTACATAGTAAACCAGATAATGCTTTTGATGGCCGGAAACAAATCTTGAGATTTTACTTGCTTATGCGGATTACTGCAAATGATATGCCGAAAAATCTGGCTGTGACAGTGTCAATCTGTTCATCTCTCATTTCGGGGTACTTCTTGGCTATTATTGTGAAATATGCAGATTGCGGTGTCCACAGCGGAGCAGTACAAAGACCAACGATCATGGAGGCCGGTAGCATCGTAGCCCATACAGCATAGCCGTTAGCTGCCATCCAGACAATGTAGCCAAGCATTGAAACAGTGAAATTAACAAGTTCTAATACTAATGCTGAATTAGGATTACACTTTGTGCTTCGTGACATGTGGTGCTGTGTGGTCTCGTCGTTGAGCGCTGTATGGGGTACTGTCATGTTATCAATGATTGATTTACCATCCACCTGTCCTGTTACGGAGAATATCGTTTCTTGTGTTGTGATTTGGTTTAGCATTAAACAGGTCAAGCGTTGGCGATCTACACCAAAATGAATGCGTCGACCCAGAAGTGCATTATGGCTATAAACGTTGATCAGAACAGCTAATAACGTCAAACATGATGACATAGTCTCGAAAATACGTTGCCGAACTTTTCCAATAGCAAAACCAAGAGAGAATTTATTTTGTTTTTAACTTGAATTTTGGTGTAAGCAACTGCTGCTGTTTTTACGTCATAGGGCACCATATAAAAGTACAATATCTCAAAGGTTGGCTTCATGACTGCCGTCTGACTTAAAATGGCGGTCCAACGTTAATATTTCCAGGAGAATGCTTTGACAGATATGAATACGAACATGAATGTTCCTAAAATGAACCAAAACATAATCAGCCATTCGTTTTTTATGACACACCAATTTTTATCGGGATATTTAAATTATTCACGCCTCAAGCTGTTTTCGTAACAACGAAACGGGGAAAGAGTCAGACTAGACTACTTCAATTCCGTCATCTAAATCAATCATTCTTCGCCATTTTATTCCATTTTCTGTCTAATGAACACATAATAACATATTGTTCCCTTTTCCTGTAAGACACAAACTATGATCGCGATAGTACATGTGTGAAACTATAGTCGCTAATCTTTTTTGGCTGTTTGCCAGCCCTGAGCGGGCGGTCTCAGCTGAGTTCGCTAAAAATTGGCTTTGTGGATACGCCTGAGTTCGCGGACTCAGCTAAGCTCGCTAACTCACGTTAAGACGACTCAAGTTTAGATTCTTTATAGATACGGCCCAAGGTGCGGATCTTTGCTAGAAATGATACTGATACTGTGCTGTTAAAGGTGATCCATGATCAGCACATCTTTCATTCCTTGATGGTGTGCTTGTTGTCGATAGAAGATGGCTTTGACAATGGTAAAAAAATTAGATAATATGAATCCAAATCATGTATGGCACTGGGCGCGTGTCATAATAAATTTAGTAAATAACAGAAGATTTCGTGCGCTATCACTTGCATAGTGCACACGCTGGATATTCGATCACGCGTTTACTTTGATGAAAGATATTGATGGCTTCACAATAACTAGCAAATAAATTATCGGCAGGTCAGGAGTACTATCTACCAACATGAATGACATTCAGATGATCAATCGATCTGCATTCCCAGAAAAACGAACCCGACTAGGGTTTGGTTAATTTGCAGAGCAACATGTGCCAACAATGTGATCATTCAATAACACATGTTATGCCAACATTGTGGTATTTTACTCTCTGCATATAATTGCAAGGAATCACTATTCCGAAAGGGAAACGAAGCTGTCAGGTTTCTTGTCTTATATGATTGCTATGCAGCATTAATGCGTCATTCACTTCCATGATACAAAACCAACTGTCTACTTTGCAAGCCATCCTTACTTTCAGTTTCACTCACTCCTTCAGTGAACATTTGGCTTGTTTTGCGTCCAAAACTAGCTCATTCACTTACAGCAATAACTTTACAGCAGCTAATTGACAGCCACTATTACCACTAATCAACTCTCTCTGTGAAAGCCATTGGTTTTAATCTTACATCGATCGTTTGCCGGTGTCAAGCGGGCGATGCTTTGAAAGAATTGTCTACCCTGAATCAATCATACCGCTGACCTTTGATGTTAACAAAAGAGGCGTAGTAAATAAATTAATAGTCCGTCAAACAACAGCACTTAGAAAATCGCATGCCTATCAATCACATAAATTCGATCGATTTATATGGCATAATTGTTTTATCAAAGGAAAACGCACAGAGAATAATTAATTTTCTTGATTGCTGTTTTTATTCCACTTGACACAGAGCGCAGAGTGTTTAGCATCAGCATCCCAAACAAAAAAGCGAAAGCAGCAAGAAGCATGCTACATCTGCCACTTCAGTTAATCTATGCCCAGCATCTCTCACTTTAAAACACTTTTTTCTGCAACATTGTTTTATGCTTCGATGACAGCAATTATTTAACGGATGTCAGCAGATAAGCAAGTGCTATCTGTGACAAGGTTGATTGCTTATTGTTACTGTTTATCACATGTATTTGCGGTATCAATTATTCCTGTAAATATAGTTTAGACACATTAAAAGGCTTGAATCGTCAATATAGAGTAACAAGCAATCTAGGCATGAATATGGTGTAGAAAGCCTTCTATGGGTGATCGGTACCACTGCAATGTCTCTGCTCGGCCATGTAATTGACATTGCCAATCGAACCCTTTCAGAGCTGCAGCAAACTAAATGTTTTTTAACCCTGATACGGAGCCTGACATTTATTTAATGGTAAGGCTAGAAACCACTTATTGGATACGATCACCCCACGAAAGTCCACGAAATGGCAGGGATTAGGCTTTCTGGATATATTATGTTTGTTTTGTAGCACAGCATCAAATTGTATGCGCGACTGACACTGACATTTCAATATGAAGAGTTCACAACAAGTTGATCTCAATGTTGTTTGTTGACATTGTTTTTCATCTATAAAGCACGCTCTGTCACTGTAAATGACAGCCTGTTATCAAACGAAATGGATGATAAAGAACGACGATATGAACATTCCAGCAAGAGCAAAATTACATCATAATTATTTGATTTGTTCAGAACCCTCTCCAAAAGCTCTCCAAAAATGTTTCCGTCCAGTGTGCAGCTGATGTTGGCGAGAGCATATGAAAACTAATCGATTGGGAATATATAGCATATAGGGCATATGTGACAAACAGGGTACATAGGGCACAAATAACACATAGACCACATATGGCATATATGTCGTATAAAGCACAGTAGGCACTATAACACTTATTCATGGTAGCAATTACAACCGCCATTGTAGTGAAATAGCCATATGTTAAGTAGCTCGAATGTGATATAGTTATCCATAGGTGTGAGGATCAAACACCTTACAATTTACATCTTTGTAAGCTTATAGTCGAAATGCATTCGTCTGAAATTGACACTGGTTAGGCTATTGACAGATATTTAACATTTGCATTACGATTAAATTCTACGCATGTTGTAAGCGAGTGTCATGACAATACAGCATCGGTGGTGCCTAGGTGCTCATATCGTTATCCGATTTGACAAGTGATTAGATATGATTCGCTTTCCTTCACTTCAGTCTGGTCTGGTTGAATGTATAATGTAGTAGTATAGAGACTGGGGGTACGAGCGCAGTTTCCAAACGGACTCACATAAGCCAGCCTGCAGTGCGCTCGCACCTCCCCAGTCTCTATACTATAGTGTCAACCAGCCCTTCCAGCCGATCTTCTCCAGGGCCACACCGGTAGTTAGTCACCATAAAGGTCAGCAAGTGAGAAATATCTGCGACCGTCGCTGCAAGTTCTCTTCTTCAACCGTTCGAGGTCCTCCTTAGGTTTGTTCTTCTCAATAAAGGCGGGATCTGGGCGAATTGTTGTCACTCTCATCGTAAGTTTCCAGCAGAAGAAAGCTCCAGCCGGTATTTCTGGAATCTTTTTAGGCCTGCCCATCCAGGGGCCGTGGTGATCCAGATTGTAGTCGAGGATGGTGTCAAACTTACTGTTTGCGGCGTAGTCCCCTTTATCATCTATGTCTTGGATGGTTGTGTACCCCCAAGCGATCGTCTCCTTGTATTTCTTCCTGTCCTTATGGTGGTACTCCAAGTTGTACGCTCCAGCCCTCCCCAGGTCCTCATAGGCACACACCCGGAAAACACAGTGCACAAACACCCCAATGGTCGCCGGCGGACTGTGGTGAAGCCTGAGCAGAGTCTGAGGTTTGTACTGGGGCGGAATAATCCTCCTAGGGATACGTGTGTAAGGACACTTTATTTCAAGCAGCGCAATCTCTTCCTGACTTGGGTCCCCAGGAGGACAGTGGAGGTCACCATCAGACTGGACGGGGGGGATACAAAATCCGTCTGGGGAGTAAGCTGTGTCCTCCCCGCCGTGGTGGATGTAAATGTTGTTCCCGTAAGCATTTGTGTTGTATCTGCTCTCAATGACTGCAATTGCAACCTCCTTGAAGACCTGGCCCCAGAGGCAGGCGACGCTTGTGTGGCCGCCCTCATTGCTAGTTTTATCGGTCAGCTTCTTATTATAGCTGTTTAAGTAGTCCTGACCGATAACCGCAGAGTAGTCGCTTCCACCAATGCAGTGCTTTCTTTTATTCTCACACTGAGTTGTCTTTTGTCTGATCCCGTCATGTGAGACACAGAACGACTTAATCACTTTTTCCATTACCAAGCTATACCTTATACTATCCGCTGTTTAAATCGATAGGTACAGACCAAAGATGTCTGCGCACACTGGGTTTATTCTATGTATTGAGGCGGGTCAATATCATTCACAGTCCATTTAATGGTAAAGAAGCACCCAATTTTGACTGATACCTTGTAATGCTTCGTCTTTTCAACGTTTGATCAGCGCGTTTTTTTCATCAATTGAAACATTCTGGTGCGCTTTTACAGATCTGGACTTAATTTCGCCCTTCATTTGGGTATATTTTTTTGACCAAGTCGCCCCTCTGTTTTGAGTGGTTGTATAAAAGTTGATAACGTTGCCTTGTTCTAGATGTAAAGTCTGCTCTATAGATATTACAACAGCCCGTTGGTTAGCAGACTTACTTATTCCTACCGCTTGGTTTGTTCCATTCTTAACAGGAACGACTGCTATTGGACCTGTATCAGCACTCACACCAGAAGATAACCCCATACGAAGGATCTTGCCATTGCATAACATGGTATATCCACAGCTTGAGTCTCGTGAGTCTCGACCCCTGGCCCCATGTCAAAACGACCACTTTTATCCTGTCCGAGGGAGCCACTTGCATTTGCCCATATAGTAATGAGCGGTTTCGTCTTCTCATCTACTAATCGTCTCAGGTACCTGTTCTATAACAATACATATGACAAAAGGGCATATGAGAGACTCTGCACTAACTATGGTGTTCAACCAAACACAGACTGGCGCCAGAAGGTAACCGTAGCTTATAGTGGCCTTGTATCTTATATGAACATGATGTGTATGGTTACGAGAATGTCGTCAAGGTTGCTGGTTGAACCGTTCGTTATGATCCTACACGGATAGCATTTGAGGCGGAAAAGGATACAAAGCCAGGTTTTGCCCATGCGAGCAACCTACAATCCTTTCAGGAGAAAATGGGTGCTGTTCTACATATGACACAGGTACCTGAAGCAGACGAGGCCTGGAGTACATTCATACTAGACACGTCTGAGGGCTTTACACAGACCACCGTTGAGCGAATTAACGACAGCATCAGGACCTATATATGGGCCATTCTTAGTGCTCGGGCGAATCCCCGCTCAGAGATTCTAGGTGTTGGAACGTCCTTTGATGCCCAAAAGCAATTTCAGGCCAACATTGAGGATGCCATCAACTCCCCAGTGGACATTCCTTCATCCATCCAACGGTATCAGAACGTCCTTTATAATGCCTCCTCAAAGGTTGATTATGTGCTTGGAACGGGCCTGTACATGACACCGTCTGATATGAGCCTCGCCATTGGAAACGTTGCTGGGTACAACAATCTGATTACCATCGCGACTGAGGAGCAGCAGATCGGCAGCAATGCTGATGTCAACTTGGTTACGGTGGTTCCAGATAGAAAAAACTTTGACCCTCCGCCAGATACAGGTATGTAACTCCCCTCTCCAGGGCCAGCCCCTATGGCCGAGACCGGTCTGCGTGGGGCGCACGAGGATGAGAAAACCACTCTCATTGTAGGCGGAATCGCTATAGGCTTAGCTGTGATTAGCCTCCCCCCACGCCGCCACAGCTGCGGCCCATACATGTTCTGCCATCCAACTAGCCATCTTTGCAGCTGACTTAAGCAGCCATGATACGATGGAATTAATGATTCCTGGAAGGGTAGCTGCTGCCTTAACGGCTCAGCCCTTCAGAACATTTGCCATGGAGTTCAGCTGTTCTTTAATCCATTCCTTTAAACCGGGCTTATCAGCGGGTGCCCGCGTTGGTGCGGGGTTGGACTAGTGCTCCCTCTGCCCGTCAAAGCAACTACCAGGGTCGAGATCGCCAATCCAATCGCAGTGAGTATGGAGGCGATTGTTATACCCTGCTCTCGGAACAGAGTGCGTACACGCTCAGCTAGCGTTGTGTCATCGTTAAGAAGTCTGTCGATCGTTTCCCTGATGCAGTTAATTTGGGTTAGCAGACGTTTGCGGATAGCAGAGGCAGCCTCAACACGGGCACTCTGCAGGTCATGCATATCTGCAAGCTCATTTTTTGGAATCTCCATGCTCGATCTCCGCTACTCCCTTCCTCCTGCAGGCTTGCCATTTTAGCTTCCCGATGATTTATATCCCTTTCTATCTCAGTTATCTTAGCTAGATTATTGACCAGCTCACCCCTCTGGGTCTGCATAGCCTTGTCAAGCCCCATTAGTTCTCTGAGTGGTAGTTCGTTGTCTGTTTGTGTACCTAGGTCTTGTATGGCGTTATAAACGCTCACTACGAAGCTTGTTTCTTCCAAACCACTTTGCTCTGTCATGGCTTCAAGGCTGCTCATTTCTAGCATATCTGGAAGGGCAGTTTCCGCTTTAGCAGCAGCTTGGTCAACGCTTTGCAGGGCTTTTGCTGCTTCTGTGGATAGTTCAGGTGTCACCCCAAGAGCCCGAGTAAGCTGAGTACCACCCTAATCTAGGATACTCCTAGGAGAGAGGAATTTTTTGGGATTGCTCTTCAATGTCAGAAGCTTCCAGTCTCGCCCCCACTTAAACCTAAGGTCACCTCTTCTAGACGATCTAAACTCCAGAGTGGCCTGCAGCCCATGCTTAGACACTGCTTTCTCCCACCTCATAACTAAAACTTCAGTTTCTTCTTTGGAACCCACCTGATTTTTTGTTAACCCAGCAGGCATTTCAGTAATAGCCCATGGCGGACTAGTCGTACTCGACGTATCTAAAGTTTCGTCAATCAGGTTAGTCTTCTTATCTTCAAAACTAGCGCAAACTAAACCCACACCGCCGAATACGCGAACCGCTCGGGGTAAAGGGCGTGCAACAGTCTGTAGTTATTACAAACAATCCAAGCACTATTGACCAGAACCAACAACTGCTGGTTCGCTTCCCCAAACTAGGCGCAGACGACGTCATTGTTCCAGGGACAGCACGGCTGGCTTTTACACTCACACTGACTTTGACTGATGTTAACCGCAGCGTTGTGCAAAACCTGGGTCACACCGTGGTTAAGAAATTGACAATCAAGATATCTGGCAATGAGGTCATGTCTATTGATGACAGCGATGTGTACCACTGTTACCACGACTTGTGGCGGACTGCACAGGAGAGACAGGGCCTCCAGTATCAAGGCATTGACACAACAGATGACAGAAACACAACTAAGATACGTATGGGAGCAGGAGACAAGGACGAGACCAAGGAAGAGGACAAGGCAGTAGCCGATGTTTATGGTAACAGGTTCTACGTTCCGCTAAATTTTGAACTCCTCAAGAGCCACATGCCATTCAACCAGAGTGCGCTTAATGACAGACTCTAGTACGAGCTCACGTTCAACAACTACAACCGCGTAATTCACGCAACAGGCGACACCCCTGCCAGCTACAAAATTGATGGCATCTTGCTGGAGTATGACATGGTTACCCAAACAAAGTTGGGCCGGATGATACGCACCCAGTACACAGGTCGGCTCTCGGTTCTGTATGACCGTGTTCTTCGTCACAGAAAGCTTATATACAATAAAAGAGAACGTGCCGGCTCGCAGCATGAAGGGCATCCTACTGCTCTTTGATGACTCAGCCAATGTCTCATACGCCAGAAAGACAGAGTCGTTCTACAACCCAAAGATTACAAAGGTTGAGGTGACTATTGAGGGCATCCCCAACCAACTCTATGCTCAGTGCATGCGTGGCTACCAGCAGTTGGATGAGATGAAGAAGGCCTTTGCAGCAACGAGTAAACGCAGTCTACTAACAAGGTTTTGATGAAACCGAAAACTGAGTTTACATTTCCAGATGGTCCCTGTTCGGCAATTGTTTGTGGGCAGATAGGATGTGGGAAACCGCATTCATCCTCGACCTACTTGAAGGGCCCTTCTTCAGTGCCTTTGAGCATATTGTAATCCTCTGCCCTACCATACGTTTCAACGAGGCCTATCAGTCGCGGTCATGGGTGTGGGACGATTCAGAGGTCTACGTCGTTGATCCAGCAGCACGGCTCCATGATCACCTGAGGGCTTTCTACCATTGTTTTAAGGGCGAGCCTACCCTCTACATTATTGATGACTGTTCGGCAACAAAGGCCCTAACCAAGACGAAAGAATCCGAACTAGCCTTTATCGGCAGTCATGCGCAGCAAAGTGTCTGGGTCCTCACCCTAAAGTATAACTCTGTGCTGAATGACTTACATGAGCAGACTGGCTGGATGGTGCTCTTTCACACCAAGGACCGTGACTCGTTTGAAGACGCCTTACGTGAAAATGATGTAATTCCAACAAAAGAGGAACGTGCCACAGTACGCCAACTACTAGCAAAGCCCAAGCGCGCAAAACTGCTGCTGAAGACTGATCAATCGACTGCATATGCCAGCGATTGAAGTGATATTGGCTTTGATAGCAGCTGCTGCCTCAGTAACCAATTTAGGTTTCTTCATCTGGGTAGCGATGCAGTATTTTGAAGCTTGAAGGCGTATACGTATATTCATTGATCCTGATACCATTATTGATAAACTCCTTGAACAGGACACAACTAGTTTAGTGGAGACAAAGTCTGAGGGAGCAGAACCTAGTTGCACCCCTGGTGTAGATATGTCTTCTAAGAGAGATAGGCTTGCTGCCATCATAGCCAGCGGTCAGGCCCATTAGTACCTTGGTTTGGACAACTTACAATTGACCAGGTTGAATCAATGTTTGACGAAGAGATCATAAAGCTGTATGTGAGATACAAGGCTCGGCTAGGTGCATGACGCGCACTCTAGGTCAATCATTGCTACAGCTTTACTCAGGTATTGCTTGTATGTTTCTACCAACTCCACCAGAACATGAGCCAAGGCTAATTACAGACCTCGATACTGACCCGTTTGTTGGGCACGCACTAAGCACTGCCACTTGTGAGCTATATCATCGCTATGGTATGTTTTTAGCTCCATTAACCGCGGCTTAAACAACAGTTAAGCACTGTCAATTTGGAAAAACAAGCACCGAATCAATAGGGGGTAGTGGAGAGGAAGACACTTCCTCGCTATAGTATGTGTTTAACTCCGCTATAGCATGTGCTTAACTAAGCTATAACAGGTGATTAATAACGCTATAACAACTGCTTACTAAGAGCTGTCAATTGGACAAATAAATTTAGTAAGTAAACATGGAAGAAACGAACACGAATCAAGGAGAGAAAACACCAGGGGAGATAACGTCAGTGACCACTACGAAAAACGCTGAAAGGGTTGCGACAGGACAAAAGGGTGCTGCAGCTCGTAAAGCCAATCACAACAATCTTCTGAGAGAGCTCCGAGAGGCTAAGGCCACGCTTACAGATGCTAGAGACGAAGCTGTCGAGTCAATATCAACGAGCAAACCTCCGGAAAGGTGGGCGTGGCCAGCATGGGCTGCGCCTTTGGTTGCTGGCGGCATTGGGGTGTTTGGACTAGCATTGTAATGCTACAGGCACTAGATGGTAGCCTCACACCCTAAACAGGTTGTGGTACAAAAGCCTACAAACGCTCATTTAAATGATCCGTTTTATATGGAATAAGATGACAACACCAATTACCGATGGAAAAACGCTCGTAAACGCATTGTACCACGGTGCAGTTTTTTCCTGTATTTCAATATGTTATGATTTATGCCACGTTTTTATTTCACCCCACGCGACCTGTCTGTGGCTGTTGCCGATGTATCACTAGCTATGGCCACAAAGGATATGCTAATTAAACAAGGAATCTCACCAGTTGATATACTGAAGTAATGGCCACACTCGCGCTACTTGTTGGAGGCGCTCTTGTTAACGCCCTTGCATTCTATGGGAGCAACTTTTTATTCTCTAAGTTACGAGGCAGCCAAGTGGACGCGGAACTTAAACCCCATGATATGACAATCGAGCAGCTTTAATCTGCTCAGGTAGCATGGGCCAAGAAGAGAACTGAGCGTTTAGACTTCATCAATGAGCAACTGCGCTGCCAGGGACATGCTGAGCATACTTTTAGGGATGCAGACGAGGCTATGCGTGAGTACTCCCTGATTACAGGTAAAACTGTTGACCCTCTGAGCTCTGAGCCGCTGCTTTCAGACTTTTACGAGCCCTCAGATGGTCAAAAACGGCGTAAGGTGGCGTTCATTATACTGGGTATGGCTGCGACTGGGCTGGTTGCATACAGGCATGCCAAGTAAGTCGGGCATTTACTTTGTATGCATCGGTGCATGCAGAAGATATAGGATAGTCCTAAGGGCTACTAGAAAGGCATAACAGCTATCAAGAAGCTTGCAACACAAGTGAGGGTTTCTGAGGAAGTTGCTAGGGGGTGGCTAATAAAGCAAGCTATATGGCAAATCTACCTGCCAGTGCCAAAACACATTCCCTGTTCCTAATGAGGTTCACCAAGCCGATCTCTTATTTCTTCCTTATGACATTGTGAAGCGCCGGACTTACAAGTATGCCTTAACAGTGGTTGATGTGGCCTCGCGCTGCAAAGGGGCTGAGCCATCGACTGCAAAAGAGGCTAAAGAGGTCGCAGGTGCACTCGAGATGATATACAAGCGAGGTCCACTGGGGTGGCCAAAACTACTTCAGGTCGACCCCGGACGGGAGTTTATGGGAGCAGTGAATCAGCTGTTAGTAAAACATGGAGTATAGTGGAGCGCTTTAACCGAACACTGGCTGAGCGACTCTTTGGTCACCAGTATGCCGTAGAGTTAAAAGAAAACTGGAAAAAGATCTACGGAGTGGGTTTCTCGACTGCAGACTGTAGTCTCTGCGATAAATAATGAGGTGACCCGCTTGACTGGAATAAAAACTTAAGGTGCTATAAAGGCAAAACGAGTTGCACAAAAGCCATCTGCAGTCGTACCAGGGCGCCCTCTGGGGTCAAAGAGCAAAAGCTTCCCTCTGATGTTGGCGTTCGCTACCTCTACCAGCCTGGTGAGGCAGAGCAAGACCAGCGGCGGCGGGCCACTGACCTTGTGTGGTCACTCAATGTTTACCGGATAGGAAGCTCTGTCACTTAATCTGGTGAGCCTGTACTTTACTATTTGTTGGATGGAACCCTCCGTGGCTTTGTAAAAGAGGAGCTGCTTGTGGTGCCGTCCGATACCCAGCTTCCACTATATAGATCTATATATATAGCAATGGTAGTATTTGACAATAAGTACCCATGGATATTACTCTGGAAGAAAGACCCCTGTAACAGGCCCTGTACGCAAGAGCAAGAGTTTTGTAATTTACACAGATTAATCGTCTTTGTACGGGTTGTCAGAAGGCTATAAAAAATAATAAGGTAGGATTGTGTATGGATTGTAGGTTCAATAAAGTCAACCACAGTCGTCTTTGTCTTGCCCAAAAAATTGCTTCACAACAGCCTATAGCTGGGTACACTGACTCGCCAGTCGGCGCCACTGAACGGGGATTCCCCACTGCATAAAAATAGAAATCTTGTAGCGATGCTACCATGGTCAAAGTCTGCTCGCTATATTGTCGTTGTCTTTTGTGTATCAACAAATAACCTTTTAGACTAATGGAACTGTATAGTAAACATGACTCAGCGAGCACGTGAAGCCCAAAACGATCATGTTTCAATTCACGGTTTTAAGCCTCCTTATCCACGCTCTAAGGTTGCACTCAAAGCACTCCAAATGCCTAATTAATATTACCGAACATACAAGGAGATGTTGGCTAGATTCAGGGCTGGGGTTGCACGCACCCCTGTCCCCACTGCTGCCCCACGCAGACCAGTCCCTGCCCCATGCAGACCTGTCCCTGCCCCATTCAGATCAGTCCCCACAACCCAGTCTCCAGTCCCCACTGCGCGTCTTGCCTTCAAGAAGACTAAGTGGGTTGTTAAAAACTATTTGCGTGGATGGGTGATGAACGTTCCTGAGTCTCACACCCTCAGGTCGGACCTTATGATGTTCTTTAAGGGAATGCGTCGGAAGATGCATAAAGTTTTGACTGGTTAGCTAGAAGAGCTAGGTGGAATCAAGTGTCAGTTTGCCCTTAAGGTAAGACTCGCCGATGATGACAGCACTGAGTATTTTGAGCCTATGTTGCGTAATAAGCAGCAGGTGGTTCTTTCCTCAGAGGACGTGTGCGTTGCGCTGGACTAGAGTGCTGTTAATATCCAAGAACGGTTGGATCAGCCAAGGTTCTGGCTGGGAGTTTGAGGCGGTCACAACTGATATTGCCAACTACCAACCGTTGAAGGGTGGCTCCTACCTGCTACTTCCGGCTGCGCTGGCGGCTAAGCAGGCCATCATAAATGTGAAGAACTGGGATGACTTCTGCATTCTATGGGCTATTGTAACCGCTCTGCACCTGGTAGCCAAGGACCCACAGCGACCATCAAAATATAACATTCAGTGTCTTTTGGATCTGCTGGAGGGTGCAGGTGTAGAATTTCCTACACGGGTAACTCCAAGGGTTTGCTCCTGGTGCATAAGCCTGAGTGTTTGGGGATAGGGCAAACTGTTGTGCGAGTGGATATGCCTGAGGAACGGCAGAACATATTTTCCTTCCAGAACTGGCAGAAACAGCAACAGCAACCTACGTCATCTATGCTGACTTTGAGGCGCTCACAGTGAAGCTTCCGGGTCCTGCGCTTAATCCCGGTAAAAGCAACACACAGAGAACGCAGGAACACTAAGATTGTGACTATGGCTATGTGGTTGTTTGGTGTGACGGTAAGAGCGAACCCCTCTGTGGTTTATAGAGGAAGCGAGGCTGTTGAGAAGTTCTTACAGGCTCTGCAGCAGGAGGAGCAAAAGATCAAAGCAGTTCTATCCAAGCCTGTCTCTATGCGGATGACTCGGGAGGATAGAAGGGCACATAAGTCTGCAACCCACTGTCATGTGTGCAAGAAAACCCTGTGTCTGCGATCATTGCCATATAACAGGCTTGTACAGAGGGCCAGCCCATAACGTGTGTAATCTGAAACTTCGGCTGAGTCCCAAGACAACACCCATCCCTGTGGTGTTCCATAACCTGCCGGGCTATGATTCCCATCTCTTGATGCATGGTATAAGCAAAGAGGAGGGGAATATCAACTGTATCCCAAACAACATGGAGAAATATATTTCCCTGTCGCTTGGACAGTTGCGCTTCATTGACAGCACACAGTTCCTCCTGGCCTTGCTTGATAAGCTGGTGTCTGCTAACAGCCCAGATGCTTTTGCTGTGACGGCAGAATATAGGCCAGACCAGATGAAGCGGCGTAAGGGAGTCTTCCCCTATGAGTTCATGGACATCTGGGATAAGTTTGATTACCCTCTGCCGCCAATCCAGGAGTTCTACAGCAAGCTCTCTGAGGAGGGTATATCTGCTGTGGACTACGTACACGCACAAAAGTTCTGGAGCGTGTTTGGGTGTAAGAACATGGGTGACTACCATGACCTGTACCTGCGGACAGATGTACTGCTGCTGGCTTATGTGTTTGAGGTGTTCCGCAAGACCTGTCTTAAGCAGTACGGGTTGGATCTGGCCCACTACTATAGCAGCTCCGGTTTGTTGTGGGATGCTTTGCTTAAGAGCACAGGCGTGGAACTTGAGCTACTCACCGACTATGACAAGCAACTGTTCATTGACAAAGGTCTATGCGGTGGTATAAGCTTTGTGTCGCGCCGCCACGCTAAAGCCAATAACCCATTCGTTGATGACTTTGACCTGGATAAACCGACAAGCTACATCCAGTACCTTGATGCTAACAGTTTGTATGGGTGGGCTATGAGTCAGTCTTTGCCAACTACGGGCATTGAATGGGTGGCTGGGCCGGAGGATCTACAGATACAGGACCACCCAGATGATGCTGAAACTGGATACATGCTTGAGGTTGACATGGAGTAGCCTACTGCACTTCATGGCAAGCACAACAACTACCCCCTGGCTCCGGAACGGCTTCTTGTAGAGAACGACTGGTTGTCGAACTATCAGAAGAACCTCTTAGGCGAGATGGGTGGAACCTGTGGCGAGGTTGAAAAGCTGGTGCCAAACCTGCACTACAGGAACCTCAAGCTCTAACTCTCTTTAGGGATGAGACTTACCAAGATCCATTGTGCACTTGTCTTTGACCAGAGCCCCTGGATGGAGCCTTACATTCGGCTGAATACGGATCTGCGAAAGGTGGCCACCACCAACTTAGAGAAGGACCTGTATAAGCTGATGAATAACTCTGTGTTTGGTAAGACCATGGAGAACCTCCACAGGCGGGTCAATGTCAAGATTGTGCTCTCTACGGAAGAAGAAAGAATGCGTAGGCTTATCGCAAGTCCCGCCTACGCGCGTCATCAGGTGTTTGATAATGATCTGGCCGCTCTGCACATGCACAAGACTCACCTGAACCGCCCGGTGTATGTGGGCATGTGTATACTCGACCTCTCCAATAACCTGATGTACGACTTTTATTACAATACCATGAAGCCCAGATATGGCAAAAACCTTGGCTTTTTGTACACGGATACGGATTCTCTGCTTATGGAGATACGCACGCCTGACGTGTATGCTGATATGAAGGAAGATGGGCATCTCTTTGACACTGGTAACTCTCATCCCTCCCGTAGCCTCTACAGCAGTGTGAACAAGAAGGTTCTGGGGAAGATGAAGGATGAGTGCACCGGCGCGCCCATCAAAGAGTATGTTGTTCTGTGCCCTAAGATGTACTCGATCTTGATGTCGAGCAGGGATGAGATCAAAAAAGCAAAAGGTGTGAAGAAGGTGGTGGTGAAGAAGCATCTACGGCACACTTAGTACGTGGAGCAGTTTCGCCACGGAATGAACATGCTCAGAAGAGACTACCACAAAATATATGGTCTCCACGTTAACAAGGTGTCTCTCTCCCCCTTTGACTCAAAGCGGTAGATAGCTGAGAATGGTGTAGACATTCTGGCCTATGGGCACGCATCGATCTGTATAACAGATGAGGGGCTGAGGTATAGAATGAGCACCGATCAAAATGTGGTGGCCGAACTGCGGGTAGATGTGGATTATTTAACGGAGGAGAAGGTGGACCTTGAGATTGAGGTGAGGGATTTGGAATCAAAGTATGAGGACCTTTTGGAGCGTGTGAGTCGTTTAGAATAGCTTATTCCTTAAGGTCCGGTTGATCGCCTCTTTTAGCGAGGCCCTGGAGAAGATCGGCTGGAAAGGCTGGTTGACACTGTAGTATAGAGACTGGGGAGGTGCGAGCGCACTGCAGGCTGGCTTATGTGAGTCCATTTGGAAACTGCGCTCGTACCCCCAGTCTCTATACTACTTATGTTCAGCAGGCACCACCGTAAGGGTCATGCTGATTAGAAAGGAGTGATTCCATTTTGTTGCGCGTCAGGTTCAACTATTGACTAAATTTGCATCATCTGGGATAACTATCGTCCACCGTCTTCTAGGCAGCAACTTTGATGGAATATGAAGCAGCATGACCCTACAACCAGGTGTATATGTATTTTCCACTCATTCCCCATCATATGTTATTCCCCTACCTTATTGAACGTACAGAGCGCACATCGATTCGGAACATGCCAATTTAATTAAAACATATTGATCAAAGAATTTTTCTGTACTACTTTGACGCAGTTGAGCCTCACGTTCGATTGAGTCAGCCACTCGGGTAAACAGGGAGTCGTTGGACTGGCGCATTGCATGATGTTATGAGCGCATAGACTGCATCCAGCTTGGTTGGTGGGAGCAATAACTTGGTTAGTGCACGGGCTGTGTTTGACTAAAAAAATTCCAAATGATAACACGGCCGACCTTGGGCTATTCGTAATACTTCTATGCCCGTTTCGTTGCATAATCAAATTGTGGGCCGTTTATACTAACCACAGATTATAACACATCGTTAGACCTGTGCCAGAATCGCCCAAGTCGTTAATTCACTCGACTGTCGTGCATATTAGTGTCTGCCAAGTCATTACCTATGTAACAATATTCATCTAGTTACGACTGCGACGTATTTTGTTTGATGATCGTGTCATAGTGTTCGTTCGACCGGCTTCCAGCAATGTCGCGGTCACGCAGTAAAACGGTTAAATAAAGAAGCAATAATTATCACAACCCATATGATTAAGGCACGACAGTGAACCTCATGTTACAACAGCTGCTTCTACCCCGGTTCTCCTGACGATTCGACCATGTTGCACAAATTAAATTGCAAGTTAGAATCACAGATGAGCAGCTGGAGAAAGGATGTGATATATCTAGGCAATACCTTCTAATAGGCATTTGTTTGCATGCAAAATATCAAAGGTTAGGGTCATGTAATAATTAAGCCTTGAACAACCGTCAAGGGGGCGTATCTTGCATGGAATAGATGATTGTCCGGAATTGCGCCCACATGCTGACCAGAATATTCAATCTGACTGTTTTGACCTGAGTGAGCGCATATCGCATTTTTATCACGTAAGTAACAGCGGCCTCCATGCTCAATCCTCACACAAAGGAACAATCTCCGTATTGACTACGCTACGACGTGGCAATTACATGCATATGAAAGTATCATATATGGCACATAGAGTAATGACAAACATGCGAAGTCACCAGCGATTTTTTGTGACTATAAACAGCTCAATTTGTATTTGTGTTTCCACACTCGATTTATCGAATGCTGAAATGCAAACGACCCAGATGGCAAATAAAGCGGTTGACTGTCAATAATTTAACCTAAATATGCCTATCTTACTCAAAGTATCTATTAATGAAAACAATCAATACCACGCATGTACCGGAAAAATTGATATATTGTTGAATTCAATGGCGATTTAAACGGTGCGGTTATTGTTTTGATTCGTACATAGCGGGTAAATAGCAAAATATTCGCCATTATTTATACGATGCGTATCAGACGAGCCAGTGAGCTTCCTCCTGCTTCCTCTTCAAATTAAATACAACCAGCCACTCGGGTACAAAATAACATGATCACTATGGCGATGTCTTGTAATCATTGAGTCAACACATATTTACCGGCATTAATTGAATATTCCGCTTGAAACCTTTATCAACGACGCTCATATGTGCTCAAACATAGAATCGCTTGCTTAATGAGTCAACTAACATTCATTCGGTGCTGCTAAGCGTTTGGGTCAGTATTTCATAAGATTACAACATGCAATGGCCTTCTGATGGAGCCTATCGTGTATTCGTGTCCCATGCCAGTCGTGATAGTGCAAGCATATTAAGGCCTCTTGAACATAAGATAGTCGTGGGTAATAATGAGCTTGTGCCTTAATCAACCACAAGTTTTACGTTGCAGTTTTCTGTGAATTCTTAGTGACTATTTATCAACTCATACATCTTGCTAACATGTAAACAATATAATATGATAAGGTAACGTGTCAAGATGCACTGAACTATTGCTTCGGCGCCCTGTAGGAAATGGTTTATGGTTAATTTTATTTGACAATAGGCACAAAGGGGGGGGGGCATGGTATTTCTAAAAGCCGCACTGCACATAAAAAGCTGCGGATGCAGTCTAAGACCTTGTCATTTCTCAACCACGACCCTGATGTCAGCGTTATAATTTACTAGTAGTCCGAGTGTCGACACTGTTGTTTTGGATTTGGTCGCTCAGGTCCGGTTCATTGTCTTTTGTAATCGCTTTCTATCTAGTCCGTCGTAGCGTGTGCGTGAGTGGCGTTATCCCTATGAACGTAATTTATGTGAATGTGTCATACCAAAGTCTTGTCTTGCATATAACGATAACGGCAATCCGCCAGTGCATTGAAGTTATTACAGCAATAGCCACCATACAAAGTCCAAAGCCGTCAGCGCTTGTCTAATTAATGGATTACTTGTCTGGCACAGGTGTGAAAAGGTCATAAGATATAAATATTATTCACTATGTACTCGTCTTGTCGTCTCACTCGACCCATACAAACACTTGAATTATGTATATAATGCTTTTCGGGTCGTCCTATAAACGCTTTATTGTGTCTCCAAGGCCTGCAATTGTCACCTGCTCTACCAAATACATTGAGCTCAATATATATATATATATATATATATATATATATATATATATATATATATATATATATATATATATATATATATATATATATATATATATATATATACATATATATATATATATATATATATACATATATATATATAAATATATATATATATATATATATATATATATAACTATATAAATATATATATATATATATAAATTTACATAAATAACAATAATATGTTCAGTGTTGCTCTAGTTGAGAAAGGTTATTGTCATTTTGATAAATATTTTATTTATCTGTCTAAAGCAAAAATCGAAAATTAAAGATTGTGTCATAGAAAATATATTAACCATACACACGACAACTCTCTAGTTGATTGTTATATCAGGGCGAAGCAGATCATATGAACTTTAAGACAGTAGCATGGTTTTGGCAAGTAAACATATATTACTATTTCAATCACGCGTGTGTCTGTTGGGTCGAGTCGTCAATATGTGTGTATATAAAAGTATATACATATATATACATATATATAAATATATATATACATATATATATATATATATATATATATATATATATATATATATTCACACAGATATATAGACACACACACACATATATATATATATATATATATATATTCACACATATATATACACACATATATATATTTATATATGCATATATATATATTCATATATACATATATATATACAAATATATATATATATATACATATATATAGATATAAATATATATATATGTATATATAAATATAAATATATCTATATGCATACATTAACAAATATAAATATATCTATATACATGTATATATATTTGTAGAGATATGTATATATATATATATATATAGTTATGAATATATAAATATATATATATATGTATATATATTTATATGCATTTATAAATATATTTATAGATATATGTATATATATACATTTATATTCATATAAGTATATATATGCATATTTATATATATATGTAAATAGAAATATACATGTATTTACATATAAATTTAAATATACACTTATTTATATATATATTTATATAGATATATATATGTATATTTGTATTAATATATGTATATATGTATATGTACATATAATATCTCTCTCTATATATATATACATATAAATATATATATATATATTTATATATATATGTATCTATCTATATATGTATTTATATGAGTATATGCATATATATGCATATTCACATTAATATATATATATATATATATATATATATATATCTAAATAGTAACATTTATATATATATATATATATATACGAATATGTATAAATATATATCTATTTGTATATATATATATATATATATATATATATATATATATATATATACACACACATATTGCTTTATGTAAATATATGTAAATATAAAGATATAAATATATATGTATTTTATATATATATACATATATATACGGGCATATATAAATGCAAATATATATATATATAAATATATACGTACATATATATATTTATACGTACACATATGTGTTTATAAATATATATAAAGATATATTTATATATAATTTGATATATATACATATATATATATGTATATATACATATATATACATAAATATATACATATATTTATATACATATGTATATATATATACATATATATATATTTATATAAATATTTTCTTATATATATATATATATATATATAAATATATATATATACATATATATGTATATTTTTATAAATATATACATAAATTTATACATATATAAATATATTGACTCCCGGTTCACCATGGCCATGTTGCAAAGAAACACGTAGCATGTACAATATACATAATAAACTTTTACCTTACCATGTTAAAAATAGCAGGACAGCAATTTTTGTAATCATGCGTCAAATGAAATGCCGTTAGGCTATAGATGCTTCGACCAGAATGCATTCAGGAAACTTAATTGGCCTGGTTAGATAACATCTAACAACATTATGACTTAATTATATTGCACCCAACGATCATTTGATTGACATTATTATTCTACGAATGGGCGTTAGTTGCAATTGGTGAAAGTTAAATGATATCATTCTTGGGTGAAACTGTAATTTGCATGACGCTAAATCGTCCTGTCAAAACACGTCTGCTTAAACGATGAAATATTTCTGTACAATAACAGATGAGCCTAATAGCGAGGCAGATTGTAGGATTAACACATCTGACTTGGATTCAAAGTTGATTAACGGTGACATTATTGACAGATGAAAGCGTTTCTACAAGATAAAAGAACGCAACCGTATTGGCCAAAAATACTATCCGACTTGAGTTGGCGAGTTTTACAACGCAGCAAATGCGCCATTATATCAAGTAGTTACTAGTTTGTAACTCACACGACAAGCATTACCGAGTGAGCGAGTGACTGTGATGAAATTAAAGGGATTAAAAAAAACTGGCAATAGAACTTCTTTAAACTTGGCTTTTTCGGAATGATCTATTTTGCATCTTTTGTTAATATCAAAGGTCAGTGGGATGATTAATAAAGAATAGACGATTGATCAAATGAAGCTGCTGATAAACATCGCCAAGTCGCAACCGGCGACTGGCCGATATCGTATCGTAAGCAATGGCTTTCACAGAGAGAGTTGATAAGCGGTAATGATGGCTGTCAATTTGCCCATGTGGGGCTATCGCTCAAGTTGAATGAGCTTGTTTGGGTTGCGAAACGAGCCAAATGTCCACAGATTAATTTAAACGGTTTAAAACGTTAATTAAAGGACGATAGCGTAGTGATAGGGCGAAAAAAACCAAAGTACCGTTGTTTGTATATTGATAAAAGTAGTTTTTGCATTCAATGGCTCATGTCTTGACAGAACTATCGTCGTTTTCTCTGTTATGGGTATCTTATTCATGGGACTTGTCATAGCAAAAAGCCTAAATTGCTCTTAATTGAAAGTACTACTGGCAACGCTTTCATTGCAAAGTAAATGCAATTTTCAACAACAAAAAACGAAATCAAGCGGTTCAACATACTTGTGCGACAAGTGCAGGTAAAACTAAGATCTGAGAAGCCGCGTAACGGCAATATTCTGCAACGGATATGCTCCAATAACCTCTGCTGAACGCATTCTGCGAGTGCGGTTTTGATTGCGTGCGTGCGTGCGTGCGTGCATGTATATATATATATATATATATATATATATATATATATATATATATATATATATATAGATATATATATATGTGTATATATATATATATGTATCTCTCTAAATATCTTTCTTTATATATATATATAAATAAATATATACATACATATGTATATATACGGATATATATACAGATATATAAATATATATATGTATATGTATATATATAGATATACATATGTATATATATACAGATATATATGCATATATATGTATATAGATATATATATATATAAGTATATATCCGTATATCTGGATCTCTCTCTCTCTTTCTCTAGATAGATATAGATATATATCTATATATATTAGGGAGAGAGAGGAGAGATATATATATGAGAGACAGACTTTATATAGAGAAGATATAGAAAGAGACTCTGCTCTCTCTCCCTCTCTATATACACAATAGATCGTTCTATCTTTCTCTATCTCCCCCATTACTCTCTTATACATATCTAGTAGGGACTATATACGGATATATATATATAGAGAGATATATAAATATATATCCAGATCTATATATATTTCTCTTTCTCTCTCTATATATTATATTATCTATATATATATATCTCTCTCTCTCTATATCTCTATATCTCTCTCTATGATATGATACACTCCTTCTAGTACTGCTTGCACATATTAACAGCCATGGAAATACGTCCGTTAAGAACAAATCATAAAATCCATTTATATGAGAGATTAGCTGATGATTCCCCTATACCCTGCATATTACAAACTGATTAGTACAATATATATAATACTTCTTCGTGGATGCAGCTTATCATCCGACCGCAGATGCTTATTTTGATATCATGCGTAACCAGTGCCTATGCGCTCCCTGCGCATAAAGCAACTATTTGTGCATTAATGATTCACGGCAGTGTTTTCATGGCGCATACAGCAATGGCCAAATATAAAACCATCTGCGAATCCATGTTAATGTGATTGATTGTAGGCATTTTAGAACTTTATACGACCCTACTCCGGAGAGTTCGACAGTCGTACTAAGAGTGAATTTTCCCTCATTACTAGCAAGCTTACCGTGGCAGAACAATTGCGATATAATTGTTGTTAACAAATCTTGTCACCACAATACCGGGGAGCTTATTGCTTCTTGTTCATGCAGCCCAGGGAAATAGCCGTCAGCTTATCCCCTGGGACTCCTAGGAAACAAGACAATACCCAGACAGACGTCCGTGTCACTTCGCCTGGGATGTTCATCCAAGTTCCAATGACCGCTAACTCTATATAACTCGTCGTGCTTCGATTTGTACAATGAGAGGCTTAACTCTAACGCTTAGCAATTCATACTCTCTAAATAAATTTACCCGCAGCTTGTGAGTGTTGTCGTACAAATCCCCTGTGTTGCCAAGGCATGCGCACATTTACTGTTACTCCCGTGTTTACAGATATGAAGACATGATACAAATTCAGTCCACGCATTAATATTTTGTTTTGCTGAATATTCGGTGACTTCCATGGCAATATTAACGACAAGGTCATGTGTCCCCTCTGTCGTGACCGTCCCCTGTAGACGTAAACGTACGATCTTGTTACAAGTACACTTCTGAGATGTTGAAATACAAACAAGAGCAAAACAATCGTGATTTAGCACTGGTGTTGCCCGACATCAGACACTAATTAAAGCAAAAGTATCACAGAGCTGTACCTTCCGTCAAGTGTACGTGCGGCACATACATTGATGTAAATATATATTCAACAACCAGACACAGCGATGAATTGCCTGGTGGAGCACTTGTTTATCAGGATGTGGTGATTGAAAGTGACGGGTGACGCCTGCGATGCAGACTATCTACGTCACCAGCATACATCTCACACGGTAAAGGCGCAACATTAGCATGACCTTTAGCGCAGATAACAATCTGTACGTTACACAAATAGCTATTGTTAATTTTATTGAGAGCCTGGTGATAATATGGACCTGCATGAGAAGCGCAAATGTTTGATGATTACATATGTATATTGTTGCTTTTATGTCTGATTGTTGTGTGACAGCGATGAACGTAAGTTATTAATAATGACAGAACGACGTCCAATATCTGCTAGAAATAGACCAGACATAGTCGCATTTACCACATTCTTGTTTAAATTGATTCCTCTCAGTGAATAAACTTTTTTCGGGACATTGTGCATCACATAAGAGACTGAATAGTGGGTTCCGTGGTTATTTGTCGTTCTTTAGTTAACCATCCTTCAAAACGGCCCGCTATGAGTCATAACGCAAGCAAACATGTAACACAACCACACATTTAGTGCTTGTGCGTTCAGGTAGCTTCGTGGGGGAAGATTAAGGGACCCATAATAAATGCTCTTATATATCAACACGCATCCCAGCTTACCTATTGTTCATTATTGATACATGGAATTTCATGACAATTCATGTTTTATCTTCATTGATAAAAATTTTAATTCATGCTCTTGATAACTGATGGAATATGCAGGATAGTTCATTACATGTGTTTGTTGAATATTGACCAGCTCATAAGTTATTGAATAACCATGAACCCTCAAGTGCTGGTGAAAAAAATTATTTTCTCTATTTTGCGTTGCATGAAGTTTCATGAAGAACCACGAATCTTAAAGAGACTGTTCAGCCACATATAAGGCAATCAGGGATCATTTCGTTATTACATTACTACGATTAACGCAGACGTTAGTAATGACATCTTCTAATTTGTGCCGCCGAGCTTACATGATAGAAGTTATGTTGATAAGTTTTAACATTATTATTTGACTGGAAATGTTTATGATATACAGTGGAGATCTGTTTTATTCAGTTATGTCGTTCCATCGATAACGGTGCCTCTCTAAAACCATGAACTACACGAATGTTAGCTGTAAATCATAACGCGCTCTGAATTTACCTCGCTATCGATGTGTATTCTTCCGCTTTAGTTACATAATGTAGATTTCATAAAATCTTCACTCATTCAAGTTGTGGGCATAATTGTGCACACATTAGACCGACAAGCAGGAAGGATAATGTCCGACAACATAAATGGCGACTGTCGAAGCAAGGATCTTTTTTCTGAGACCACAGCGCCGCGTAGCGACTGAAAGTCAGAAAATGTAACATTTTTGGTTTCGAAGGTGCTGTTACCAAGCAGCTTGCTAGGCAATCACTTTCCTCATATGGGGCTGAACAGTCTCTTTAAGTTAGCGGGTTTTTGAAAAATACTTATCTGACAATTGATACGAAGTACCCCGCACTCTCTGGTGCTTGAGAGAGGTTAGTATTTTGATTTTTTTAAGTTGTATGAACTTTTATGAGCAAACATTTTCGGTTATAGGTAATTCTTCGGCTGACAATCATCACAAAAAAACCACAATTCGGTTTTTTAAGTTGCATGAACTATTGTAAAGAAACCTTTCTTGCAAATGTCACAAAAACAAGGAATGAGCTCAGCATGAAATGCCATAAATACTTTTAATAACAATGAAACTGAATCTTAGACAGTAAGTTTATTTCCATTCAAATGTTCTCTCGAAGCCATTCACAAGTGATATCAACTTAAGTCATGTCAAATAAACATGACAACTTATCAAAAAGTCGAACATAGGGCTGCAAAATCAATAGAGCTTATACACTCTCAATATGGTCACGCATATAAAACTAGACTAAACTAGCACACCCAGTGAGGTTGTGACACATAAGAGAAGAGTATGTGTCTCCAGCTGAGAGAGATACGATTATCCTCATCATGGTCTCTTTCAGAATCACTAGAAGTATCACCATTGAATACATATGATTCATCAATGATTTAAGTTAGGAGGCAAATAAATCTGAATTTAAATATCCACAGTAAAAAGAAGATGCTTTGCCACTGTAGTCACTGTAACAAGGAAATTCTTCGAGAAGAACCTCAGAGTAAATATCATAAAACCGTATTGGACCAAAATTGGGATCAGCTTCATGGGTCTTTTCTGGTGAAATGTTCAACCTGCATGGTTGAATGTTTCTCAGTGAAAGTGTTTTTTTACTGATAGATGCATCAATGAGATATATCTGAATGCCACACAGGCAATTATTTATAATAATATGTTATGAATAAAAGTCCAAAAAGGTGATAAACTTTCATAATCTGGAAACTTGCCTTGACACAAATAATTTGCAGCAAACATTTACTGTAAGAATTGGAATGATCTACATACATACAGATATAGCCCAGGAACTCTCCAGACTCCAGTGGTCCCAAATTCGTCACTCCTGAATTATTCCCATCTTATACTTCGCCTCTGACCGCATTCGCGCTGTTTACTACTTTTCTATCTCATCTCTCATATATGCGCTGTAGAGGCAAAGAGCCGCTTTCGAACTTTTCTAGGGTTCAGATGCCCAACATACCAGTTGAATAGTTACCTTTTCGGAAATGGGCTTTACGAACAAAATTATGGTAGGGTTCAGTATGAAAATGCCTTGATCAGATCAAAAGAATTATTTGAGCTGTCACAAAAGGACATCTTTCACAAGTCAAAAACAGCTGTGGAAAGGGCGCCTTCAAGTCTGATGCACGTTATGAGGGTCAGTTATGCTTTATACGTTGTTGAAAATTAATTGCTCCTTTTTCCTTACTGCAAACTAAACTTCAAAAGCGAAAAAAACTATTAACGGCTGTCTTTAATGAAGAATTCTAAGGTAATTGCATGATGTAAGGAGTTACAGATACAACTGCTTGCATGAACCTAAGGCTATAGTCTTGAATGTATCTCTGCTTAAAACAGGTCTAGGTCTTCTGCGGAAAGGGACTCATGCAGTTAATACAGGCTATTGTAATAATCACACCTGTAGTGTGAAACAGGATTATATTAACCCATTTTCTCTGTACATGACCCCATACGCGCGCCCAACCGAAAAGGGTGAGTTGTTTGCTGGCTCCTTCCCTCGCTCCAACATGTTCTTCATCTAGATAATTATCAACAAACATAACTGATAATTCATGATTTAAATATTGTTAGGGCAACAAGAATACGCATGATTATTCATGGTGTGGTTCACCATGAATATTCATCAATGTTCACTTGCTAAAGAGGCCATTTAAACTTCATGGTTGATCACGAATGCTTAAGGTTGCCTGTGGGACCATTATCAATGAACATTTCTGCTAATTCATACATTTAATCTTGTGGGGCAACATGAATATGCATGATTATTCATGGTTTGGCTTACCATGAATATTCATCAATGTATATATATATATATATATATATATAGAGATATATATATAGATATAGAGATAGATATATATATATAATATAGATATATATATATATAGAGATAGATAGATATATATATATAGAGAGAGATATATATATATTTAGATATAGGGGAGAGATATATATATATAAATATATATACAAGTATATATATATATTTATATATATAGATATGTATATCTATACATATATATATGTATATAAATATCTATATATATATATATGTATATATACATATGTATATATATGTATATATATATATATATACATATATATATATATCTATATATATATATATATATATATATATATATATATATATATATATATATATATATATATATTTATATATATGTACACACATATATGACTTGCACGATTCATGCTGACTCTCTGTCGCTATTAACATACATAAACAATGGATCGTAAAGCAGATTCTACGTTAACTTCGCTGTTCTGTTTAGTTACGTACATGTTTAGTCCATAAAATGTATAATGTTGGTAAGCGTCTCCTTGAGATATCTTTTGGCCCATTAGTATATTTGAAAAATAATTATTATAGGCTGAAACTAACAGCTTAGAAATGATGCTAGGTTAACAGTAACGAGAAGAGTCATAAATATCTTTATCTATTGTGACGACACTGCCGTCTCTAATGATGAGGGAATTTCTCGAACTTTTCATAGACCCAGGCAACCCTATAGCTCACCAATAGGCTCCTTGATTACTTATTAGATATTGAAACTGATTTTCCATAGATTGTTAGCGCATTAACTTAAACGGCATTGTAAGGCTCAGTTCATGCATTGAATTTGAGAAATTGGTGCTACTCCGGCAAAACTATTAGGAGAATGAGCAAATGTGCCTCAAAACGGATGTAAAAGTTGTCATTAGCACAGGTATTATGACGACTAAATCATACTACTTAATACGAAAGTATATTTATTGCATTCAATTGAATGATTGTTTAGGTAATCCATATTATGTGTAGCTGGTGAAATTCATATTACAACCCAGACTCGAACCTATATAATTCACATGATTTGGGGTACACAAATCTTCCAATGCAAATGTAAGAACTTGCTTTCAAATGAAATGTATGGCTCATGCAATTTATCGACGTGCTTTCTTTGCTGATAAAAAATATGTAAATAGGCCATGACTTTGTAGCAATTTGCATACAGATGGAAGTATTCACTTAGTACAATGCTTAATGTGTGTCCAGGTTTACCTTCCACTTTGTTGGGGACGAGATAAAATGCGTCAGTGCTATGAACTTAAATGTGCCCGATTTTACGGAAGCACAGCACACTGACAGTTCTTAATGTTGTACGCACGGAAAACCAAATAACTTTATCGGCTGCCGATACACGTCACCCTCAGCGCCGCTATCGAGGTTAATCGGAGAAACATTTTACACATTCCAAAGCGTAAGGCGTGACAGGATTGCCGTGGTTTGGGCAAGGGACTTACATTAAACTTACTTTATATTGGGTCTGCATTATTAGATATGAAGAGAAGGTGATATCTCACAAATGTCACAAGCTATTCTAAGGTGAAAAAACCACCTTTGGAATTATTTGCGCCTCACCGCTTTGTTTAACTGAGCATTACATAAAAATGTTGCCTTTAAACATGGCAAATCTGTAATCACATGTGTAAGAACTGCATATAGTTGATCATATTCTAGTTGAATAAGTTGTAGAGACATCTAGCTTTATTTAAAGTTACAGCACATCAAGAAGTGCTTGCTATTACTGCTTGTTGGTGGGGGCGAATATAGCCAAACCTTGTTTGTCTGACCGGCATCGCGTGATCAGCTTTTGCGACTATATGTGTGTATACTATATTGATATATAACCGCCGGCTGGGTAGGCGGTATGTTAGATAAAAGAACCCCGTATATATAACATTTAGTCTCATTATTGTTCTGAATGATATAACATTAACACCTCGATCAAAATACGCCTCTTGTCTCTTTATCACCGGGTTCCTGAAGGTTTTTGCACTAGCTTCCGGGTGCGAAGGGGAAATAAGATCATGATATTAAATTATTTTAAATCTAATTCTAACTTCCGTTTATATTAATGTTGAATAGCGACCTACATAGAGGGCGGTAGCACCAACAGCATTAGAATGCCATCAATGTAGGATATCGTATCGCATCTGTACTTGCATAAACACCAGATATAGTATTGCAGCGTAAGCAGAATTTTACCTCCTCCCACACAAACCACATGTATGTTTTGTCACCATAAACACAATATGTGTTTGGCTTTGGGCCCAAATCAACCAGTCGGGCGATTAGTTGTATTTCCTAAATGTGCAATTTGGCAACTGATTGTTGCTTTAGGATTTTCTGATTCTAGAGCATCACACGCTTTAACATCGTCGGTAGGTGGCATTGACAGTAAACCACAGGCAGCATTCGATGGCCACTTTTCCGCTCAATTGCCATTAGCTTTTACTTGTGCCAACATAAAATGATGTTTACTAGGATAACCCGTGATTTCTGCATAAGATTAAGGGCTAAATATAAAGGACAAATGCATGCTGAAAAGGACTGCAGATTGCTTTTCCTACATCGCAATGCGTTTACATATTTCAATAAATTATTTTTTTAAAGCCCAGCTGCCGTACTTTAACACACCCTAGCAAGTTGAAGTGAGATTTGCGTGACGCTTAATCCCTGCAAGCCTATTTGGGCTAGCCTGGTTAATTTATTAGCGCTACTATCCTCGAAATGAGTAATATCATTGCCTTAAATCCGAATGCAATGTGAACAGATAGACAAAAATATTTTCAGCCCTGTTAAATGAGTCACAGCTTTGTATTGTGAATTGTGGATCAAATTATGGTCGCGCTTCTGACAATACGTTAAATTGTTTCTACCCACCCGGTCTCGTTACTGACGAAAGTATGACATTATGTCCGTTTTGAACTGAATTGGTCTTTCTATCATACTAGCTGACTCCTTTGCATATTCAGAATGATAGTTGAAACGCATTAGTTTTTGTTTATTGTCTTGGATATTTGGATAAGATATTACTGTTGTGGTCTGCAGCTATATTAATCAATAATTAATGGCTTTCTGATTCACTCTGATGCAATATTATCGTGCGCTATTTGCGTATTCTGCAATGGACATAACAAGCGCCTCTTGCTGTATTCCTATTGATGGCCCACGCTTGGTTTGCCACGCTCATTTAATATATCTTGTGACTGTTGTGGTTAAGTTTTCCTGCCACCTCTGTGGGTACGCCCTTTGGACGTTTGGCATGCACGGTCGATGTATATCCATCCTGCGATCAATATCATGGGAAAAAAACCGTATTGATTATTTAATTTTTCTTACACTAAGCGTTTTGACTACACAAGCAACCATCTGTAACGGGCTCGATGATGCGCCGTAGTATTGCTCAGCTGTTGTTCAGCTGGACAGTGCCAGAACATGCATTCTCATCGAAAACACACTGAGAACGAGGTCAGGCATGCGCGTCTAATATTATCGATCGGATGTAGCAAACTCTACCCCCATTGATCTGTCAAACTGATGCATTAAATGTTGATTAAATATTTATACATGATCAAATCACATAATTAATAACCAGAATTGCAAAGAGCTTAATGCGTATTCCCAGACGGTTTATTTAAATTATGTAAAAGACTATCAGTATTTGGCTCATTCTCGGTTTCTTGCAAACCCTTGTCTTGTTCTCGCTATGTTGAATAACCTTACCTGGTTTGCGATCAATCTCCTTTGCTTTAGGAATTCCAAAACTAATTTTGCTATACTTCTGCATTAACTTATAAGTTATTGTTCATTGTAAATAGACACCTGTAGCGCAAAATATTGCTACCACCGCAATAGTAACCTCTTTCACAGTGAAAGTAAGTTCAATGAGAGAGCAGCATATATAGAGGGCAGCATATTTAGTATCGGCTAGGGCTGCAAATTTATAGTGAACGTGTTTTACAAACTTTTAGTGAACGGGTCGTTCAAACTTATTGTGTACGTGGCTTTCAAACTGATATTGAATGTGCTTTGCTAACGTATAGTGAACGTGTCCTTCCAACTTATAGTAAACCTGTCTTATAAACTATTGGGATTTAAATTCTCCGATGCCAACCAAAAACAGTTTGATGAGTACCGCGAGATTTATATACGCTTTCAATCGTAGCGGCAAATCAATGGTTCTCAGGTATAATTTGCACCGTAAAAACATGCAAATGGGTGTTATTAGTATTGCTGGAAGGAGCAACAATTACATGCATTTCATCAATCATTGTAATGAGAGATGAAGTGGAATGGAGCAGAGCTGCTTTTGAATTCACTGATTTATTAGACTCAATAGGAAACAGCGATGGATATTTCTCAGGATTGTTTTCGTGAAACATTAGGAACCTATATGCTTCTGGCTTAGTTGGATGCCATGGTCATATTCGAGGTGCTGATCACACCAGAGGATGAAGCTTTATAAGTTACTCAATCAGTTTGAACATGTTCCCGTGTCTTAGAAACCATATTTTAAGGTACCGGTATCACTAAGCTATCAATGTTTTGGTGCTTTCGAGAAAGGGTTACGATTGAGTCATTCGAGGCATTAAAGACCACAACTGGCAAAAATCGCCGCATGTGCATTTTAACGTATACTTTCTGCTAAGTATATATTCCCGATAAATAAGACATTATTGCAAGGTAATGATATGTAGGTAGTATCCAAAAATATTAACCAACTATAGTAAATGAATATTAAATGAGCCTAAGTTGGTGCGGACAAATTGCACCTAAGATGTTAGACAGAGATTACATAGGTTCCAATATAATATATATATATATATATATATATATATATATATATATATATATATATATATATATATATATATATATATATATATATATATATATATATATATATATATATATATATATATATATATATATATATATATATATATATATATATATATATATATATATATATATATATATATATATATATATATATATGTGTGTGTGTGTGTGTGTGTGTGTGTGTGTGTGTATATTTGTCAATATTGCCATCGTTATATATCAAACAAAACAATTATTGATCGGCACGAACCATCAAAGAAATGATCCCGTCACATTCACGAGTATTTCACAACAGCAAAGATTTGTGTTTGCCAGGCTCAATCAGTGAGGCACTGCACAACTGGTATGATGAATATGATGACGATGTGGTGAGGGTGTAGCTCCCATAAATATAAACATATGTACATAGTAGAGTAGACCAAAATGGCTTTAGAGAGACAAAATCATTACACAGTGAGCTGATTGGCAGCTGCTGAGCAGTACAAAATTCACGCACCGTGATATGAGTGGTTTGAATACTAACCGGCGGTCAACAGCGGCACCAAGCCAGTTTATTATACAAGCCTGCAGCACGTAAATGACGTAGTTGCATCAACCGCTGACAGAAGTCTGAAAAAGCATCCACATACCATTCAAGTACGTAACGAGCGACAGCACCGTTCTATTGCATAACTGATATTTTCCTCGCTCACAGGCCAGCAAAACGCAGGGAGGAATAACAGCTGGTCAACGTGACGTAAATGCACAAAACGTTGCAGCCATGGAATGCTTGGTTTGCTCCTTCACATATCATTTTCTGTCTACTTTCGGTATCCAGGAGAGAGTGAAAATATCAATCAGTATTCCTCACTGCCAGAGTGTGGAGATATAATACATCTCTACAGTTGCAAGTTCTAATGTAACAACAAAGCGTAGGCAAATTGTTAAAAGGATAGTTTTAATTGCGAAACAAGAATGAAAAGCTTCATACGACAGTATCCAGTGGCTTCCAATGATTATTGATGGTCCCATTTTTCGAAGGGCAATCATTAAGATCGCGCATCTTTACCTCTACGTGAGATCGCATTTTCTGACCGACTTTGTAGCCTGAATTGTCCGATTCAAGACGTCGTTTTCCCAAACAAATAGTCGTTCGTTGGTTGTCGCCCTTACTGATAACTCTGGCATAGTTGATGCATGTAATTTGTTCTTAGGTCTCGCATAATGGCCAAAGCAAAGCTTGAAGTGCCAACATTTTACTTTACCAAGCGAACACTGCAAATAATATGCCAATATATCGGGTATTGACCGTGCCAATCTGTTCATAGCACTTAGTGCGTTCTTCTAGGCTACAATTGCGATGTCCACAGCGGATCAGAACAAACACCGGCAGCATTGTCGCCCGCTCAGCTTAATCGTTAAGCTTCCGCCCAGATAGCACAGCAATGATCGGCAACATGACTGGCACGCTCGAGCACCAACAAACTCGATGTCGCCATCGCTGCGTGTACGAAACCATGTGTTCTAATGCCATTCCTTCTTGAAAATGTATAATACTGTGTAGC
This sequence comes from Urechis unicinctus, assembly GCA_034190875.2. Lineage (NCBI taxonomy): Eukaryota > Metazoa > Annelida > Polychaeta > Xenopneusta > Urechidae > Urechis > Urechis unicinctus. The sequence continues at coordinate 8,542,784 of CM067349.1, forward strand.
GACGACAGTCCCCCATCGGATTAGCACCAGGAATGAATCGCTGATTAAAATGATAATTTTCAGAGTTTGTTGCTCGGAGATACCACCTTCCGAGTTAGGTTGGCAAATTATTGTCTTCCCCTCTGCGACTTTTCCCTCGTCCGCTGTTCCGGAGGTGTGGTTGTGTGGTTGGTGCTTGCAATCGTGGATAGTTTACAAATGTGGCTTATTCAAAATACTATTTCTTACATACGAGCTCTCTTAAACAGGTTGCGGGCAATGTGCGGTAAAGAGAGATATATATAGATATATATATATAGAGATATATAATATATATATATATATAATATATATATATATATATATATATATATATATATATATATATATATATATATATATATATATATATATATATATATATATATATATATATATATTAGATATGTATATATATATATATATATATATATATATATATATATATATATATATTATATATATCTATTTATATATATATATATAATATATATGTATATATATGTATAAATATATATGTATATATATGTATATACATATATATATTCATACATATATAAATTCATATGTTTTATAATACGAACAAATATGTTTTCATATATATGTGAAGATAAAATTATACACATATATATATATATATACACACAAATATATATGTACATAATCATCTATATATGAATATATATTTTTATGCATGAATGTATACAGATACATATATATATATATATATATATATATATATATATAATATATATATATATATATATACATACACACACATATATATATATAAATTTATATATATATATATATATTAATGTATTGTATATATATTTATTTAGATATATGTATCTATTTACGTATATTGCAATAGATTGACCGAATACAGAGACTGAATAACGGCTCATCAGGGACTTCTACTGCCATACAATTCACGCTGGTAACGACTCTGTTTACGTCAGGCAGCAGCTTTGTATTATGAGTTTTACACCACGCTTAACATGTCAACCTTCCCCATTCTGTGTGACATGGAGATTGCGAAGCTGTCGTCGACGTTGCCCCTTGGTAGTAATCAATATTATGAAGCCAAAATGTCAAGTTGGTTTAGTGGTTTTTAGTCCCGAATTCACGCTTTGTTTGGATTGATTGTACGAGCCACTGTGGAATAGCTCCAAGTCATAAAAACAGTATAATGACTTACGCTTTGAACCGAGAGTCTTATTTACGTACATAAATGTGGTCGGTATTCGCGTCTGCATCCTTATGGAGGGTTACTCTGTTTCTATGCGATAACAGTGTGGGAAATGCCAGCATATTTTATATTCCATCATTAGGAAATGGTGTCCGTTGTTAAGGGTGTTTACCAGTACGCCCTTCGGTTCTCTGTCACCGAAGTGGATTGATCTGTGAGTTGTCGAAATGAGCTTCTGCGTTAGGAAAAAAGGATTACTAGATTAGTCGTCCGTTTGTTGGTCATGTCTGGTCTGAACAGCCAGGCGCCAGTGTTCCCCAGTACAAAAGTTTACAGCCAGTCTTTTACTGGGCGGTGCTGCCCTGTCCGTCGAACAATTGTTTATGTTATAGTTCCATACTCTTGCGTATTTTCCGTGCAGTCCACATCGATAGGCAAGTGGCTCAGGAGCGCTTTGAATTTTATATTCTTAACAGCCTAAATACCCACCAAAACTAGATCAATCGTGTGTGAAGTTTGTCGTACTGGATATGGCTAAGGCATTTGAAGCCATTAGAGTAAGCAGCCTCATTAAAAAGAAATGCATATATGCGAGCATCACAATTTACAGCTGACGGGCATATGCTATCGATACCGATGTAAAAGGATTGAAAACATTATGCGTATCATGCTTTATTTGAAGTATTGACGGACGTGCATGCATCGACAATTGAGGCGGAGATTTGACAAGTAATTGGCTATATGCCAAATACGTCTAACAGGAATGTCTTGGTGTTCGTAAGGTTAATTGTATTTGACCACTGGTTGCGCGTAGGCGGTTTCTGGCTGTCATTAACACCTTAAATAAAGGTAACTGGCATCATATGAAATATTATAACATCATTTAATGTTATATAGTGGCAATATTTCACATTAAGCACACATTGGTGAATTAACTATCTAGAGAAGAAGATCGTGACAGAGTAAAGCATAGCACATGTGATAGCCCAATGAGTTTACTGTAGCAGCTCCGAAATCGTTCTGTATTCTTCAGCATCAGCAATCCTGAACTAAGAATGCCCAACTTTGTGACATCATAACTCATGAATCTATGTGAAGTCAATGCGCGCGGAAATTCCATCACAATTAACAACTGTCACTTAATGATATAATTGATTTAAACTTGAATTAGATACAAATGTGATATAGTCTCCGTGCACGATTGCGACCGTTCTCTGGAGTGCCTAATACTTCACCTAAACTGCCAGACTACGAGCCTGTTTTAATAATGCGACCAGAAGTATTTGTCAACACAGAGCATTTCTATCGTGATTTAACTACAACCTCTCGCATGGTGATATTGTGGGTGCCATTTGTTCAGCGTTAGATTCAATTGTAACACAATGTTTTGTTCCACTCTAACCTAGCTGGATGAAATGCAACTTGAGAGGCACAAGTCACCCAATGCAACTGGAAAAATCGCACAAATACTTTAAATGGGATATAATACAGGATATTAGGTCATATGCCTACCTATTGACGTGAGTGCACTGATTGATGACCAATTATTAATCGACATTCGACCGCTACCAGGAATGGTATTAAATATTTACTGCCGAATAAATAACTCGGAGATCAAGACTTGGATGAGTGCACACAATACAGCCATAGATAGCGTTGGAGCCCTTTACGACCCACTTGTGTTTTGCGCATTAATGGCGAACTGACGTGACGAATAATTGGAAGTTGCAATGGTAATGCACTTGCGTTTCACTCGCAACACTAGTTACGTTTGTTATGGATTAGAAGACGGATACAGCTGCAAGACACGTCACATTACCAGGTTTGCTGGAATAAAGATACCGTAAAACTGCACGCCACTAGTGGCTGACAGTGCTGCACTGCATGTTGGGCATAAACAAGCATGCCGGGCGATTGAATGTCTCCAATCATAGAACTTACCATTGGCAAAAAGTTTTTATCTACCCGTTACCATTGCCACAATTATTCAGTTGCCCACATTTTGTCAAACTTCTTTTTGTTCGTCTACAACGTGTCATCGTTCTTATTTTATATTGATAAAGTGAATGGAGACTTGTTACAAGAAATACACTTGAATCAGACGTTAAATAGGCTCACACGAAATATGATATAGATGGATCGAACCAGATAAAATGATCAATTGTTTGCTGCCAACCACTGAATACACACGATTGACTTGAATAGCAATGCACACAGCATGTGCTAATTTCGTGCGACAGGGCAATAAAACGATTTAAAAATCTAAACTTGTTATGCTTAAGCTCTATCGTATCAACAGGTTCATTCAAACTTGGCTATAATAAATGATTTATGTGTCATTGTAATAATTTGGCTGAAAAGCAGTAAAACAGTATATAATATTCAACAAATATAGTAGTTTTTCAATATGCCGTTTCAAATGGAACAGCATTTAGTATGACATATATTATACTTCACATCATGCATTGTTTAGAGGATTGATTTTAGGTGCTCTTCCAAAACGGATGTAATCCGAAAGCCACAAGAAATAGGGGTTAAGGTCAGCCAAGACAATGATAACTGACGGCCGAACCATTTGAGAAATACGGTCTGGCTTCATAAATCCAAAAGTAACTAAGACATCAATTTGATTGTGATAAGATTACCATGTCGATAGGAGCAAAGCAGTGCTAATTTTTCCAACCGTTTTCCCTGACGATAAAATCAACCACACCGAAAGCATGAACAAATCCGGCACCAGCTTTTAAGATGGCGCCAATTCCATGATAGCTGTATCAACAAAGCCGCATAATCCACAAATGAGCATACGTTGTTCATGAAACTAACAGCCGCTCCATCGTCTTTAATTTCGATATTTGACATGGCTTATAAGAGAATCGCACTGCCTGGCGTCTAGGGCCATTAAACTCCATACTGTCATCTGTTTGAGGCTGAACGTCGACGTCTTTTAAAGAGCGGTTATTGCGGTGAAGGATGTGCGGGTCTGAGAAAGTGGAAGGTTGATTACAGAAGGCGCCTCTTTATATGGACACGGCATATGGCGTAGAATTATTTGTAACAATGGCCAAAATGAAAGTGTGGCTGTTTCCTTAATAGATATCAAGTAGCCATTCATAAAATACGTCTATTTCTTTACTCTGCTCTCTTATTCTGTATTAGAGTGATATCAATTTGCATAAACGAGTCCGGTGCAGCATACGTATGACCGCTTTGGTCACACGGGCTGTGTGCTCTGTCGATGCATCCATGCCCTAGGTTGGTTACAACCCGACCTTATGAGTGTAATACTATCCGCCAATCGGCATTTGTCGATTGCGGTATCTCTGCCTTGCTACGATGGGCAGTGGCTGCTGGTATTTTACGCAGCCTAGATATCAGAGCATTTTTTCAAACATAGCAGAAATATTTATGTGTTTTAATTCTTATGCAATTTTAAAACATCGGTGTATCTGCGCTTACTCGGATCCCCGAATCTGCATATATAATCGATGTATTTTGTTCTTTATGCTGATTTTCCGTCCAGCCCATAGCTGTTGCTTGTATAATTTATTACGTTAAGTCAATAGGAAGCCCACGTGGGCGTATTGTGGCGTGAATCGATCCGATATCATGTTATTCCCAGCTAGCTTGTTTGCCAATGAGAGTCGTAGGCCGCTTAACAGTAGCCATCCGCTTGTATCAACGTTATGTCTTAGCAACTATGATACGTACTTACCTGGACAATCTTTGTGGCAAAAATTAATATACTCAAACTCAATATGTGCCCGCAAGCAATAGTATCGTCCCCACACAAAACCTTGGCAAACAGTTTTGATTGACTCTGGTTTATTTTGTTTGCTGATTTCGTCTTTTTGAGTATGACACAGGAAGTAAACCATGAGCAAACCTTAAATCAATTACCGACTTAATATTTTATTACCTTCGCTCATACATAAACATCGAAGTGTATGCCATTAATTTGCGGAGAATAATAACCAGTAAATCGTTATACATTACGGCAACATTGGTTACCTAAGGCTGATTTTCATCGTTGTGATTCATCTGTAATGAACGAGCCCTACATGAGTCTCTAGGAGGCGTAATGGATGAATATGATCACTTCCGTTCAATTTAATATTGAAAGAGTCTATTGTAGTGCTATTATGGCCGCATCTTATTCGTCCAGTTAACTACGCTCACGACGGCTTGCGATGTACAACAACCGCATAAACCTTATGTATATCACAATGACGCCCTGAGTTGGTGCCGATCTTATCATGTTATCGAAAAAATATGTGATATCATAGCAATATATTCTGGGTTTCGTACAGCGTTTCCACAACAACATCGCAAGTGGTTTGGCGAGCCTCTCATGCTTCGTGCATTATGTTCGTTCAAGAAACTAACACCTGATATCTGATTTCTGATTTCATCATTCTCTGCACATGACAAATTCGACAATAGGTCCATTATCACGCATCATGTCTCAACTGTTTAGGTAAATAGAAATACGATGTTGTACTATATAATAGTATCAAACTAGCAGGCTGCTTCCATGATACCTCAAAACTCCGTTAACTATCTGTACACACATGTGGCATCACACAAGTTGTCGGCAATGCTTATTCGCTAGGCTATATGAGGAGTTATTATAACTGATGTACCTTATCATTCCCTACTAACCCTTATCATACATTAGCTTATCACAAACAACGTGTCAGGCCTTTACCTAAGCAAATGTGTATATGGTAAAAATACTTATTTCAATATTACATGCTTTATCACGAATTGTTCAGAAAGAAGAAGGATAGCGGATCGAACTCATGCGACTATTGTATGCTTTGCATTAGGGCATATCACATAGTTGCAGCAAATGGCGCGACATTTACATACAATATAATCATTCAACAGAGCACCGCTTGAAGGGTAATGTAATTGTCGCTATATTCCTGTATTACGCAGCCCCGTCAAATTTGTAAGCAATATACATGCTGCAAGCGCTGCAACATTGCGATTTGAGAGTAATGTTGTGGCGCAGTCAGGTGATGTTATGACGTTCATTGGTCTTATGGCGTACATTCATGCTCCCCAAGCGCCAAGAAAGGTTCCGTCAAGTTGAGAGACACCATCACCCTGTCTAATTGCTGCGAACTGCCTGACTATAATGCACGTCATGCTAGCACCTAGCCGAGCACCGTATTTCGCACACAGTTCGGTGATCTCTTCGTCAGACATTAAGTGAACCTTGTCAATAAGTAGGTGTCTTCTGGACTGCGGAGCTAGGTACTGACGGGCCTGACCCCGAGCTATGACAGCAGCAAGCCTATCTATCTTAGTCTTCTAAGAAGGCATGTCCGCTCCGGGTTCATCAGCTGTGGCAGCAGGGCACTGAGACTAAGCACGCCCCGGAAAGTGTTGATCTAATATGATATCAGCATCCATATTTCGTGCTGGTTCTAATATGTACCTAAGTCTAGTATAATGTGTCTTTATGGAGACAACTACCCAGACAATTATACCTAACTCGGCAACCGATGACACAGCTGCTGTTAAACTGGTCAATCGCAGTCAACAGCATATGCAGTTTTGCGTGCTTCGTCTATGCTTGTAGCTGGCGTACAGCGGCATGTTCCTACCTTTTCTGGATAGTATCAGGGTGTCTTCAAACGAGTCACAGTCCTTTGTGTAAAAAAAACGACCCAGCGGGTTAGCTCACGTAGGTCCTTTTGCACAGATTTGTACTTTTGAGTAAGGATCCAGGCACTTTGTTGTGCATGACCACCGCTGTGTAAACCCACATATACCCTGCCGTGAATCTGTCCTCATCACAACCTTGGCGTCAGCCTAATCACTGTCATGCTGACGGATTCAAACACCTGTAATCCTCGCCATGCCTACCTATCCACCGCTAATCCCCGCCCAAACAACGACGCCCCCGCCTACTAGTTGGTAACCTACTCAACTTGTCTAAGACTTCTGCTGCGCCGACCAATTATAATCCCGCCGTTACTCTACCGTACCACCTGCTGTGGTCCCGTTCTTATATAACACCCGTTAAATATATATATATATATATATATATATATATATATATATATATATATATATATATATATATATATATATATATATATATATATATATATATATATATATATAAACAATATATATATATATATATAAATATATATATATATATATATGTATACGATTATTGGTCAAGCAGCTGTCTACATACAGTATATCAAAAAGAATATATATATATATATATATATATATATATAAAATATATTATATATATACATATATATATATATATATATTTATATATATATACATCTATGTGTATATTTATACATATGTGTATATACGTTTATATATGTATATATATATATTTATAAGTATATATAAAAATATATGTATACATATATATATACATATATATATGTATATATATATAGATATATTTGTATTTAGAAATATATATATATTTATATATATAGATATACAATTATATATAAATATGATTATATATATATAGAGATATATCTCTATCTAGAGAGAGAGAGATATATATATATATATATATATATATATATATATATATATATATATATATATATATATATATATATATATATGTATATATATACATATATATGTTTCAGCCGTGAATGTGCAATGGAACTATCGTTATATATAGATAGAAATAACATTTAAATACAATATATGGATATACTTATTTCGATACATTTATCTATATATACGTATATATATATATATATATATATATATATAGATATATATATATATATATATATATATATATATATATATATATATATATATATATATATATATATATATATATATATATATATATATATATATATATATATATATATATATATATATATATATATATATATATATTAACTCATATGCATTTGTTGTTTACTATGGGCCCGGAGCCTGAGATAAGCTATTATTTTCATTTTTATCATTATATATATATGTATATACCCCGTTTATCTCTGCGCTTATCGTTGATTTCTTGATAATATGACCGTCATTATTAGTGTGGCTGTTTTAAGCACACTAAGGTTAGCTGATTGGCTGGAAACATCTTAGTTGCACATACAGGGACATTTTTTGTCACATGGTGATTTCTTGAATTGGTATTTGACATCAATAACAGTAGCTCCCTATGTACTATAACGTATACCGCAAACATGACTCTCCTATGTGGTTAATCATATCCGCATGTATCAACAAGCCAGACCGCGGACCTTGCTTAACAATAAATCACAGGTTACTTAGCATTTTTTTCATTACTCAGCGTGAGATATGCAATTCCTCCATATGCATTTACCCCAAAAGTCGTCACATAAATGACGCGGAAATTATCCTTTGTCCGGGAATTGAGCGCACAGACCTTAGTTACTTACGTGATAAATATGCGAAATGCGCTCACTCAGGTCATAACTGTCAGATTGAATATTCTTGTCAGCATGTGGGCGCTCTTCTGAACGATCATTTATTCCATACATGATCTGTCTGCTCTCGACACGGGTTTCCGGCATTAGTGATCTGACAAATAGAGGACTTGAAAGTTTGTTAAGCTTGTGATGTACCAAATAACCCCTGCCATGCATAAAAAGCCTATGAGAGGGAAGTGACCTGCTATTCCTTGATTCTGACTATAACTTAATATTCAATTCAAACAATATGGATAGTGACATGCCAGGCACAGCCGCCGAGTAAAAGATTTTAATGCTGTTCTAGATAGGTAATATGTTGGCGTGAGAGGAAAAACGGAACAAGTGATGTTTTCAATCATCCAATCTCCTAACAGTTGTGATATGAATATCCATCTTACTGGCGATGGCAAATTGCAACCGTTCAACCCATCTCGGCATCCCCCTCTTCCTAAAGACATCAACGCACGGCCTATAATGGCTAGGAATCAGGTGCATCATTCACAGCGTTCTTCTAGTTAAAGGCATAGGCAATAAGCGGAATTTAGAGGAACTGTATCATCATTTAATCAATTAATTTGCGTCATCAACAGGAAATATTGGTAATGACTACGCCAAAGCCCATTCATTACGCAGGGGTTCGCCAATGCATATTTATATCCATCCAGGTGTAATTACGCCAGATTGTGCAATGCTTATATGTTATGCGCACTGCATATTTGCGCAAGTCGTATCGTCCGGCTTGGCCGAACCGATGAATATTGGGAATGTTCATAACGCGGTCTATATCTGGTGGTAAAAGGCATGTTGATACATGCGTCTATGACTCGATGGTGCCACTTAGCGTCTGAAATGGAATTCAGTGTTTATATAGAGTATTTCTTAAGATCTATGCAAATTCAATAACGGCGATGCCAATAATGCCGTTGCATATAACTACTAAGGGTCGGTACAGTTTTAGTTCACGCCATTTGAATTTGAACTAGGTCACCCCCTTCAATGAGTACACATTCCCTGTTACATACAGTACGTACGAGGCAAAGCTCACTAAGATATATTGTCGACAACTTAATATTACCCTGGCATCTCACAAAGACAAGGTTTGACACAAATTACATGTATTTGTATTTTTCACAGAGATAGAATGAATAATAACACAACCTTAATCTTGCCTAGTTCAAAAGCATTGTTCGAGTTAGTGCTAATATGATACTAGGAGGAGCCGAATGAACCCCTCACTCTGACATAATGCAAGATCATATAACAACGGCTGGTTCAATAATAGTAACAGTGCTATTAGTTGCATTCACTATTGTGTTAGAGGGCAGACGTATTCATATCGACAGTGTCGTCCCGAACTAATGCATTTGATCAAAGATTTTCCAAAAACCAGAACCGCAGATTGCGTTTAGATGTCTGCAACAGCATACACACCATGTGCGTTTGTGTAAGGATGAATGTGTAGTGCTTAATGCTCCTGGGTTAAATCTCATTTGTTGACATTCTACGGATACTCTAAGTGTGAGCGCACACAAACTGTTCCCTCTATGATATTCTGAAATACATATTGCTGTTTTTGCTTTTAAATATCTACAGTTTGCACATAGATTATTGAACAAATTTTCGGCTAGGAAGTCGAGCATCACAATATTACGGGGCCGGCCACGTAAGATCAGTATGCATCTGAGTGAGGTACGCACCAGAACATACCAACCATAATTTAAATGATGATCTCTTGAAAAATACCTTTTAATTAACGTTTGCAATTCAATGAGCATAATAGTACACGAAAGCACTAAACGGCGCACATGACACCGTTCACTCATTTTACTTATATGCAATGTAATGCACGTTACCCAAATAAAAATCGTGTGCACGCGCGCTTTTTTTACGCATAAGGGCGTTTGTATGTGTATGCGGGCTAGTGTGATCGGTGGTCTGATACTAAAACACAAAACACCCAATTTAATTGTTATTGGTTGTGGACGACTATGTCCCACTCATAAGACACATCTTAACAAGCCCAAAGGTCAGCAGTGTGACCACTGGGAAATTTAGTAGCTAAACCAAGACAGTATTATTACCCCAAGGAAGCAGACCAGCTACATTGTATATACTCGTTACTTCATGAAATACAATGGTCAATGTCAAAGGTGCATTGTTTACCCGGTTTGCTGACTTTATTGACACAACGACTCGAAAGAGTAATGCAGGCAACTACATTAACTAAGGTGCTTCATTTAAATTGGCAAGTTTGGTATTCTGAATTCATGAATTCATTTAGTTAGGAATGTAACATGTGGCGAATACATATACAACTGGTCAGACTGTTGGGCCAAATGACTCCAATGAGGCCAATCAAGTTTCCTAACGGACAAAGAAGTTTATTCCAGGTGGTGAAAATGGTGCTTTTATCATCAGTTGGACATTTCGAAAATAGTTCAAACCGTATATTTAAAAGTGCAATGCGAAAAGCAATATTGCGTAAGTTAACTTATATTATGAACTTGAACTTTGAAATTGCCATTAAATATATGGAGCAAATGATATAGCAGCAATAATACGTCACCTGATATAAGTAATACCATAATATAAATAACATAATCACATCTGGTGTGTTGGTCAGTCCCCAAACATATAGTAATGATTGGCGTTGAGATCGACAAGGATCCATCAAATATGTACCCTGTTGCATTGGTGTCCACTCCCCGAAAGATAATCTTTCATAGTCCTGTTCCTTGCATGTCATAAACTTTGAGACAGAATAACAAGCAAGTATAGGCCATCTCTTCTCACAGTTATCGCACTCGAAATTCATCGATCGTTGGCAATAAAGCCGTTCGCTTTATATGTATATATATGTATATATATATATATATATATATATATATATATATATATATATATATATATATATATATATATATATATATATATTATATATATATATATATATATATATATATATATATATATATATATATATATATATATATATATATATATATATATATATATATATATATATATATATATATATTCCCTTGATTCCATTCCCTTGAACAGCCACAGCTTTTGTTCTAATTATCATCATTTGAAGTTGATGTAATTGTGTAGTTAACAAATTTGCAAGGCGTGTGTTTGCTGTTTGATTGTCTCATATATCTTCAATCAAATCTTCTAGCACAGTTAATGAGCCGCAAATTATCTGTGTTATTCATATACCGAAGCCCACATAATTCTTATTGACTGGTTCTACTAACACAAATTTGATGATAAAACGAAATTTAGGTACGCCACACCTGAGAGAAATATTCGAAATAATATTCGGAAACCTGATGAGGACCGCGAAACCTTATGTGCAAGAATAACAAACAAAATGTACTGTTGATTGCGCATTCCTTCAGCAGGATCAGTTTTAGGAGTGTGACCGTTTTAAGGTTTTTTTTCTAAGTTGTTCACGATTCAAATATCGTGTGAGTTAATAGGTGGGAACAAGAAAGGAAACATATTATTATTAACCCCGCCATGCAAAATGTCACGCCTCCAGGGGCCGCTTGCATAACGCCGTCTTCGGCTATTTAGTCCACTAACACGCATGGCGGCTAAATCTGCTAGCCCAAGCCGCTTCCAAGTCTAAGCCGCAGCTCGAAAATGACTTAGTCGACTAAATTTCCAAGCCTCAAGCAAAGAGACTAGCGGTTTTTAGCCGTAAACTAAAATGATTAAAACATCCCATTGATGAATAAAATAAGAACACAATCGACATTTTGTCAACTGACATTTACAAAATATGTATTCTTTTATTCAATCAAACATTAACCAACATATTGTGCTGAACCGTTTTCTGTTATTAAATGATCGAATCTCCGAAGCGTAATTTTCCGAAAACGATGTTAACCATTTTAAGCTGCAAATTTTAGCGGCTTCAAGACAGACGCACAAAGAAGTGTGTGAGTAACATTTCACTCTTACTTGCTTATTTTTGCTTTTTACTGAATATTTTGATGGTGAATGTCAATTATAACCACCGAGCGCATATCGTAAACACTCCCTCCTTTCAAAATAGCAGCCGAGCACTGCGGTTTCCGTGCATTGTTGTATGGCAATCTGAGTGTGTCAGAAAACTATGAGACGTTGGGGAAAGGGGGGTGTTGGTTGTGATGATCTTGCTATTAAATGAAATATTCGAGGTTAAAGCTGTATTTTGATATCTATTACGGATGAAAAAATTATCAAATAATTTTTCACATATTCATCATACTTTGATATCATGTATTTGTTTAATTACAAAGTGTCATCATGGCTCTCCGCCTACAAAGCCTGGATGGATATAGGAGGGCCCTGCGTAGGGAAAGAGTTTTTAGAGACATGACCAATCCTATGAATGTTTTGAACGACGATCAATTAAAGGCAAGATTTAGACTCAGACGAGTTATTTACTGGTTGGTTATGATGCTGGAGCCACAACAGACCCGAAAGACCCAGAGTAACCTTCCAATTTCACCCATAATTCAAGTTCTAATAACGCTTCAGTTCCTGGCCACAGGGGGATTCTTCATCACTGTGGGCGACATGTTTGGTGTAACGACGTTCACAGCCTCCAGAACTGTCCACAAATGCACCAAATTTATTGTTGAGCGCAAAGATGATTTTATACAAATGCCCTCAATCGCAGCTACAATTCATCAACCAAGCAATGGTTCTTCCATAAAGCAGGTCAGGGGTTAACCTTAAATGAATAACTGTTATTCTTTTAATTAAAATTCAATGAAATATCAGATATTTCATTTGTTGTCATACAGGATTCCCTAATGTGGTTGGCTGTGCTGACGGAACACAGGTGAGTATCCAAGCACCTCGTCTGAAAGAATTTGAATTCGTCAAACGGAAAGGCTACCATAGCCTTAATATTCAAGTATGATAGTCATTGTTGATGTAAATCAATGTGGTCAAATTATAAACTTAGTCATTATAGTAAATCCATAAGGCTCTATTGTAAAATTAGTCATGATATTTTCCAGATAATAGCAACAGCTGAATATATGATCGGAAAGGTGGTGGCCTAGTTGCCCGGCAGTTGCCACGACTCAACTATATTCAAAAACAGTGCGATAGCAGGCAGATTTGAAAATGGTACCTTAACATTTTACATGATTCTTTGTATCTTATGATAAGATTATATGTGTTCAAGTAATATCATAGATGATTTAAAGAAGCTATCTACCTCTGATGTAATATCACTTTTGGTAAAATATAGCAATGATCGATAGTGTAGATTTCTTCAAATAGGTGCACAAGAGGGAATCCTTTTAGGTGACAGTGCCTATTGTCTGGGGAAGTATCTAATGACACCATATCCTACGACAGGCGACCAAAAAAGAATTAATTTCAACAGGGCTCACAAAAGTGGTTGTGGAACAAGTAAACATATTTCCGTGCCATGAATTTTCAATGTCACATAATACAGAGTCAACACACCAATTCTACCAGTCCGAATAATAATTTGTGTTTATTTGTGTTAAAAGGTCAATGGTATACTAAAGCGCAGATTTTCTTGTCTGCACACCAAACTTCGTCTCTCTCCGCAACGAGCAGCCAATGTTGCTGTTGCCTGCTGCATATTGCATAACATTGCGCACAAGAACAACGATGTGCTGCCGATTGAAAATCTCAACAGTCTGGTATATGATGGTGAGACTGCGACTGAGGACATGCCAGAAGGAAAGAGGAAGCGAGACATGATTGCAGAAGTTCATTTCTCCTGAGGTACTTGTAACAAATGAATTAGTTCAATAACAATGGTTAAGAACCGTCAAACATAACAAGTGTAGAAATTGAGATAATAATTTAACAACAATTCTTGCATCAAATTAAAAAAAGTACTATATGATTACAACTTTTCTAATTTGTGATTTGTAACAATAACTTCTTTTCTTTTAACTTCAAAACACTAATTTCCAATTTCGCTTTCTCTAACTCAAGTTGAATCAGTTCATCGCATCCCTCTTCTTTTCTTCTTTTGGTGACAGGTGGCTGGTGTTCGTCCCGTATATATTCCTCTGAAATAGTTGCACTCTCTGTTATGGGAAAATGTGTCTTGTATTGGTTCTTTACAAATATTCAATTGTTAAATCTTACATCAGTACAATGTTCTCGTATAAATATTCACTAAACTCTAGTAAACTCTAAAAGAGGATCAATTTATGCAACAATTACCTTTGATTAAAATGGCCTCAGCCGGAAATGTTGCTGGTCGGACAGATATGTAGCTAGAGCATCCTGAATCACAAGTTTAAAAAGTAATTCAGAGTTACATGACAAAGTATATGTAAAGTGTAGAAATTTAATACCTGAGGTTTCAGATTGGGTTTCAATACCTCCCTCAATGCCTTCAATGACATCGCTGCCAACTTTGGTTAGATGATCAGCGTAATGCTGTTCTGCCACTGTGTACGTTGAACATTTTCCTCCGCCTGTTGGTGGATTCCTCTGCTCGCGCAGCTTCTTTCTTGCTGTAAATCATAAGGATTTTGCATTTATAATTCACCAAATATTTGTTGTGTAATCATAGAGGATAACTACCATTGACCCATGTTTTGTATGCTAAGTACCTAGATAGCGAACCGGTAAGAACTTATTTAGGTAGCAATGAATTTAGTTACCACTTGCGCTTATGTTTCTGAATTTCTTTCTGATCTGTTCGAACTATATTTGGTGTCAGTTGTATGGCTGAAATAAAATAAAACTTTCTGATATTGATATCAGTAAAAATTCAAAATTTGTGATTCTCATTGTTGAGCTATTCATTGTATACAATAAAATTGTTTTTCAGAATCCTTCATGGCAAGATACAGGTTTTTTGGCATTTGATGTAAATATAACTGACTAGGGGACTAATGTAGATCATAGCAGCTGATAGTATTTTTGTAAGTCAAGAAGATTAACTGTCAGTGTTAGGGGTGTTAGCCTAGCCTCGCCGCGCTTGTGACTCAATGTTATTTCCAATTTTTTTTCAACTTGAATGGGCGAATGGTACATCAAACGAGAGCTAACGTATTGAATTTCAACAATTATATTGCCTTACTTTTTGCATTTCACTCCGCTTGAATCATAAAAAATGTGGAGCAATTATTTTAATTCTTCGCAAGTCAGTGTCAGTGAGTCTACAGATATAGAGCTTTAGAGGCCGGACTAGATCAGTAGATGTAAATGTCATAAAAAAGACCCCTTCGGAGTTCCGACTGCGCATGCGCCGCTGTACGGGGTCAAAGGTGAATTCGGGAAAACTCTTGCCTGGTGCGAGCGCAGGGCATTGCGGGTCCGCGTGGAAGGCAGCGTCCGCGATCGTTGACCTCTAATTTTTCTATGTAATTAGGTATTAACTAATACATGTACATAATTAAGAAGCATGTAACAATATTCACAAAGTCTCCTCGATCTCCAGCTTTTCACATAAAGCTGTTTGGAATTAATAAACTGAGCGTTTTGAGTCAATCACCTGAGGTATTGAAAATAATATGTTAAACGTAAAAACCGTTGCTCCTCCAGTCCTGGCCGTCTGGTTCGCATCACATT
The DNA here is from genome assembly GCA_034190875.2 of Urechis unicinctus. Classification (NCBI taxonomy): domain Eukaryota; kingdom Metazoa; phylum Annelida; class Polychaeta; order Xenopneusta; family Urechidae; genus Urechis; species Urechis unicinctus. Next base: position 8,559,029 of record CM067349.1, read on the forward strand.
GAGTTGATCACAAGTCTTGAAAGCTTATAGATTGAACGTCAAAACCGTTCCTGATCCCGTCCTGGCACAAAGACTTGAGTCACTTTGACGTAAAGCTCCAAATGCTGTTACAGCTGCGGTTAAAGACGTAACACCTTGCAAACTGTACAATGAAATATACTTTTACATACAGCGTAATGCAGTCCTTTGATGTTCATTGAGACGATCTGGCCTACCAGCTAAAAATGTGTGTGAACATTGTTAAGTCTGCAGTAAATGCAGATCATTCCTACACCTTCACGTGCAAGTGTCAAGAAGACTTTAGGTGTATTGGATGTCTGGAAAATCAAGTGGTGATGCAACTGCGGTCACAGTTAGAAGAAGCAAAGGAGGTGCAATCAAAGAAGAAGTCTGAAGACAAAACCAAGAGTTTAAAAATTACATCCAAAGTGATGCCAACCGACGGTTAAGTATCGCAGAATACAGGCTTTCCGTCCAGGAAGATTTTCTTTGACCTTTTCAAAATTTAGAACTCAAAGTGCCCAAATTAAAGTATTGGAGTGGGGTCAAAAAAGTCTCAAAAAGTCCGGAGAGCCTTCACTGCAACACCGAAAAGAAGTGGCCCAACAAGTAAGCTCTTTGCTATGTATGAAATGACGCTCGTTATGATGAAACTACGACTGGACCTGTCCAATCTTTTCTTGCCGACCTGTACAAGATATCCAGCGGAACGTGCTAAGCAATTATCAACACCTGGCCATTGAATTGGAGCCTGCGCGTAAAGATGTAAGACAATCTTTACCGTCACATGCACCATTGATTGTTACGAAATTTTCATTGAGAGACCACGCAGCCTAAAGCTGCAAGCCTACACGTGGTCAGACTACAAGAAGTCAACACAGTTAATTTTTTGATAGCCATTGCGCCCAATGGAATGATATCCTTCCTCTCTGAATGCTTGGTGGGGGCGTGCCTCCGACCAGCATATCACTAGCGAGTCAGGCTTCCTTGGAAATATTAGGTACGGAGATGTCATCTTAGCTGACAGGGGTTTCCCATACAGAGTGACCTTCTTTTCCGTGGCGGCACCTTAGAAATCCCACCTACCGTTCACGGTTTGGAGCAAATGACAAGAAAAAAATGTACAGAAGACAAAAAGAGTAGCCAATGCTCGAATACACGTGGTGCGTGCCATCAACAGGATTAAGTGGTTTTGCCCGTCTCACTTGTGCCTCTCATCGATGACATTCTTGTTATATGTGCCGCAATCTGCAACTTTCACCCCCCACTTGTGAAATAAATGTTTATCTAATAGGAGGTCTAGATAGTTATTAATTATAATTGCTCATGAAAGAATTTACTTTCTTGCATGAAAATAATACTGTTCATTGCTGCGTTCTCATGCTGTTACAACAGAAGTGTGCGTGTCAATGTTAATAAATATTTTAATTTATTGTGAAATAATCTTGCTTTTATTGCTTGTTAATCATGCAACAACGGCACCTTCATCCGTTCAAAGTCTTGATAACTAAACTTTCCGAAATCATACTGAGTCATATTCACCACAAATAGCGATTTAAAGCAGAAGTAAACACGCTCGAAAGGCACGAAATATCACAACTTGCGCAGCAAAACACACGCATCCACATCGAGTACACAAAAAGTTTTCCCGAATTGACCTTTGACCCGAGACCGGAAGCGCCTCGCTCGCGAGACTCCGAAGGGGTCTATCAAGGTGTTTTGACACTTACCTATTCAATTGTTCGCACAAGCGAGTCCATAGTCGCTTCTTTCCCTTCTTTGAAACATTTGCGCCGAATGGAGCGTTAAATTAATTCTCATGATCAATGTAAAATAAAAAAAATTCTAACTCGCCTTCTTTGGAAAACATACTTGCAGAACCATGCAGACGACACTAACACCGGTGTCAACATTGCGCTAAGGTCAAGGACAGGTCATTTTATTATGGTTTGCCGTTAAAGACTAATATATGTATCAAATTTGTAAGCAGACATCCGCGCCTTAAAAAAATCGAAGTGGAATTTGATTTTATAACAGGTGGTTGCATGCTAAGTTTGCGGCTTAAAATAGCCGCTATATCCAAGTGACTAAATGTACAAAATAGCGGCTTCGGCTAAAAGCGCAAGACGGAAAATATAGCCGAAGCCGCAAAATTAGCGTCTAAAACAAGCCGGACTTGCAGCTTCAGCTAAATAGTCGAAGACGGGGTTATGCAAGTGGCCCCAGTATGCAGCATTGTCCGTGAGTTCCAGCTTAAACCTTGGTCAATGCACCAGGTCGGATTCTCCTATGGCTATATTGCCGTGGCTCTCTGCTAAATAACTGGCCTGTTTGTCATCCAGCATCTGTGTTCACATTGCATGTATCGGCTGTTTAATTTCCGACACACTACGTGCCACTATGCAGTAGATAGTCACGTAGCTTACAGTTTTAGTGAGTATTTTTGTCGGTGTTATCAATAATAAAGAACCTGATTAATCCTAGCTTTGCACGTTGAACGTCTTACAAAACAACATCGAGACATCAGCAGGCAGACGGCGACGTTTATATGCGGATCGTGTTAAATGTGTAGTAAAATGCTAGGCTTTACCGGTGAAGCTGTAAATTTATTGATGAAGTGTTATCTTGAAAAAGCAGTTGAAACGTTGATATCCCTGGCTGATTGAGTCGTTTAGGAAACTGGAAATGTGTTTATAGACAGATCAAATATTTTGGGATTATACTTTTCATTTGCTTCTTTAATAACCGAGTGACGTTTATATGTACATGTATATGTATAGATATTCACTAGCATACCATATATTGTGCATCAAACGTCATGTTCGACTGAAGCCATCTACGACGTAAACATCCGTTTCTTACTTTGTTGATATGATAACATAAGTATCAGTATCACTGACTTACACTAACCTCTAATGCGGCGTTGTGTTAAGGTCCGTGTTATCTGGAAGTCCTACGCGAGCGCATTACATAAAAACAAAATACCAGTTGCGTGTTATGTGATCGTTCATCATTGCCGAGGGTAGATTCTTTAACTTTAACGAATTCGCAAGCTTATGAAACAATACGTGGATTATGAATTGTTCACGTAAATGGTACTTACCAGAGCGGCAAGTACATTCAGTTATCCGGGCATTTAAAAATGATTTAAACCATGTTTGACAATTCTGACAGACGAAATATTACAGGTGACACACTGTGCCAGAACCACTAACGTCATATTTTGCTGTTGCTGTGGCACTTGTCAAGTTTGATGAGTGGTGAAAATACTGAAGAGGAAAGAGCGGCGTCAAAGCAGCCTAGAAAAGAAACTACGTCACTTCATACGACGCTATAATTTTAAGCGGTCGAAACATATAACGGATGTCTCCGCTGCTTAATGAAATGAAGGTACGGTATAAACATGCCTCACGTCACTGCCTAAATATATTGTCAAACATCAACATAGCAACTTACGTTAAAGTAAAGACAAGTTAAGCGTTCTAGTTTTCTGGTTGAACTTAGCACTTTGTAATGGAGCAATGCACAGTGGACGCCGCCATTCAGCTGTGCTCAGTGCTTAAACAGAACATTGAACATTTGAAAGTGAAAAGTAGGCTATCGGGAACTTCGTGTATTATTCGCTCAAACACGTGTGTATATGCTTGCTAAAGGGCGTGTATTCCAAAGCTTTCTTGGTCTGATCGCAATACACTGATTCTTAGTCGATATCACAACACAATCGACGAATAATATATCACGCTAATTCCGGTACGTGTTTTGGCTATATCGTATTGGGGACAGGAATACGCTCAGAACTTACACACAGAAAGGTACATCGTATATTGGATTGTTTACAATGAAAAAGTGTCAGATATCCGTCGCCGGCATCGCATGATGCATCCTGCAATAGATCAGTCATCAATTATTGCAATTAATACTAGGATTCATAAACATGAATATGCACATTTATTCCGATCCTGTTTTGTCAAATACAGCAAGCGAATCAGCGCCAAACAACAAAATTTATAGCGATAATTTGGCATAGTTTAGAGTTACAGGTATATCGATTGGCAGGTAGCTAACTTATAATATTTTTGTCTCAAATCAATCAATATTTCTTTGAAATGATGAGAGAGGCAGACTGTCGTTATGGTGAGGGCCTTGTACGAGCTATAGATGGCCCAAGAGCGTTGATAAAAGACTTTTACAATCAACACATGATTCTTACACCAGGCTCATAAAAAGAGAACTTAACTTACATCCGCATAACGACGATTCCCTGCTGTGCTAACTGCGCCATTAATTTGTCATGATGCTATGAGAAACCGCATCGCGTTATAAATGAGTAAACGGATGTTCGATTATATTGGGATCCCATAATGATACATGTTCTCTGCAGATATACATTATGCAAGGTTGGTATATGCACTAATGCCGAAGTCATGCATTCATAGTTGCTGTTTTATACATACAATAAGCTGCTCCTGATAGATCGACCCTGTCGATCCAATGAGTAAGGTACATAACATTAGTTGTTCTCAATAATCACTTCTAATGTGTAACCACAGTGTGAAATTGCTTATAGTACTTAGAGCATCAGTCGGACGGTTTGCTTACATATGTTTGGTTCCTGAATCGGACAGCAATATATACGTTCAGCATAAACGCCATATAAGGATTTGAGAGGCGAATCATAGCACCATTGCTACTGTGTGCTCATGACTCGTTGGAGCTGGCATATGTGCATATGCCAACCGTGCATAGATGAGGCTCTAGCGGTCTCGTGATGTCATTGGCTGTTATGATTTATTCCCTTTGATTTACGACATGAAGCTACACAAAGAAGAAAGGGGGAAATATGACAAACAAAAGAACGAGTAAGAGGAATATTAATGGGAATAACGTAAATCATGATTGGTTAGGTTTTCATGCATCCGATGTAGAAGTATTCCTAATAATATGCTGTCCTTGTATTCTGTAAATATATTTTGGTCTAAGCAATAACAGCAAAAACAAAATCTATCTGATTCTCGGATCCTCTGTCAGCCGACATTACCAACTGTAGCCACCCAGTTGATTAAAATTCATGAGACTTGCTTATTGAATTCCCAATTTGGCTTCCCTGCGCCATCTCCCCGATCTCTCGCTTGTCAAAGAAACGCTGGCAAATGTATATGATGCCTGTTTTGCAAGCTGAGTCAAGTAGGCACCGTCGCGGAGCCTTGCTAACGCATTGTTCATGCACAATACACAGGCCCTAGTGTTTCGTCAAGCAAACATCCAAGAAAATAATTCTTTCCTCCATAGTCCTCCATTGGGTCTCATATTATTTTATATTATACCCTTTTATCGCTCATATTTCATAGTTTGCAGTTAAATCACAGCATTCGAGCATCCCCATGAGTTCTCAGCGCATCATTAACGCGACATATGGTCGCCACGAGCATGCATACTTTACTATCTATCCGAGCTGTGCCTTAATGACGTTAATTTGTCCGACATAACGTCGGATATTATGCCATCCACTCACTGACTGAAATGTGCATATTCTGTGAAACACTGAGAACATACATACATACATACATACATACATACATACATACATACATACATACATACATACATACATACATACATACATACATACATACATACATACATACATACATACATACATACATACATACATACATACATACATACATACATACATACATACATACATACATACATACATACATACATACATACATACATACATACATACATACATACATACATATACATACATACATACATACGTACATACATACATGTACATACATACATACATACATACAACGTGCATACACAGACATATACATACATACATACATACATACATACATACATACATACATACATACATACATACATACATACATACATACATACACATACATACATACATACAACATACACATACATACATACATACATACATACATACATACATATACATACATACATACATACATACATACATACGTACATACGTATACATACATACATACATACATACATACACATACATACATACATACATACATACATACATACATACATACATACATACATACATACATACATACATACATACATACATACATACATACATACATACATACATACATACATACATACATACATACATACATACATACATACATACATACATACATACATACATACATACATACATACATACATACATACATACATACATACATACATACATACATACAATCCAATATACATACATCCGTACGTACATACATACATACATACATACATACATCACGCCAACTAGGTGTCGGATGAATAGACCAACTAAATAGACTCACTATGTGCCGTTCTTGAGCATTTTTATTGCTCCATGGATTTATTTTCCAGGTGAATTTTTGAATTGGTACGAGTGAGGATCTGTCTGTAATCAGCCTAATTTGAGACAAACAGATGTAAGTAAATTATTGCGACATCTGAAATATCTTGTTCATTCTTCTTGCAAAGTGCATATCACACTATGGCGCAAACCCTAGCAATGGGTCGATAAAGGGTTTATCAGTCGTATCCAATTTATGTATCGTAAGACGAGGCTTGCTGGCATGCTCAATGTTCACGCTGAGAGACATAGATAGTTAACTGCTGTGGACCATGTAAAGATTCTAGACGGATATATTAACTTGTATGTTCGCGCATATTATTAAGTGTGCTCATATGTGATACACAGCAGTAAATCACCACTTGGGATCAGAATGTTCGTAACCTTGCACGCTATAAGATTATTAGTTATGTCATCATTATTATTAGATATTTTCTCACTAAAGTAACAAATCATCTGTGAGCGAGGTTACTGCTGCCTTCTTTTGACGAATGGCTTCATTATACTAGCGCCGTTACAATGCTGAACCTGCATCTGGCTACTAAGAACCATTAGCGCAGTAAGGGTGCATTTCTGCACTTTGTTCACATTACCATCATTTCATTTTATAGGTGCAGAGAAAACGGTCTTTAACTTGTAGCAGGTTTGTAAGATCAGGACTAAGAATTTAACATCATGGCTGGCTCCAACCGATAACGATGATGAAATAGACGCACTTCGTTAGCAGTAACGGAATGAATGCGCACCCCCTATATACTGGAGAAAAGCGCTGACTACGTAATATTCGTAGGTGGATGGCAAATAAAGGGATTAATGCTTAATATTCTACATCCACCAATGTGTCAATGTATCGCCGCTGAATATTATAATTTGAGATTCGGTATCACCAATACCATAATCTTGTGACACAAATCCCATAAGCAAAGGGTATTAGTGAAACAATGACAACAATGACAACAATGACAACAATGATATTAGATATAATGCATACCTATGCATGTGATACTCAACGTGCGGCGAAGGGCGCTTGAACATTCATTTCACCAAATTTAGGAAACCTAGAGAATTATAATGTTGACACGCTACGACCCTAACTGGTCATTACGTTATATATGCAAGTAGATCGTGAATATTCGAGTTGCAATAATTGTAGATGCTTTTCTGAGTGTGTTCGTTGAATTGAGCATAGATATATTGACGCCGCGAGTGTTTCATAGCAGGCTGGTCATGACTATCTAAAAATCATCATATAATTTGAGCAATTGCAGTGATCGAAGAATATATATATTATCCTAAGACAAATGCCAGAGATACCTAAATTTGTTCGAATTTACTCTGTTTTGTCAAGACATTTAAATAACAAAACATATTGTGTCATGTAATCAACCAATGAAGCAGATGCAGCTCAAACAAAACTATTCGTCGCTCCTCCAGCTTATCGTTTGACATGGCTCATTTGAGAATTGCTCTACATGGTGTCTAGGGCTACTAAACACCATGTGGCCCTCCGTTTGAAACAACGGTTACGGCGATGAAGGATGTGTGGGTATGTGAAAGTGGGAGGTTGATTGTAATGTGGAAGGCGCCTACTAACGTGGACTCGTCATATGCCATGGTATTGCTTGCAACAATGGCTGATGCAAATATAAATGCAAAAGAGAAAGTGTTTATTTCCCAACCGCTCAGACTGGGGTCACACTTCGTAGAGTTATAATTAGCGGTTGATAAAATAAGCTCTTTTGTTATGCATTAATAAGCCTGGTTCAACATACTTATGCCCCCCTGTAGTCACATTGGGCATGTGCCCAGTCGATGTATCCACGCACTAGGATGGTTACAACCCGACCTTGTCAGAGTAATACTATCCGCCCACTGGCATCTATTGCTTGTAGTGTCTCTGCTTTACTATGATGAACAGTTGCAGGAGCCTAGGTTTCAGAGCATTGGCACAAAAATACACCCAGATTAAATTTCATTATATTGCCAAGGTAAGAAAATATTGATGCCGAATTGAGCGCCATTATACGCCAAGAAGTGTGCAGTGAAAATTTTACACAATCACCTGCATATTGCTCGATTATTTTCTGCCGCGTGTACGTGGGATTGGCAGGATATCAACTTGATGAAATGCTGACAAATGAATATGCATCTGATTGCGAACTCATCTTGTCTTCTGCTATAGGCAATAATGGCAGAGTTTTCAGCCGGCCACTAAGTATTGGCTAACATCAAAAGTATTCGGTGGAATGGCGGAGCAGTCATTTATTTTTACATACGTCTAAGCAATGATGTTTGACAAAGAGGTAGCTTCGCCTTAGAGATCCGTCGCATAATTAACCTTGCGACTTGGGTAACCATTTAGTTTTTCACTAACACGATGAAAGGAAATTGTACCTTATCGATTTCGCTAAATTGCTAAGCATTATCGTTGGTGAGGCAACCTCAAACTACAGTAGAAGCAATATCTCTCCCTTTGTTATCAATCGTCTTGCGAAAAACTGCCGTTCAGCCACTTGAGCAGCTACATCATAACCGACCTACAACAACCTCCCTCTGTCTTGATTCATCATAGCTCGTTAATCGCAGTTGTGTGTCATCTTCGAGAAGAAAATATTCCGCATTTTGACTCAAAAAAGTAATGTTAATATTTTGGAATTTCTTAGATAGCATGAGGTGCTAAATTAATACACTACACGAATAACCTTATAATTGTGCTGCGCTTTTTTCTAACAACTGGTCCTCATTACATCTCACCGGCTCAGCGTGTGATAACGTCCATTGAGATGCAATTGCCGATCGGCTGTATCTACCATATTCAGGACTTGTCATGGCATGATTTACTTGTCAATTATATTTCCTCACCGTCACGTCCACTCCCTTCAATCATGACCCTCCGGTTATGTGACAAGCTGACGTCTAGTACACTGGAATCGTATAACACCGAAGGCAATAAATGATGAATATGAGTATTGTGAAATGAGCTTTTCAATGAAGGCGGTCCTTGTTCTACTGCAACAAGATGAGAATATGTGAGTGATGAACACGTTCACTTTAAGGGTAGATAGCATTACGGGGTAAATAGCAATTAATCGAAATGTAGACGACAAACTAAGTAACAGCCGATGTCCAGCTCGTGGCGTGAATTGTAATAAAGAGAGGTTATTAGGGTAGGCGTTGTGTGTCGTAAACATCGTCAGTACAGGAATGCACTATTACATTAATAGCAAGCATGGCACCAGCATGGGCTGCGTGTAAACTGTCACATACGTAAATTTAGTAAAACGAGGACCCATTTACAGAGACGCCAGATTTATTATGAGTAAATAAAAAATGGGAGACTCATCATGATTCTCTTACCAAAAAACAATACCCACAAATTTTAGATTTTTATGCCCAACCCCTGCTAAGAAAACATTAGATGCTCTGTGAATCAAACAAAAGTATGTCGTTCTGCGGCTCATCGGATGCGAAAACTTATGTTGCATTTTGGTCATTGGGAATGAGAAGGGTCCCGAACCAGGCTATATTATGGTGGGTTTTACAAGTTGTTGCGACTGTGCGTGTGTGTTTGGGTTACTATCGCAACTGCTGCATCAATGGCGGTCATGTCGTCACTTATTTCACTGACACTGTCAGCGTTCTTGTTCTTCACGAACAGCCGCGCTATAACTTGGTCAAATCCTACAAAAAAAATTCCGACGGAGAATATTTGAGTGGTTAAAGAGACAATATGAAATCGACAATTGCAGCCACTACGTCATCAATGTGCGAACTGATCATAAAGTGGCGTCGCAAGAACGTATACTAAAGAAACTTGTTAAAAACTGTTGGCATCATGATGACAACAAGAAATAAGCATTACTGAGCTTAGCATGCAGCGGATCGGGACTAGATGATAAGGTACCGGGACATATAACAGTATGATCCCCATCACATTACAGCAGGCTTTGCACAATAGAAAAGAAAGGAGAGAGAAACACGCTCGAAAAAAACAAGTACCACTGGAATGTTAATAATCAAATTCCTGAGTCTGAGCTAAGGAGTGGTTAGCATCATTTTCCCCTATTGTACTTGCGAACTAACTCACATAGTTGTAAGTTGATTATTCCGATAATGGCTACATACTTGCTCTCGGTTTAATCCATCATACAGCTCTGCGAAACCGAAAATTTATATACCCTACGGGTATCGACCTTCATCCATATCGGCATGTTAGCCTATTATACCCATCATTACATTCACTGGTCACTAAAGGATGGTTGCTAAATCAGCATTCGGATGTATTTTATGTTGTCGAGCCAGATATGATATTCAGCAGTAAACTACGTGATTATTTGGCAATTCGGAATTACATCTTCATGCTTGTTCGGTCGCTGAGGTGTATAAGATGCCAATAGGTCCGGTCTTAATGCAATCCCTATCGGCGTAATATGTTCTAAAGTGTACTTATGTGCACTTTTTCATATATGCATATACTACCTTTCAGCAACTAATGTGGCAGAATTATAACGAGCAATGACATCAGATAACCAATAGCCCATGGGGACATGGGGGAACTTGGACCAAAATTAACCAAGTTTCTATGGAATTATCGATGATCTAATATTTCCTTCCATGACCTTGACCTTAGTTTACAATCAAGGTCAAAATAAAACCTCTGGGTTCTGAGCATCTTTGACATAAATAATTCCTTTGAGAGTAAACCAGTTCCCAATACGACCATTCAGAACGGACAAACGACTCGATAACAGTCCCAGTTTAACTTTTATCCGTTCGTGACCGGAAATGACGTCAGCGACTTCCCCAACAGAATCATATTTCGGTTGACGCTCTCTATGATAACATTTGACCCACGTTTTATGACCGTCGAACGCATATTGTCGATTTTATCAGCAATCGAAAATGTGACGAAAATTTACTAAGTGAAACTTGCTTTTTCAACTCAACGCTTTGGAAACGACGAATATTTTGATAGCATATGTCAATAATCAAAGTTGGCTAATTGTAACAGATTTTTAGAAAATGTGTTTTTTTAACAATCGGACGATAATTCGTGAATTAATAGCGAAGTTAAAAAGTTTAGAGATTTTGGCTACCTGAAATTTTCGACATGCTACAAGTTTTTTAGTAATGCATTATTTACAATTAGGTATAATCAGAAAATGTTATCAATTACATTACACTTTCAGCATTTGTAAACTGTTTTGAAAAAAGATTTCTAAAGCATAGAGGTATTTAGCATTGAACTTGTGTCATGTTTTGAAAACTTTGATGCTTTCGTGACCGAAACTGACGTCATCGACATCAATGATATCTCAGGATTCGTCTAAATATGTCGCACAGAATATGTGAATAAATTTTTATTACCATCGGACGGTTTTATAAGCGTTCGAAATATTCATGAAACTTTTGTTGACACTTGGACTGATACAACGATTTTTCCGACCTTAAGCGCTTGGGAACTCTGTTGGTTCGATAGCCTGATATGTAATAAAAAAAGTTTGCAATTAGAATAAGCTACACGATGATGTAAATTATGAAACAATCCGACCATTATTAACGGAGTTCAGTTATTCGATGACCTTGAACTTAGTTTAAAGTCAAAACAAAACCTCTGAGTTCTGCGCATAATAAACGCCTAGCGATTGAAGAAAAAAAATTAAAACTTTTAAAAATTGCGACCTGTACCGCAGATGAACAAAACTGTTTACATACATACCTATATACATACATAATGACAAACGCGACTGACCAAGATAACTTGGTGAAGCGATTCGCCAAGTTAATGATCATTTGTGCTTCTGAACAGCATAACTCTGTGCCATAGTATAATAAAATGACCCTACTTCGGACCCCTTAACAAATAAGAGACCAATGGGCAGGCAGAGTTATAGAAGAAGGAATTAATGAGTCGCTATGATTATCATCATAAACAATAGTAACATAAGCGACGATCCGATCCATGCACAACTCACTTTATAGCCCTTGTTTAGTATTTTCAATACAAAAACAAAAATGAATGCATTCCTTCGAATAATGCACGGCATTAAAGCAACGCAATAATGGTGATGTCGTAGTTAGTATTCTCCCAATACTTGCACGCCGCCAACAACATCGGCTTTTGATTCATATGCTTCTATCTACATGAATAACGGCGTCATTTTACCACCATGGTGCTTGCACAGGCTGCGGACAGACTTATAATGACACACAAGGCTCTGCAGGGGTTCGAATAATTTCTCAAACCACCTAAAGAAGCTAACAACCTCACATGGTTTGCTACGACCATGATGAACGAAGCATTTGGAAAGGCCATCAAACAAATCACCAAGGTAAATAATACATGTAGCAGGTGCCTCTGTGTGTATTCTTACACAAAGCAACTATAAATGAATCAAAGTTATGAAACTGTCGAATTGTTCTTATGACGAATAAATTAATGCAATAAATGTTAGTCTCTCGGTGGGTTCTTGTTATTGTGATTGATAGCAAAGTTATGACAACTGTTGAATTGTTCGTATGACGAATACATTCATGCAATAAATGTGAATCGCTCGGTGGGTTCTTGTTATTGTGATTAAGCATTTAATGTCATGTTGTGACCCTGCTCAGGAGGGTTAGACTGTTGCAGCAGATGTCAGTTACCGCACGTGTGAACCAGGCGTAGTCAACTCCAGTGAACAAATGTCAATCTTGTCCATGGAAGAACATGAGTAAAATGAATGAATATAGCAAATCGTGTCACCTCACATAACCTACCAATTCATCCATCCGGTGCTATTTTAACTTATTCCGCGGTTTGTTCAGTCGTGCGCACATTCCGCGTTTACTAAAATACCATTCGGTCACACAATACAAATTCGGTCAACGCTTTACCATTTCCTTATGCTGCGTATTCGGTGACTTCCATGGCAATATTAACAGGAGAGTCATGTTTCGCCTTACGGTTTTACGGGTTTACTATACAACGGTCGTGAGAAGCAAACACTAATGTCAAGCGCTCGCTACATGACAATACAAATGGTGTAGATATTGCTTCGTGACCGCAGCTTGAACAAATAATGATCCCTTTTTGAGCTCTGCTGCGATCATTGCTGGCAAGTATCACAAATCGAATCGTCAAATAACATAATGGCAAAGGCTTGTAGCCAAATGACATACAATTTGTGACTGCGCATACAAATAATGTTCGCGGTTTAGTGTACATGTTAACCCCCCCCCCCCTGCCCTAACTACTAGTATAATTATATATATATAAATATATATATATATATATACATATATATATATATATATATATATATATATATATATATATATATATAAATATATATATATATATATATATATATATATATATATATATATATATATAGATATATATATAAATATTTACAGAAATTTCTATATATAAATATATGTATGAATATATATACATATCTATTTATATATTTATCTATTTATACATATGGTAACTATTTAAAGTATAGTCAATGCGTGACAAACGACTGTATGCAATTACGCCAATATATTACGCCGAACCGATCATATCCATAACAGCCATTATCGATGATGCTTTTTGCTTCGATGATGGTTTGATCGGTTTCCATACTTAGTACATCATTGCACATGTCACAAAGCATGAGCTCACTGTGGTTCGGCCAAACTTATCGCTAGCTTATAAATTGTCTCACTCCGATGGCAGTTCCTGCGCAATGACTTTTTTGGTCCTGACCTAGGTCTGTTACGGCTTCCCGTCAGATGGAACGGATAAAATGGAGAAATATACCCACACCTGAATGAACCATAACCAGATATTGCAATTATGGTCGCTCACACCTCTGTACTATGACCACTTATTTACATTAACTAGCCTGTGTGTTCCTTCTAATTTTTGCCAGCGATTGTAAGGTTCCTATATTCTATAAGGAACCCGTTAACAGCAATAAATGGTCACCTGTGGTGTATATGAGCGGACACTTATTGTATATTGTACATGCATTTTGTGTTTGGGTATATATTTTTTTTCATTTGGCATTTTGTTGATGATGATTATGATGACTTTTTTGGTCAGCACCTAGGTCTGTTACGGTTACTTAATGTAATTGTGCTACAAAGACAATTGTAAACCCACACCTGAATGCTAATAAACCAGATACATCAAGAGGTCGCTCACACCTTAGAATGATGACCACTGGTATTAAAAGCTATGCTAGGTAATGTTCTAATTTTTGCCAGCGATTGTAAGGTATCATATGGACATAAAGGTAACCCAGTATTTTGTAATGCATCATTTTATGTTTTGGGTATATATTTTTTACATTTGGCATGTTTACGTTGATGATGATTATGATGAAATTTCCAGCAGCGCGCAAATAACTTAATGTTAGTGCTACAAAGACAACAAAACGAAAATGCAAGGGTCTCCGCTAATAACGCCTTACATCAAGACCACCTACTTCTTAGAATGATTGACCACTGGTATTAAAAGCTATGCTAGGTAATGTTGGAGGGGGGCTTTGGCAAAGATTTTGGAAAAATAAAAAGAACCTTACATCGTCAGAATCCCCTGTGTCTAACATTTCCAAAAGGATTCGTATGGCAGTATCGGTTGCAGAGAAACCTAGATTTGAATCATTCGGTTGGGTATATTTGAGAAAGGTATCCTTTGATATACCTCTTACTAGTGTTACTGAAATTTCATTTAACACAGATATACACCTTGTCAACCTAATGTTATGTTGACTCTTGAAGGTTGTGTTGTTTGAATATCGGCGCTAATTTGGCGCATTACTAATCGCTATGAACAGGCATGTAGCTATAAGCCTACATAAATGTGATAAACAAGAATAACGGTAACGTTCGTCCAAACATAGAAGGTAGAGTGTATATAGGCCTTAATGAATGGTATTTGATCAAGTTCT
Organism: Urechis unicinctus; assembly: GCA_034190875.2. Classification (NCBI taxonomy): domain Eukaryota; kingdom Metazoa; phylum Annelida; class Polychaeta; order Xenopneusta; family Urechidae; genus Urechis; species Urechis unicinctus. The sequence goes on from CM067349.1 coordinate 8,574,356, forward strand.
GCCGCTGTTGAATACTCAAAGTGATATGAGACTCGCCTTCTCCCCCACTCCCATCTCCCACCACGGCGTATTCACTATAATCAAACATCAGTTTTCCGATAACCAGCAAGTCACGACAACAATCATATCCACACCGTTAGAGCGCTGTTGCCCCCTCCATCATGGCCAAATGTACCAGGTTATGGGCGTGTCAACCCCGTTGATTTACTTAGAGAGTTAGATTGGGCCTAATTTATGTTATTGGTTAGAATCAATGTCCAGACGCTACATATGTATGAGATCAGTGATCACTCAATACAAATTGTCTCCATGAGTACGTTTGTGTCACGATGCTAAACACACCAATATCATATGCTTTGTTTTTAACAGATTCCCTCAACATCATACCTACTCACAACATCTGCAGCAAAGGTTATGATTGGGGTTCCTGCAGGGTACATATTTCGCAATATTGCAAAATGTAGACGCGAACAAAACTAAGTGAACATAAGCCTTAATACTGCATACTTTTTGTGATCGCACAGATATGATATTAAATTAAATGTGTTGTTATGGAGATTCGAGTGAATCTCACGGTGGTTATCATAACATTTATTATTGCCAGATCCCAAAACGTAATTAACTCTCTCTAAATTTACTGGTGTTTTTCATCGAACATCGTGAAAATTCTGCTACCATTTTTGAAAATAATATCCGTAAACTGGAGCCCAATGTTTGGGTTCTGCTGGTTCTAAGGCCGTTGTTAATTCCGATTCCTATTTATGACCAGACGTGTTTTAAGCCGAATATGGTCTTTGATAGGCATTTAAGTCCTTCAAAGCAGAGAACGAGGCGGATTTTGAACAGCAACACCAACAGATGGTAGAAATGCGCATTAGCAGTAACTTACACCGTCCGGCAATAATTTGCAGATTTATGTACACAATGTTCGTAAGCTTTCTAAAAGAATAGATTTTGGTTATTTAATTCATTGCATTTGTTAATGTTATTTGTAACATCAAGTGACCACGAACACCCCTCTGGGCGACTCAAAGTGCAGTAACTGGAGCTTGCAAGATGCAAACAGTAGAGTAAACCTAACACCACCGCTAGATAATGATGTTAGGTGGTTTTGTACTTATGCAATATTAAAACATCTGTGCATCTGCGCAACCGCGTATTCCGAAAATCTAATCGATGTAATTTTTCTTTACGAAGATTATCAGTCCACTCCATAGCTGCTTTCTGTAAAATTCATTTCGTTAAGTCACAATAGGAAACTCGCATAATATCCCCGGCTGGTTGGTTTACCAACAGGAGTCGTGGGCCGCTGAACAGCAGCCGTCCGCTTGTATCTTTACCACGCATAGTACGGAGTGCCCTTGGCAAACTGAGAGGCAAAGATAAATATACTTAATGTGTGCCCATAAGCAATAGTATCTTCCCATCACAAAACCTTAGCAAACACCGATTTTTAATTAAGATTTAACTGGCTTATTGTATTTGCTGACATCGTCGGGATGTTGACCATGAACAAATATAATGTGACAGTCTGCGTCCGTTTTGTAGCCAATAGATAACATTTTTCCATAGATATTCATAACTATCCATATAGGTAGAGGTATCGAGATAGTATGCAAATACTTACTTTTTCAAATGATGTCGATACGAATGATTGCGGTACTCACCAACGTTTTTGGACTACCATTTGTATATATATATATATATATATATATATATAGAGATATAGATATATAGAGAGATAGATATATATATAGAGAGAGAGATATATAGAGATATATAGAGATATAGATATAGATAGAGAGAGATAGAGATATAGAGAGAGAGATAGAGATAGAGATCTATATAGAGATAGAGAGAGAGACAGAGAGAGAGATATATATAGATAAAGAGATCTATATCTCTTCTATATATCTCTCTCAGATATATCTATATCTACATTAATATCTCTTTATATATATACATTTATTTATAGGGATATATCTAATATATATATATATATTATTTATATATGCATTTACTTATTTATTTATATGTATGTAAATATATTTATATCTTTTATATATATATATATTTACATATATATAAATATATTTATATATATATATATTTATATATATACAAATCTATATATATTATATATATATGTATATGTAGATTTGAATACTATTATATTATAATGCGTGCATATATGTATATATTTATAAGTGAATATATATGCACATTTTATATATATATAGTTATATATACAAATCTATATTATATATGAATATATATATATATATATATATATATATATATTTATATATTATAATCATATATATATATAATACACATTGACGTATAGTCATAGATATATATATATATATATATATATATATATATATGTATAAATACATCTGTATATATACATATATCTATATATATATATAATATATATATATATATATATATATATATATATATATATATATATATATATTTATATATCTATATATATATATATATATATATATATATATATATATATATATATATATATATATCTATATATATATATATATATATATGTATATATATATATATTTATATATATTCAAAGTCACACTTGGCTTGAGATTAGTGACATTTACAGCATGCTGTTATAAGTTAAACGACACCCACACTATTGGTAAAATCATTTCCCTCGATCTCATTTTAAGTACAATATTTGATCGCTCCTTGAAATTATGCAAGCTGAAGACGCTTGTGTCTGGCCGAGATCTGCACTAGTCAGCGCTTGCTGTGTTCATCCGATGTTCATTTATCTAACCTTTCCTGCCTTTCGCATGTCGATATTTTTACAACATTCAACGATATGTCACTGTCGCATGTTGTATTGAACAAACCAGAGTTAATAATAAACTCATCAATTGCTGCAACTTCTCAAATCCACAACACATTTTGAGTAGTCCATGTGACGATAATCTTTCCTTAATGCCTATGACCCCAGAGGTGCCACAAATTGCGCATGCGTAGTAACCGCTCCTGAGTAACATATTCCAATCAATCGAGTAACTACAAGATTGCAGCGCCGAATAATTTGTGAATATTGGTCAGTATGTAGAAATAACGCGCTTTTTTGTCTTCATATTGGCTGCAGCTCCAGTAACTTGATGATAATCATCCTGCCAAATACTTGTTCCTACCTTTTAAAAGAGTTGGATTTACTCGCTAGTTGTCAGGGTGTTTATTCGTGCTAAATTGTTCATGTTCAACCATAAACAGTGTGAATGGTGCATCAAATTGCTCGACGACTTTAAACATAGTACTTTTTACTAGGCGCCACTAATCATTAATCAAATACTGCCCTAACAACAGCTGCATATACCTAAGGTATTTCACAATGAAGCCCTGTGTTAGTCCCGACGTAATCATTTTATCAAAACAAATATATGACCTCATAGCACTATATTTCGTGTTCGTTACAACATTTCCTCAGCAACATCGCAAATACAGCGAGCCTGTTATTTTGCGTGAAATTTTTGTCGCTCCAGTGGCTAAAATCTGTAAGCATGATTTCGGATTTCTCATTATCTGCAAATGAAAAACCCAGTAATAGATGTATTATCAAAAATCAGGTGTCAACTGCTTAGGTAAATAAAAAGACGAAATTTGTAGTATCAAACTAGATATCACAAATACACGCAAGCAATGTGCTTACAAGATACCTCAAAAACTTCGTTAACCATCTGTACAGATATGTAGCATTAAGCAAGTTGTAGCCAAAGCTGACTCGCTTGGATATATGACGAGATCAAATGACTGATGTGCTTTATTATCCCCCTCACAACGCTTTATATACATCAGCGGCATAGCACGAGCTAAATGCCAGCCCTTTACCGAAACAGCTATGTATATGATAAAACCAATTATTTCTATATTGCATGTGTTGTCGCGATAGGTACAGATAGAAGAAGGATAGTTGATGGAGCTTGTGACTTATAGTATGTCCCGCTTTGGGACATACCACATATATGCAGTTAATTGCGGTACATTTACATACAACATTATGCTACATCAAAACACTGCTTCATTGCTATGTTCCGCAGCCCCGTGCAATTGTATGCAATATACACACCGCAAGCATTGCAATATTGCCATGAAACGCTCAGCGCTGTGAGAGTAATGACGATAGTTTTAGAGCAGTCGGGTGGTTTTATGACGTTCACTTGTTTTATGGCGTACATTCATGCGCAACAAAGGTTCGGTCAAGTTGAGAGGGCTGCATTCTTATGCTGAGCGAGTCAGTCGATACTTGTAGATCAGAGGTGGTCAGGGACAGGAGAATGATAACGCTGAAGTCGGGATGGGGAGAGCTTGGCATGACGAAAGGTGGCGAAAGTAACATGCAAAATAAAATATAATATGCACATAGAGTGTAATCGATGTGCGTTATTAGCGATAGCCAAAGGCCACAAAACATGCGCCTAGTAAATGTACCGTCACCAATGAATGCAGAATTATAGTATAAGTCATTAGAAAAAAGAACACACGCATCTCAAGCTTCCTGGTCATCATGCTACCAACGGGGCACTGAGCAGTTTTTATTGCATGTGCTGTTCTGTCTTTCTGATGTATGTACCGCTCGTAATGCCCAATATTATGGTAATTGCAAATGCCTTATTGGTCCCCATCGTGTCAAACCAGTCAGCCAAGCCGATCTTGACGACTATTATTGTGCCTATAACTAATTTATTTTGACATAGGGACGGTATAAAGCTGAATACGCGGATGCTCCTGAGCATTGCCAATTGGAAACGTCTTATATAAAAACGCGGTACTGAAAATAAGAATTACTTTATGTACAAATGCGTTCCGAGCATAATGTTTCTATTTGTGTTGACATATAAGTATCACTGTTTTTCATTTGTTAATAACAAACTATGAATACAATAACTGAATTGTAGAACTTTCGGATAAAGGTAAATCCATATAACGAGTAAACTCAAAAACTTAACGATCCACTTCACGCGTCGGTTACACACCATGTGAACGAAGCGGCATTAGACAAATATACCAACAGGAAGGTACACTAACTCACCTGCTTGTTCGCTTAAGTAGTTAATTACTTCGTTTGTTCGCAGAGCCAAAATACAAAGACATATTAATATCCATTCTTGTTTACACATTTCCCCTTTTCAACACCTGGCATTCTCTACGTGAAATACCGATAAGGTCATTCACCGGTTTTCTACACCGATATTAAATCTGGGCGGCCCTCAGACAAGAGTGTGGCATGTAATCATTGAAAAAGAGAATAATGAAATAACAGTAAGAGGTGATTGGGATGTGGGAGATGTGCCACACGTGGCAGCAGCGGCATAAACGCATAATCTCGTGATGAAACGTCATCACGACATAGCCGGAGGTGGTTGATACACTTAATAATCAATGCGTGAGTTTATGGGATGCCAATGTAAACTCAAACCTATTTTCAGAGGTTGTCACTTCGGTGTTTCAAGACGGCGTGCCTTTAAATATATAATGACAGTGATATTAATATACCAAATTTCTGGCACGAAATGTTAGACGTACCAGAGTAATGATGCCCGGGAACTAACCACTGAACACATTGTGAAGGACATCATTACTTTCAGCGCATAGCCTATTTGGTATGTTAATTGTATGTTCAGAGTTAGTGGGATCGCTAACTGTTTTGACTCTTGGCCACAATCACCAAATTCATCCCCTATTGAAAATTAAGACAGACTAATGTGCATGCTCGTTACATGACTTTGGCCTGCATCTGTCAGAATAGATTCGTGACGCAACTTTATGCTATTGCTTCTCGCAAAACAAGCGGCGGCTCATTGACTACATGTTTTATACACACTTAGATATTATCGTGACCTTCCCAAGATGCATGCGGCAGAGTATAAAGTGCATTTGATATCAATTTGAGCTCATTACCGAAGGCTACAACCGTTCCGACAATTCGTGGCCCCATACTAATAGGCTCCTTGTGGAATGCGTTGAGTACAAATTGAACACTCCATGGAAGCCTGAGCTATGATGGACGACTTTACCCAAGTAAGAGTAAATTCGATCAACAATCACAATGCATCACTTAAGGCAGATTTCCTTCGTACTGTCCTTGGTCATAAAACCTCATGCCACAAATTTCTTTCTTTACTAATGAAAAACCAAAATTACATTTCTCCTTGAGGTTAGCAAGTCACGCTAGAAAATGCTGCTTTGCTTCATTTACAAAACCGTCGTTAAATACCATGTATGGATGTTTATTAGACCGGATCATTCTGAAAGTCTTCATAAGAGTTAGACATTCAATGGAGATAAAACCATTCCTGTTATTCTAACTGGAGCAACTTGTGCTCGGTAGTACCTCATGATACAGATCGATTATGCAATAGATGGACTAGCACACAAACCCAAGTATCTACCAGCCGATTATATATCATATTATATTTGTGAACATCGACGGGGACATAACAGATACAGGCTTCATTGTCGAATATAGAAAAGACGATGTGTCACAGCGACACTGTTGTGCGGATAATGCTTTGTTGGTATATCCTTTTGTCACACTATATATCTAACCTCATTAGGCATAAACACTGCTAGTTTATTGATCACTTGATTACCTGCTTTGCTTGGCGCATTGGGTACTACAGCTTAATGTTTACTATCGAGACAATTGCGAATCTTTAAGTTCAGTAGCCTACAGCTATTCATTGGTACTTTGGTAACTTATTGTTAGATAATTACGTTTATTCTTGCCCTAGCCGCGACAACTATATTTGATGAATCAGATAAGGTCAGATAGGACTTCATATCGTAGCTCCGTTGTGCGAAAAGGGACTGCATAAAATTGGACATATCTAAGAGCTAAGAAATAGCAACGGCTTTTTAAAACTTGTCTAACTGCCCTAACCTTTTCATTCCAAAACTTTGGGTGACCACATAGTTTATGCAAATATAGCTGCTGTATTTAAACCCCAAAACAAACAAAAAAGTTACAGTGGGTATTAATGTGTTTACAGTGGAAAACGCTGTCACGACGAATAATTCAATCCGCGGGTGGACGTGGTATGAAAGCAGATGCATTACTGAAGCAATATTGAGAGCAAGCATAAGCTGCTCGCTAGACGTAAGATCTCATTTGCATTGCTTGCTTGTCTGTGATTTGACATTTCTGTGCTTTTTTATTTCAATAAAAGAGTACACCACGGTTTGACGAGCGGCACGTTCATGCCGCAGAAGATAAATCTGATCGCTATCGGACAATTATCAATATATGGTATGACAAGGACTACGTATGGTTGGATAATTCGCCTACAGGTTATATCCCCTACCAATCTCCTCGGCAGGCTCAATTAGTGTTTCTATTCAGCAAAACAATCGACAGTGTATGCTTTATTCAGGCAAATGCATCAGTTCAGCGGGTTTGCTGTATATGACTACTGTGCACAACTGATATGTAAAAGCCAAGTTAGTGGTGTTGCTGTCTGTACGTGTTGTCCATTATTTCCGGGCTATCCTATGCCTTGTATATATTCAACGTTTTATCACAGTAATAATAGTATCATTTCACATGATCGTTTTGGAAACTACATGCAGGCTGATAACCAGTGACACGCTCATTATACCAAACCACCCACTATTCAGTTACTACCTGCAATCGATAACAAATGGCATGCTTTCTAATGGTATCGTATCGTTAATTTTCAAACGATTGACCAAAGAACGTTCAAACGTACAGCTCTAACGGATGTGGCTCTCATACCAACAGATTGGCGGTTGTCATACTATAACATGCCCGTATCGTGTGAGGTGAAGTGCTCTTAGAATTAATATATATGCGCTGGCCTAACGATAAATGAAGAATCATTGCAGGAGGGTAAAATCGTAAAGTTATTGAGAGGGAGCTTATTTGTCACTGGTAATTGCTGTCAGAAAGACAATACATTTTCCAAACATGATGGGAAACCTCTATTACATACAGTCTCAATATTAATGTTACGTTTTGTGCGAAATCGGAATCTTTTTTCGTGCGCCATATTTTCCAAAATTAACGCTAATTGACTTATTATTTTCTCGGCATCTTTTTAATCATAAATAATATTCTGCGTACTCCGCGGATTTTGTGAGCGAATTGTTATTTTGCTATGATATCACCCACCAATGGTAGTTATAATGGCCATTGTGATGATATCATATCAATAGGATGCTTGCAATACGACAATTAGCTATGCGACCAAGTTGTTGCTATAAGAAACGGAAAAGGCCTTGCTGACATGTGTCTCAATAGCCATTCATACAATCAATATTTATTGCGAGTGCTCACAGTCGATGGAATTATTCCTGATACATATAAACTGGCCTGTGTATAACTCTTCTGCTGGTGAAAAAAAATTAAACGCCAGAGTACTTATCCCCGACCGCATATCACATGGGCGTTTTGTCAATAGATAGGTATGTCGGGCAAAAACGAAAAGCAGCATATGCAATATGGCAGGAATTGGTAGGTACTGTACTAATACCAAAACAGTTGGTCGCAACATAAATTGTTAAATCGATTGATCGACATTTGGGTGTTTGCATAGTAATATGGTTCCACAGTTTAGCAGTGACAGCATATTTCAATAGCAGACCGCAGATCAGAACAACGTATTACTCGAATGTCCTGACGCTGTGAGAAATTCCGATTAATGCTGTTTATACATAGATATGAATCATGATTTCCTGGTTAGGCTAAATTTTGCAAGCAATCAATATCACAATGGATGGAAATTACCACTGTTTTGTCTTTTCATGCCATAAAGGTATTGTGATTGAACGTATCGCGTATTCTTCTAGTGATAGAAGTACATCAAGCCATTAACCATGCCCGAGCATTAATTTTCCTTCTCCTCTAGAAATATAAATTCTCTACGGGGAATATTCAGATGCGAAATTTTTAGAGCTTGCCATTTGATTGCAGAGCTATTCAGCATCGTGCAGCAGTTCATTCTTCTTTCTCAGAGCAAGCATATTCTTTTACCCACAAAATATAAGATTGGCCAACCGATTTGCCAAGTTTAGATATAATGCGTTTTTCCTTATGTCAGAATTTCTTAAGCAATTAGTTATCCAGGGTTTTCCCCATTCTTTGTTCGCTTTTTGGCCGGGATCACTTTAGTTGGTCATGATCTATTATAAGTATTGGAAAATTTTATCAAAAATTGTCAACAAGCGTAACTCGGTTTTCAAAGTTACCAGACCGAGCACTAATGCAGATATCGCTTCATCGTTCAGTGTCCATGCATTTGCTGTAATGCTCTACCCCATTCTTTGTTAATGAACTTACAGCGAATACGGGGAGATGGTCCCTAATGTCATTAATGAGTATACCACTGCTTACCTTACGTGTAATCTTTTAGCTGAATATGTTGTCAATAAGTTAAGCACTCTCTTTAATTTTTCGTGTGGGTTTTGTGATCAGAAGACATAAACCTACTCTGAACATTTGTCCGTAAAACACATCTGCGCCCTCTTCCGTGTTCAACTAATCGATACTAATATATCCACAGAGACAAACAATGATGCAGTCTAAGTTCCCATGTATTTTTGAAAGATGTTCATTGAATGCATTAACACTGGGATGTGGAGCTCTATAAATGCATCCAGCAATAACTTTAGTATATCTAGCAGTAACTAGCTGGAAACAAAAGACAGTTATATATTGGTGAGCTTATTGTTGCAATTATGGAATTATTGCCATTACATGCATTAATCTTTGCATTGTTGACAAACAAAGCAACACTACCAATAAAAGTTTGCCTGCAATTTGCGAGAGAAGTATAGCCATTGATGACACAATCGTTCATATAATCATTATTAAGCCAAGGTTACGTTATAGCAACAATGTAAAAATTATATGTAAGTCTTTACAGGGTAGTATTCTGTTCTATTTAACTTATTGCTGTTATTAAAGAATTATGTTTTCCCTTAATGTCTTCGTTTAACGAGGATATCTTGTGGTCTGACTTGTTTATTGGTCCTCCACAAACGATGTTGTCTATCTATGTTATTTCCGACATAGACCTTTTCGTTTTCTTCAATGAAAATTGATATGTCGTTTTATGTTCTTTCGTCAATACTTGGGTCTTTAACTTTGTTCTCTCTCTATATATATATATAAATATATATATATATATATATATATATATATATATATATATATATATATATATATATATATATATATATATATATATATATATATATATATATATATATATTTATCTGCATGTTTACATTTCTTAAATATGTATATATCGTCTTATAATGTGTTTGTAGATATATACATACATATATATATACAGTTACCGATTTTCACCGGGAAATACTGTGATTTTCGTTCTTTTCCTGGCACTTTGACTGCCTTTGTCATTTTGGCTTGGGTACGCATTCTCAGGCAGGCTGATCTACACGTAACGGCTTATGCTGCACATCCGGGGATTTCGCTTGCAACGTTCCAGATATTGAGCTTAAGAAATATATTTTGAGGCACAGTTATGTCTTGATTCTTATTTGACAGCAATAATAACGAATCGTCGACGTCGGGCTGCTTGTCATGTGCTACATGACGTTTAACGCAAACAGGTATCTCTTTTGTGGTCAATGTGATTTGCAGGTATTAACAAGCCAGACAGATTAACCTTGCCGGGACAAAAGAGGCGTTTTGACGAGAAGATAATAAGGCACCGAGGTAACAGTTAATCACAGGCTACTTTGCAATTTTTGTATTACTCTATGTGACATATGTAACACTGTACGGATTCTGCACAGAGGCATGAGTCACTGATGTGATAAATATGCGTAATGCGATTACTCGGGTCATAACAGTCATATTGGATATTCTGGTCAGCATGTGGGCGCTCTTCTGGATGATCATTTATTCCATGCATGATATTCCCGGCCTCGACACTTTGTAACGTCATTAGTGATCTGTCAAATATATGACATTAACCAGTGATAGTTTGTTTAGCTTGATATGTACCAAATTAACCCTGCCATGCAAACCGCCCATCGGAATCTAGTGCTTCGACCTAACAAAGCCTTTCCCATTTTGACTATAACTTTATTTTCATTTCAACAAATAAAGATGGTGAATTTTCAGTCAATTAATGACGAAAACAATCTTGACGCTGTTCAGTCTAATGAGCGACGGAACGGTGATACGAGGCTACCTCTTAATCACTTGCAATGTTAACGACATCAGTATATTTGATTTATCCGTCTGGCATTCCACGGATTTTCGTTTGATATTCGTTGACGCTCACCGCTTGTACCGGTCTTGTACCGGTGATAATGACTAGTCAACATACAAGTATGCATTCGTTATTATGTCCATATTCCCCATGTCTCCAGGCCCGGCTTCCTCACATATCGTCTTTAACGCACAACCATGCATCAGAAACAAAATCAAATGAAAAAAAGCTGTGTATGCCATTCCCGCGACGTAACTGCATACTCTTTTAGCGCCAACCATTTGCGCCTTTTGCGGCCTCGACATTGACTAGCTAGCACAATAATACATGAATTACATCCACTGTTTAAAGTTGGATTCTGTTTTTCATAATGAAAGGTGCATTCTTTCGATAACTTCATGCCTCTGAGTTGACTTCAGAATTGGTAACCAGAATACGGACGATAAGGACGATAGAATGAGTAAGGGGCGTGAATGTTCATCACATTCGCGTGAAAGCAACGACAACAAAACCACGTGTCGCGTTTCCCTACAGGAGTGCCTAACACTGCACTCACTAAGGGTATATGTATGCTAAAGGCATAATTTCACGATTTGAGGTTGCAACTGTCCCCGAAAATGAATGCATCGACAAGGCAGAGCAGCATTACGACGGAAACAGATAGTAAGCATATAGATTACGGCATTTTTTCCCATTTGAACAACGTTTCAAGAAAGTGACATATTACATGAAGCCATAAGACAACTTTGAGCCGGTAATGACTTCGGGGAGCCTGGAACGCTTCACTATCCGGAACCCAACACCTCGACGTCTCACACCCCCACATCCTCCCAACTTTTGAAAGATAAAGTCACGGCATGAAATGGCTGGGAATCAGCTGGGTCATTTACAGCATTCTGCATCGGCTATAAGCGGCATCTAGCCGAGGTGCCACGCCATTTAATCAATGAATTTATTCATCAAAGTAGTGACTACGCCAAAGCCCATGACCCAAAGGTTCGCAAATGGTATGTCCATATCTATCCACGTTTAATTACGCCAGATTGTGCAATGCTGTTATGTTGCTATGCACAGTGCATATTCGCACTATTTGCATGCTCAGTCGTGCCGATTAAAGTGGGGAATAATCATAAAGCGGTCCGGTGAACGACGCCATGTTGATACATGCATCGTTGACTCATAAGGGCCGATTGGCGTCTGAAATAGGATTAAGTGTTTTTATATTGGATTTCTGAAGGTCTGTGTACATTGCAAGTAATTGGCTAATACTTGCAATACGTACCAGGCAAAGCTTATTACGATATATTGTACACAACTTCTTATTACCCTGGCAGGTCTCAATGACAATGTGATGCACAATTTACATGCATTGTTATATTTCACAGAGATCGGATATTGAATAAGGCAAGCTGAATCCAGCCTTGTTCTATGTAGTACTAATATACCTCTGAAAGGAACCGAATGAACCCTTCGCTGCGACAAAATGCATGACTGGTTCAATCATAGTAACAGTGCAACTTGTTGCATCGACTATTGGGTTAGAGGCAGGCGAATTTATTTCGACCGTGTCTTCCCGTACCGAGGTTTATAATCAAAGACTTTTCTAAAACCAAAAGAGTAGTTTGTGTTTGAATGTTTGCAAACAACGCGCAACAATAAATGCCCTGCGTGCGTTTGTGCAAAGGATGAATGTGAAGAGCTGAATGATCACCAAAATGCCATTTGTTGACTTAACTCCCTCTGTGACATATATATAGCTTTTTTTGTAGTAAATACTTACAGTCTGTATGTAAATTATTTACAGGGTTTTCTAATAGAAAGTTGAGCATCCCAATATCATAAAAGCCTATTTTATTGTTATTGATCGTGGACGAATATGTCCCACTTAGCTAAACCGAGACAGTCTAATAAACAAGTTATTGCCCCAATCATTCGGCTCGGCTGCAGTCTAAATGCTCTTTATTTCTTGAAATACAGTGGTTGATGCCAATGGTGCACTAATGACCTGATTGGCTGCCTTTAATGATGCTTAGTCGCTACTCAGGGTCAGGGTTCTTTGATGTTCTGATTCGAAAAGCTTTAAGCACGATCATTTAGTAGGAAACGTAACATGTAATGGGGAATGAGTTGGAAATACACATACACTTTTTCAGAAGGTTGTGGGGCCACATTGCTTCAACCACAGTGCTTGAACAGAACGATATCCAAGGTGGTTAAAATAGTGGAGCATTCATCAGGTGAACATTTTATTAATAGCCCAACTACTTATATATATAAATAAAGATATATATAGATATATATATATATATATATATATATATATATATATATACATATATACATACACACAGATATATATATATATATATATATATGTGTATATATATATATATATATATATATATATATATATATATATATATATATATATATATAATATATATATATATATATATATATATATATATTCATATTTTCCTCAGTGCTATTATGCACTCTTATGATGTCAGTGCTAACGTATATTTCACTGTTTCTTGACGCGGAAGCGTAATATACTGCTGAAAGCTAACATTCCCAGACAGAGTGCACGTGGACCACAATTAGAACTCGAATGATCTCAAATATTACTAAATGTATGAGTTGACAAGCTGTATAAATGAATCGCTATCATAGTTAAAGTCGTGATCGCCTTCGTGCTTTTTATTTTCCTCCTCTTCGTTTATGTTAGCCACATGGGTCAACAAGCCTATATTTACTATGAATGTATACGATTTAATTAACTGTCAGTATAATGTTAGTATTTTGGTTATAGCTTGGTGTGGCTAACGCTAATCCTTGTATTCACTCTGCCCGATCACGATATGCTCTCGGCCAATGGCAATAATATTACTTGTATTTGCTTTAATATAATACATGTTGCACCCGTCTCCGTTACCATCTCGCGTCCCCTAACCCTAGGAGATATATGGCGCATGGAAGTAGGCTGCTTACTTCAGCAAGTTCGGAGCACCAGAACATATATAGTATGGCGATATCGTGCAATGGCGGTCATCCATAGTACAGTGGATATAATCACTTCATTGGTATCAGCATGGGGAACGGTACCAGCCATTGACGGTATAAGCCGAGGTTTTCTTCTTTTATAGCGTCTAACTTCTTACGTTATGAGAAGTCATAACAACTAGAAACAACTATCTGGCATTCAACAGCTGTTTTCGTTTGAAGTATGATACAATAGAAAAACATTTATCCTGCGGTTGATTATTAAGGAACTGGTGATGCTAACAATCTTGAAAAGCTCTCGCGAATAAAAAAAAATCCGTTATTGGAGCCCGTCAAGAAACCAACCAATGAATCGATGTGTCATTGGTGAGCAATCAACTGCGGCCAGCTATTGATTGTACCACAAACAGATGTAAATAATGGTGGAGTGCAGTCTAATACAATAGGCTGCTAATAATTGCACTGAAATTACGGAAACAATTGGCTCAATCTTTAGACCAACGCATTTGGATTTGTTTCCATGCGGCATAACACCCTGACATTATCAGTAGTTGTCGTTTGCAGTGGGTCAACCACTCAACAATACTGCGCACGTTTTGGCTAGTACCGGGAACCGTCGATTATTAGCAGTCTGTCTTGACTGTTGACAGCTTACTCAGTGGAAAGGGTCGCTGGTCAGTGGATGGGCGGCCCGCAGTGTTGCTGACAAGTAGGGTTTTATGCCCGCGGAGTGATGTAAGCCATCTAACATAACGAATGAGATCGTGCGACTTCCGCTCATGGGCACGGCTCATTAGCGACGGCTTTTTACCGTGGTGTCAGAGATGTATGTAGAGCGAGAGGCAGAAGTAATCATCATAAATCTGACCAGTGTTGCGTGAACGTTAGAAATACAAATGAGGCAATTTGCATTTGGCCGGTAAACATAGTTACCAAAGTGAAGGATATCGTGGTTGAGCCATTTTACTTGAGGGAAGATACCTAAACTTACCGCGCATCAATGAAATCATAGAGGAAATGATAACCTCGGCGGCTTTGATAGTCCAGAATTAAGAGTTTCGTTTATCTATGCGTATTGTTTCATGCTGAATAATTGCAGGGGATTTTATAGATCATATGCAATAAAGTTAGTGACAATGTGTCATTACCGTTCCATTGTTCTTGTATTAAATTGGGTCTCAAACCATAGGAGGAGTAGTGGAAGCTACGGAATCAATCAAATTGCAAAATATATATTTGCATTTAGTGTTGCATGGCATGTTTTGGAATAGAGGCGTTAGTTGCCCATCGCGCTATATAGAAAAATTGCATCCTTATGGTATTGCCAAACAGGTCCATGTAAGAGACATATGTCTATTGTAAAAAACACAAGATGGAGCGTACTGGGTCATATTTTTGCTATTAATAAGAAAAGGTCTACTGTATCGTCATATATTAATACATCACTATCGTAATACTAATTGTGATTATCATCGTGAGTTTAATTTACCCGCCCCCGGATAACCGGGCCATTGGAGCAAACAAGGCACTGTAGTTTATGAAGTTGGCTGCAAATATTTTGTTTGCTAGGAGCAATAACTTGGATATTGCTTGAGTTCGGCTTGTCAAAATAAATTCCATATATTTGCTTAACCGACCTTGGGTATCTTTTAGTTGTTTTTGATGTATATTTGCTCTCGGGTAATTACGACGAGAGTGCCAGTATCCTTGGTTTATTAGCCGACCTCTGTTGCCCACTATCCCAAATATAAACGATCAATGGCTCGAATAAATGTACCATTAACTCTCGGGTTCAAAATCGATATTAATACAACAGTTGTCTCACTACAGTAGACAAGATTGGTCGTGGTAGAGTAAGAGGCTATATATTTCTTCTCCATTGTACATGTATAACTCAAGCATACGCAGACACTGCACATTAGACAAATACACAAGGCTTGCTTAAATGCAAACCATCAATTTGATATAATTCATCATTTGACTTTAACGAGTTTCAAATAGCATCTGTAGCCTCAGACAATTGTTGGATTGAAGCGATGACGCAATTCAAATTAAGATAAGATGCAACTATATGATGATGGATTTGGAATCGCTTTATAACTCTTATTCTACCTGATCCAGTCCACTTTTGCGTAGCTACCGTTTTAGCGCTCGGTTACATAACTGTCATTTAGCTAAGTAGTGGAGCTAGCCATATTTCAGAAGTTCCGGCTTTCTTAAGACAGCCTGCACAGAATATTGACAAATCCGTCACTCATATTTTCTTGCTAGGCTTTTGGCCTCATTTATGACGACTTGCGTTGTATAATTTACATTATATTGAATATTGACATATTCGACGCGCTTAAGTAAACGTTAGTTTAACAGAGCTGTAATCAGGGCGTTACGTAGGCAGGAATCATCATAAGCAAGCCAAATGACAATGAGGAATATGACTGCGTGTAGAGGCATCAGAACAGCACCTTAGTGTTGGTAATGATAATAATGACAATGGCCAATGATTGAAAGTGACACTATGACGTCAGATGCATTGAAAATAATATGACAGTTGCGACAAAACGGCTAATTGGTGCTATCTGCCTAAGGATATAAAGAACTGTAATGATGCACAGTGCGATTAATCTTCAAATGCAATTAAGCCCACGCCTGTTGATGTTTGATCCCTTGTAATAAGTCTGTTTGCTTGCATACCGAAATAGAGGTAGTTTCAATCTGCCCATTATTTAATATTCTCGTTAATGCCTTAGCTTTGCAAAATCTCGGTTTGCAATTATTGCTCCGGCACGACGTGTTTTCAGGCAACTGAATTAAAAAACGCAACACAAAAAATGACACATCCTTTATGGTTTTAAGGGCCTCATGTTAGTTATTTCCCGTCATATATCATATCCACTTTTATTTATTTTTTTGATGGAGAGCGGTTGTAGCATCTCTGAAGTCCTCCTTGACAATTATTATACTGGTAATGTGAAAAATTGATGCGTTTTGTACTGGAAACTATCTTAATGTTACAAATCCATTTGTTATTGCCTGAAAACACAATGCTTATACCATAATAAACAACCGATATGTATGATTAGTACCCTTACACACGTGCGAGTCACATGGCTCTAATTTGGCTTTTTTTATTTGATGTAATGATTTAATGTAAAATCCTCGATGAAATATTAGTTGAAAGTGCATTATGCTATTTATCCTCTTGCTTCCTATGTAGGGATAGAGGTGGTTTAGAAAGTGCATGTAAGCAGTAACTATTCTCTTGACACGCTGGAAAACGTTGATTTATGGAGAGTGCGCTTGGGAAAATCTTGTTCGTGCTTGTTGTGTTTCCTACTTCGTAAAAAATACTTTTTATTAACAGGCATATTGTCTCACTTAGCCAAATGATACTATATGGGTTGGTGTCATTCAAATGCATGTGACATACAAGTCATGCATATTAAGCTGTGACTACTTTGATCTACTCGCCCAACATTCTGGAATGCCGTTTTTTTACGGGAACTGACGTTAAATTGTTTCGCATTTAACCAGGAACGGGTCATAGCTTAGATACAGTTGATAAACTACCTATATCTGTAAATGCCATTTGCTTTTTGAAAGTACAAAACAGCAAAACTTAGCATCTCGCAATGGAATTCAACAGTTTTTTGTACCGTTAAGTATTCTCTTTATTAGAGCCATCCAATTGGCTCGTCGATTAACATTACATGATACAAATCTTTCAGAGTTACGATACGTAGCGTTGTATAATAACCATTGTTAGGGCTTTGGCATCGTTGTCTGTTTGTTACGGCTTATTGCTCGAGATTTGGTACGACATTGCTGTCATTATTGATTGATCTTCAATAAAGCTTTTTTTATAACCATTTTAATCGCCACCAGCTATTACCACAGGGTAGATAAGGCTAATGGGCAGTGTTATAGTCATCATCAGATGTTTTTACACTGGAGAATAGTCGGTGTAGAATAGCTAACATCACACCCAGGTGTTTCACATAACTCAGACGCGCCATTTGCGGCACGAATGAATCATATGCCTGCTGATCTTTTATTAATCTTTTGATTCATTTTGTGTGTGCATGTTTTGAGCACCGTTTGCATCAGTTACTTCCAATCAAAACAGCTGAAACACTTAACGCAAGTTAGTTGCAAGAGTGTTGTTGAACTGCTTAAGCTTTCCTGTTATCGTTCATTATTCAGAAAATGATGAATCATTTATAATGAGGCAACTACAGATATCTCAAATCCATAGGTGCATGTTTTAGGCTATACCAATATAATTACAAGAGGATTGTGCGCCATGGTTGCCTTTAGGGGAGCATGCTAATGAGGACTCTAAATTGATGTCGTTTTTGCTGGATGAGTATTGATGAAATATGCGGCGTCACGTTCTTAAGCGTGCAGACTAACCATGAGATCCCTCTTAAGTGATAAAATTACATTGAAACATAGCCCAAAGTACTGTGATAAAAGCATTAGATGACAAAGTGTATAATATCTTATAATAATAATAATAATGATAATAATAATAATATATTGCTTGTAACTTCAACAAGTAAATATATGCAAGCAGAAAGATGTAGACATCTGATGATGTATGGATCCTTATAATTATTGCAGCATGTAAGTAAGTGCACAGAAACACATATTGACCCAGCAGTACGTGGAAATACTCCATATCTAACATTGTGTAATGACCAAGATTGATATTACAGTGCGTATAGTATTTAGCGCACGGACAATCATGCTTGTTAAGCAACAATACATATTTATTGCTTCACTACAATTTATTTTACAACAATATCCATCCCGTCAATCCATTGTGTTATTCATCTCTAAACTAATTTACCAATCAAGGTACTTTCATCAATGTCATTAGGACGAAAGGAAGCGTTATTCGCTAGATGCAATAATAAAAACTCCACGCTGCTGTAGAACGGCGGTAGAACCAGCCACCGCATTAACTGATCGCCTTAGATTTGCGACATAT
Source organism: Urechis unicinctus (assembly GCA_034190875.2). Classification (NCBI taxonomy): domain Eukaryota; kingdom Metazoa; phylum Annelida; class Polychaeta; order Xenopneusta; family Urechidae; genus Urechis; species Urechis unicinctus. Next base: position 8,593,604 of record CM067349.1, read on the forward strand.
CTCCGCATTTGTCAGACTGATCCAATTGGCATTCAGATACTTTCGCAATAATGCTTCCTAAGATTGCCACGAAATTGAAATACATGCAGCAAAAGTATGAGTGAAAAATACACAGTGATGATAGATGGGACGACTCCAACTATGGTAAACCTAAGAGTCATTCAATTTTACCAATATTTGCTTTGTGCAAGAAGCTGAATGTTATCTACCTATATGCGTACCAAAACATCGACGAAAGTGGAGCGATTGATTATCGCCGGTTGATTCATGCCTATATGGATGTATGAAACGGTCACAACCGATTTGTACGTCCATGTGTGCTCGCAATATGCACATATACATAACATGCCAATTGTACATGGGAAGTTATATCATCGATTGGTCGACATACCCGTAAAACCAGCGTTGCATTGAACACAAGTGGAGAACAAGGGACAAGCCGCGGCGGATGCCACTTCCAATCACGCTTGTTGTCGCTATGCAAACGTTAAATGACAAATATAATGGCCGATTCATGATACGCACTAACCTTGTTAACACTGGTAACCCTCGTGCTTGAAAACATGTTACCATGTAGAATTTGACATCTTCTGTAGAATGATTTGTATTTACGCAATATTGATCGTGAGTACGTGTCGAAAACCGTGCACCAGGTTGGAATCGATCATCACTAGTATTGGCCTTGGCCCTCCCATGAATATCGCATACGTTAGGCTTTTATGTCATCACATGCTGGAATTGCTTTTCAATTTCCGATACACTACGTGCCAATATAGAGTATAATGTGAAAACAGTCACGCTGCTAACTGTTTTTAGCTAACTGCTGCTAAGTATTGTAGTCGTTGTTTGTAATAATCCTAGCTTTTCATCGAGATGTTCTGACAGTGTTAATGATGATTGCTGTCTCTGGACATTTCTGTATGCAACTATTACATTCGCCAGACATCGCTTATGGCAGGTGCAATTATCGAAGGTTGCATTAAGATTCACTGCAACTACTCATCAGAATGAAAATCAATCGTCAGATAGATAACAGATTAACAGAGTCAACTATCCTGTTCATCATATGGCCTACAGTAATTACTCATTTGTATGTACTATGCGAACCTACATGCTTGCACAGGTACTAGAACTGCAATGACACAATACTATTTTATCAGGCCATGTAGGCCACAAAAGGGGCTATTAAAAAAGTGCTAGTGTAAAAGTTAGCCATAATTATTGCCGTTATGTTTTGGTCCCTATATATCGTACACAGAGAATTAGCTATATTGACATATCTGGCATTTCAAAAAAACACCTACAAACACTTGTAATTTATCTTTTCATGCGCGAAGATTTATGTTATCAAAGTAAGCAGCGTGTAAACAAGGTTATGGTTGGTGCCGAATGTATTTTTTTTCCTTTTGCTGCTCATGTTTTTCCGACAACAGAGGACGGCGTTTCTGGCATTTTTGCACCAATGCCTAGAATCAGTCGGCTTATTAAAACCAGAGACAGCTCTGCCTTTTTTTGTCAGCAACGTGTCTGGCACAAAAACCGTCCCATGCATGCATTCTATTAAGCCTCTATATTGAAACACAATACGTAATGTGTCTATAGATGACTTGATCTATTTATGCGGTAATAAACATAAGACGCGGGCAGAACTTAAAGACGGTAGTACCTAGTTTTAGTTCATTATATACTTTTTCGCCTGTACCGCTGAATCACCTCAGAGATTTGCTTAACGTAAATGTTTAATATGACTCAATATAAACACATGAGCATGATTAGCTTCGATTGATAATGACAATATATCAAAATAACAAATATAGGATTGCTAGTACATACCTGATTGCTGCCAGAAAATCAAATCCATGGTGACAACATAACAAATTGGTTCATATCTACGCTAACAGATAACTTTTCCAGTGCTCTGACGCTTTTGCCGTGTGATGCTTTTGAAAGCTATTGAGTATGCGATGTATTCTATTTATTTATCGTATTATATTGGTTACAGCAATTGGCTAATGTATGTTTATACCAAGTATTACTGATGGAACAGGGACCATAATTGTCTCATGCCTGAACGCTCAATACTCATTATTACATACTGATATCCCTTCAGTTACAGGCTACATTAAGCCATTATTGTTTAAAGTCACTCGGTTATACTTTTTTATAATTACAAATACGGCAATCGACACAAACAATAAATAAAAAATAAGTTTCGGGCATATCACATAATGGCATCGTCACGGTACACTGTGTACATCATACGTGCGTGACGTTTTAATGCACAAAGTTTTGCTGCAATTCTATCATGTCCAATATTCCCATAGCAATGATGGTATGAGTGCTCTTATCCTCATGGTACGTGCATACACTGCTGACATTGATATGCAATACCGATAGAAAAGCTAGTGATATATAGTGTGCTTATGTTTGGTATTGTGTGGCTTACGAATCATTTTGTTAGTCTGCATTCCTGCGCTAGAGTCACTATGAGGTGAATAAAAAGTTATTAGTAAACATATATGTACTGTACCAAACTAACAATACTTTAGGCTTGTTAAACCCAAGACTTACAGCCATGGTCATCTTGCAGCTGGTAACGGTCATGTACGGCTGCTTCAACAAAATATGTTATCCGAGCTGTTTGTTTCCATAATTTGTTTGCTTTGTGTCAAGGCGACTTACAAACATGTAATGTCTAGTCCTGTGGAAGCGGTGTTTTAAGGTACCGTGATATCCTAGGGCATATGGAGAAGAAGGTATGTTTCGAGTACAACATGTTCAAATGTAGAGACCGTCCAGTTAAATAGTTTGCTGACCGCCCTGATAATTGCCCTGAAATGTCGGCAAAGGTGCTGTCTATAAATATCCGGAAACTGTACCACTTTTGCAACTTATCAATGTGGTATGATTATAGGGCCTAGTTTGTTATTTTATAATGGGACCTTAGATTGTGATATTGATATTGTAATAAGTTATCGGGAAATGGATCGCGTTAATCAGATTTATGATATTGCAAATATGTATTATTTTGTCGGTGATCATGTTTAGTTTGCACAGCTGTTAATATACATACAACAGAGATATGTCTAAGCATGGTACAAGTAGTAAAGGTAAAATGTTAGTGAAACTGCAGAGGGATTTTCAATTTTCCCATTCCACAGCTCTGTTGAATTAGAGGCATTCTCACATAAGCAATTTCTCATTTTGATACAACTGGCCATCTGGATGGTGAGACTGCTGTCCATTGACAGTATCACTCGAAATGGATTTAAACGATGTGCGTGGGCAATAACGGAGAGCTCGACCCGCTATGCGCACCCCACTACGATGGCATTACCAATAATTACGACTTTTCTGAGTCCCTAAAGTAACTGGCCATCTGCAATTGAATTGAAGGTACGTTGCCCACATCAATAGTTTTATAAAGATGAATGAATGTGGATCAGACATATGTCTCAATTGAAAAAAGACTTCAATCGGAACTCAGTCGCTCGTATTCCTTTGGAGTGATTCCAACTTTTAACGTTTTACTATTTACATCGACCAACTTACTTTGCCCTGTTGTGCTTATATATAGCTTCAATTGAGCGAAGAACTGTTTGCTCTTAATAATATCTAACGAGCGCGACTGCTTATGGTTTTCCAAAACAGAGAGATGCAAATTGGTATTTTGTAAACTATGGGCTATTAAACGCGAGTGACAGCTGTGATTTAATCACTCAACGTTTCTGGCACAAAAGCCGCCACTTGCATGCATTTTATATTGAATCATAATACGTAACATGTCCATAGCGTTCGTGATGTAGACAATGTTACTTTTCTGAAATATGTTCACGATCACGCGCGGGTGTATGCGACGCAGAGGTGGTCTTCAGTCGAGACCGTCCATCGAGATGTATCAAAACTGCCGCCAAAACCAAACAGCCTCATCTACGAGAAAGATGACAAACCATCAAGCTACCAAAGTTGGTAAACAGAATACTCGGAAAGCGATCTAAAATGACTTAGTTTCTTATACCGATTTAAAAGAGTTGCAGCTTTTATGCATCCATTGTCGTTCAACAAACAATGTTATCGCAGCGGTTTGTTTGCATATTTTGTTTGCTTTGTGTCAAGGCGACTTACGGACAGGCGCTGCATCAGCCGAAAATCTTATTGACTGTTGGGACGTTTTATTGTTATGCTGCGTGATATCATAGAGCTAGCAAGGAGAAGATTTGTTAGGAGTACAACATGCGCATCTGCAGAGACAGTCCAGTTGAATTGAACTTATGATTGAGATATGATTATGGGGCCTTGTTTATTAATCTATCGTTGGACATTGACAATTATGGTATGGTGATCGGAAAATGAATACGCAGAGAAAAGTGAACGAAATGGACCGCGTTAGATCTGATTTCAATATTATAACGGTCAACAATTAGGGGGCGTGTGTATTTCAAAGTCTGCCACTTTTAAGAACAATTGCAAGAGGTTTATGTGGCATCGACAAGCGCTTGCAGGAGCTGCCTACATCTGGCAGCAGCAGACTACTTTTATGAGATTACAATAGACAGATAATTGAATGGAACAGTCATGTGGTTTGCTTGAAGTAATTGTCAATTTGAGTCGACGTTCCATTTAATAACAGTTTACAGTGCATCGGATGATCCCCTACTGATCTTTAAATATAACCCCATTATAATCGCCCTTGAGTGAAAGATAAGAGACCCCTTAGAGACCTCTACGGTATTCCTTTTAGCGACAACTTCAAATACTGCCCGAGTATTGAATAAAAGCACTGCCGGAATATTCCATCCATCGTTTTAAATCTGTGTTTGGTGGAATTGCAGAACACTGAGGAGACCTTAATAACTACGCTGTGTGTCTGTCTAGCCAGCCATGTCGCTCAAGAGAGTGTAACGTTTGCATGTATATTATAAAGCAGGTAAATTGATATCTAATGCACCTTTACATTACTACAGATTATGTGTCTTATTACCCATTTGGAAGATCGAGTTATGTACACATAAATTATACCTCTCTACGGCCTTTAGAAGGGATTTCGATTCTGTGAAGGCATGTGTTTGCTCATGGTACCCAATTTTATTTAATCGCTGACGCATAAAGGACTTTTATGCTCGAGGCAATATTAATTAATCATTTTCTTCCAACTCGATGGAGCTTCTGTGAACGTTGACATTCGTCATCATAACCAGCCGCACCTTGATAAGGTCGAGCAAATCACCCCGATAAAGTGCTCATGAGTGCAGATTTTGTGAATATGAGAAACGCAATTTAGCATTCTCCGCCTTTTTCGATGACGGCACGGTACGATATGAATTGTCTATTTGGCCAATTGAGATTAGTTACTAAGCCCACAGAACGCCTATCAGGGATCGTCGATATTTACAATATCGGTTATTACAGGCAATTCGTGCTCGAAAATGCTAACCCTAGCAAGCTCGACCAAGACTTTAAGCCGCAATTAACCAAATGTCATGCATTCATTACACTTAAAACGTCATTTATTCTATATAAGGCTCACGCATTAATGTTCTTTACGCTCTCTCGTTATATCCACGTGCATTCTGTCTATCGATTCCGAGAGGTAATATCGCAATGCATTCATTAATCTACCCATGCTGCGTAGATATTATGAACGCGGTTGTGTCATTGGAATAGGCGTGCAGCATGAACACCTTCATCATGTGAATGGTCTTTAATTGTGTCACTGTTGACATTTCTTTATATTCGAATCTTGCTTCGATAGCAGCTATGCCGATAGGCGAACTAAGTTAAGGTCAATATTACGACCCGTTGTCTTACATGCCGGAGAGGCATTTATTTGCTCGTATGTAAACATTAAGTTGCTTGTTAATATATCAAATGCAATGATTGGTGTGCCTTATATATGATGATGTCGCATAAAAAACATACTACAGTCTGGAGATTATTTTAGGGTCAACAGTCTTCGTGAAATTCTACTAATTGCTGCTTGGGCACCAGACCTATCGAGGTGTTGGAGTTCTACCAACTGCTTACATGTGTGTGCAGTCGGTGTATGATGCATAAAAGGTCATAAAAGTCTCGAAAGAAGACCATAAATAACACGTACAAGATATGACAAACGGAAGAGACATCGATCCTACAGACAGAGAAAAAGATGGCGGAATGTTTTTTAAATAGAGCGTAATAAAGTGAAGGAAACTACAAGCTTTTAGGTAAGGCTGAGATAATTTGATAATCGTGAGTTTACGTCGAATATTCGTGACATGTTGTGCCTCCCATTAATATTCGTCGATTTATAGTTTTCTCATAACTAAACATTTGGTAACTGCAAATGGTATTTTATATTCTGTTATAGAAAGCGCATCTAAAACATACAGCATTCATATTTTCTTCACCTGTACGGACGATGATTTTGATAAGTATTCAGACAATAATGGCTCTTGAAGTCACATCTGCGCCGCAATATTGTACCATTTTATGTTGTAATGTTAGTGAAATCTTAGCATAATATGCTTTATAAGTTTAATCAAATATATATGAAAGGGTTGGATACAATGCTTAAGTGGTTTGATGAGGATCGGTACTTTCCTTCATAGAACATGTGATTTGCAACACAATACTAATGTAATCGGTGCGAGATTGATACATCCTATACCATGAATAGAAAATGAACGTGATACGGAATTATGTTTGTCGTGGTTTTGGAAAGTGACTTACATTATGCTTTATTCATATAGGGTTAGCGTAATTTAATTCAATGAGCAGGTGATGTATCATTAATGTTATAAGCCATTTTAAGGTGCTGAAAAGCATAGGACTTGTTTTGCATACAACCGGAAATATTTGCGCCAGGCCGGTTCGCTTAAATGAACACCACATACAATGTTACATACACATAAAAAAATGTGGTCAATTAGAATCAGATGTCCTTACAGCTGGTATAACTACGATGCTATCAAATAGAGACATTACAGCCAGGTCTGTATAAATATGTGGATTCGCTGATTTTCTCTGTTTAAGGGCAACAATCGGTAAACATTTTTTGGGACAGATATTTCGATTCGTTCAGCTGCATTGGAAATAATAACAGGGGTAGATTGGAGTATATAAATTGGAGTAAATAAATGATCAAATATATCGCTTGTCATATAAAAGAAAGCATTTGTTGGCTTTCCGTATATCAATAAATTGATGACTGAATTTAGCCACGCATTAGTTTACACTTCCACAGTTAAATCGCCTGCTCAGATAATGCCTGTCATTGGAATAATGTACAGGTGACTCTCACAGTTCATTCATTCCAGGTAGGCTTACCAGACCGACGTTAACCAATTCGTGATCCATAAAAGAGTTTGAGCAATGAAACCTGGATTGATGTAGAACACAAAAAAGAGAGGTATGCATCAACATTGCGTCAACGTAAAACATGTTTACCACTTAATCTGGATGCAAACTAATATGCATAAAATCAAGTATGTTTTTCGCGTGTGGCCAATTTTTAAGCTACAAATGCAAACATCAAACCTTGAAACCATCCACAACTCATGCACAAGCCCAGACGTCGGGCCATTAAAGAAGTTATTGACTCAGAGAGGCTGGTGTTTGTCGGATGATAAACACTGTAGATGTGAATGTTTGATACTTTTTACATGGAAGCATGGTAGCAAGAGTTTATAAAGCCAGCACATTACGAAAGACTTGGGGGTACGGGCGTATATGGGTGAACTTAGTTTGTCTGACTGGCAAAGTGTTTGTCACTTTTATCCAGATTTATAAGCGCCTACTGAAAAGGCGACATTATGAAACCTGGATATAAAGCGTATTGGTTCGTTAACTCACGGAATAATCTCATAATAAGACTATTCGATAAAATCACACTTTATCACCGGATTCGTATTAGTTTTAGCACTAGTTTGCGAATGCAATGTGGCAATTAAATCGTTATGATATATAAATGCTTATATAAGCCTAAATAGTGGGAATAAGTTTGACAGTTATTTACCACAATGGCGGGTGGTAGCCCCAAAATCTTGGGGATACAATTAATAGTTATGCTTGTATTAACACCACACGTACGCATGCCTTCACCTCCTCCCTCACAACTATAATGTGTATCTCTTGTTTCCACCATCATCTTAAGTGTGTGCTGTTATGGGCCCAAATCAACACGGTCCGGCGATTAGTTGTATTTTTCTGAATGAGCCATTTGCCAAATGATTGTTGCTTTAGGATTTCCTTATTGTAGAGGATGACTCGCTAAAACATCGTCTGTATTCATGGTGGCATAGACAGTCAACCACATAAAGGATTCAATGCCCACTATCAGTTTATCCGGTTTACGTACCATGAATATAAATGAGGCCACGAATGCGTACTTTTTCGGCTCAATCACCCTGAATATGAAATAAAGTCAAATGTATTAAGTGGCATATGGCTTCCTTATTATTTCAATGTATTTAAATGGCTCGATTATCGATTGGTAAAGCGTACTCCCGGTCTGAAAAAACAATGCAGGTTATAATGAGATCTGAATGCAATTAAACACTACAAGTCTATCCTTGGACTCGCCTGGTTAATTTACCAGCGCTACTTCCATCGAAAACGATGATAAGAATGCTATCATTCCGCAGGAGATCGCTAAACATGTATTGTGTATTGCAGATCAAATTTTAGTATCTTATGGTTTTTCACCATCAGCTGGATATGCTTTGTTTTTGAGTTAACTACAGGTGGCCTTACAAAGATACTACCTGCCTTATTTGGGCATTATTGTCCTAACCATATATTTTGTATTGCTCCGCTGTATCTCGGAGCCATATACTGAAATTGAAATATGGCTTAATATAAAATACTTAATAATGGCCAGCTGCGCTACCAAGCAATGCGCAATTTTTCCTTTCACAGCCATCACATACGACCACTGATTGATGAAAAAAGTGCATTATTAATATAACCCAATAACGACTAAGAGCTTGATACGATTTGGTGCAAATCCACTTGCGCGAGTCAATTTCTGCAGGGAATCTGTTAATTGTTCAGGTTCAACTGCTAATCTAAGCCCTCCAGTATCCTGAGGTATTTTTGTGCATTAATTTGAGTTTATTAACATCTAGTAATAAGATTCATTGCCGGATATCATTTGACATATTTGCTGTCCACATAGCTGCTAACAGCACGCAAGACCTTTAAACTTCCTTAACCCAGTTAGTCACTGATTTCGGGGCGCAATAGTTTCAATGATGGGTAGAGCAGAAAAAAGGCCTTTTTTGGGATATGGACGCATAAATGAATGCTGCTGGAACACAACGTCAAGGGGCGGATATAACTGTTAAACGGCAAGACATTACAACATACAGATGAGCAAAGGATCGATGACCTACGATGTTTAGCAGGGCCCAATCTTTGTATTGCTTCTAGGTGTTTTTCAATAATGAAAGAGACAATGAGATTTTGAACACAACACTATTGATTGAAAACATCATTGGCAGTTAAGTATGTCGGAATAGTAGGAGGGGAAAACATTTGTTGGGTCGGATAATAAAAAAAGTCAAAAGCTTTAATTAAGGAAACTGCAAAATTGTGCAATCTTGACTACCTTGACTCAACCGCTCGATACGATGTAGACAAAGCGGCTGTGAACAGATGCGAGCAATAGGGCCTAAAAGCGCAGAATGCAGGTGAATGGTAACGGTTTTGGAAACACCATGGTGCAATCTGTAAGGCTTCCTGGAGCTGAATACGTATAATGCGGTCAGGGTTAACACTAGCACACCCGATAGCAGATTATATATCATGCTTGCAATCACCAGACGTCTGGCGAGCTTCATAATTACTGGATATCTAAAAGATTGTTCGCTTTTAATATTCACTAGATCTGAGTCTTGAACAGAACATTTTGATTAGAACCCCATATTTCTACAGTACGGACTATAAATAGAGGGTAATTAAATGTGGTCACTCACTCACTCTCTCTCTCTCTCTCTCTCTCTCTCTCTCTCTCTCTCTCTCTCTCTCTCTCTCTCTCTCTCTCTCTTTCTCTGTCCCTTTTTTCTTTTTTTCTTTCTCTCTCTGTCTCTCTCTCTCTCTCTCTCTGTATCTCTCTCCTGCTCTCTTTCTCTCTCTGCTTCTCTTTATGTTTTCTCTCTTTCCAATCCTTGCTCTCCGTTTGTGTATCTCTTTCCCTCTCTCTATCTCTCTATCTTTCTCTCGCATTCGTTCTCTTCATTCTCTGCACATATATATATATATATATATATATATATATATATATATATATATATATATATATATATATATATATATATATATATATATATATATATATATATATATATATATATATATATATATATCTATATTATATATATATATATATATATGAATATATATATATATATATATATATACATAATATATATATATATATATATATATATATATGTATATATTTATAGATATATATATATATAGGCATATATATGAATATAGGTATAAATATCTATATGCATATATTTAAATATAATTATATCTATTTATTTATATAAATACATATACATCTCGCCATCTCTCTGTCCCTCCCTCCCCTCTGTCTCTCTTTCTCTCGGTCTTTCTCTCTCTCTCTCTATGTATTTCTTTCTTTTGTTCTCGCCTTTACTGCACATTTTAATGTATATATATATGGAAATATATGTATATAAATGCATTTATTCATGAAGGTAACCGTTGGTTTGTGTCCTGTAGCTCAGATCATTATCTCGCTAGTAACTCAACATTTCTGTCGGGAAACCGATTAGAATTCGCAATAAGTAACGAACAATAAATTTAGTTATGGACATGGTCCAGAAGAACAGCGGCATCAGGACTATTTTTAAGCACATAAAATTATTCTACGTGGACATTCATAGGGAGTACCTTAAAAACTTGAACTCGGATTATCATTATTCAAATCGGAGTATGATTGTAATGCGAGATTAATGAATAAAGTGTGGATTTGCTTTGGTCACGACGATCACTTGAAGGTAAATATAGAATCATTTTGACCAACTCGATTTACACACTGAAATAGCAGGATACTGTCCTACTATTCGTGCACAATATTGTAACTACGTCTTTGTGAAAGCTTCTCAACTTTTTTTTTCGTTTTTTTTTGGGTATGTTCTAACATGCTACAAGATTAAACTGCTCTAACCTTCAGAATGAATGGTATTTCTGATGCAGAAAGAACACAATTTACACGTTATTGGGTTGAAGTGCTTGTTGGCCAGACTTGCAGCAGCAGAGAATATACGTCATTGGAATGAATGCCAGGAATGCGGAGGCTCCTGACGACAAATGAAGAAGGCAGTGGACAGGACATTCTTCTGCTGCTCCACCATTCTAAAGAGTACAGTTCATTGGGTATGGGTGTTTCTGGTGGAATATCTTAACAAAGTGCAGTTCAATGTCTTGTTCTTATACCAACAAATTTGCAAGAATCAAATAGAATACATAGAACCCGAGGTGCCTCGGCGAGTCATCATGCAGCCATCTCTGGAATGGCATGGCACTGCTTCCCGGGATCTCGCTCATATCTAGCTTGTTCCAGGCGCCAACCTGGAAGACATGCATCTGATACAACAAAGAAGGCGATGAAGATGTAGCCATGTGATAATTGTGCGATGGAACAGGCATTATATGCAGTGTTTGTATGTGCTGAGTTAAACGAAAGGCATTATATGACCATATAGAAATTCAATTAAAAATGCAATTGAACTAAAACCTGACAGCGAACACACCACGAATAACAATGTATGGAAAGTATATATATATATATATATATATATATATATATATATATATATATATATATGAATATATAAATGTATGTGTATGTGTGTGTGTATATATGTGTGTGTGTGTGTATATAGTGATATATATGAGTTGCATATACATCTCTCTCTGTCCCTCTCTTACCTCTGTGTCTCTTTCTCTGTGTGTGTCTCTCGCGTATCGGGTGTGTTCTGTCTCTGTCTGTCTCTGTCCATATCTTTCGCTTTCTCTCTCTCTCTCCCTTTCTGTCGTTCTCACTTTTTTTGTGCACATTTATATATATACATGGAAATATATGTATATAAATGCATTTATACATGAGGGAACCGTTGACTTGTGTCCTGTAGTTTAGGTCATTATCTCTCTAGTAACTCAACATTTCGAGAAACTGATTAGAATTTTTAAGGAAGGAAAACTAAATTTAGTTATGGCGTGGTCCTGAGAAACAGCGGCTTCCGGAGTATTTTTGGCACTCAAAATTATTCTTCGTAAACTCATTCATAGGTAGTAACATTAAAACGTGAACTCGAATTTGCAGTATTCAAATCTAAATGTTTGGTTGCAATGCGAAATTAATGAATAAAGTACGAATTTGCTTTGCCTACGACGACCACTTGAAGGTAACCATTGATTTATTTTGACTAACTCGATTTACACACTGAAATAGCCGGATTCTGTCCCACTATTGAGAAAGCTTCTCAACTTGATTTTTCGGTTTTTTGGGGTATGTTCAAAAATGCTACAAGATTAAACTGCTGACACTTTCATAAGGCATGAATGGTATATCTGATGCAGAAAGAACACAATTTCCACGTTATTGGGTTGAAGTGCTGCTCTTTTCTATTTGGCCAGACTTGCAAAAGCAGAGAATATACGGTCGTTTGGAATGAATGCCAGGAATGCGGAGGCTCCTGACTGCTGGAGAAAAAGGCAGTGATCAGGACATTCATCTGCTGCTCCACCATTCTAAAGAGTCTGTTCATTGGGTATGGGTGTTCCTGGCGGAATATATTATCAAAGTGCAGTTCAATGTCTTGTTCTTATACCAACACATTCGCAATGTCAAATAGAATACATGGAACCTGAAGTACCTCGGCGAGTGATCATACAGCCATATCTGATAACTTGCCACTGCTGCCCGGGATCTCGCTCATATCCTAGCTTGTTCCAGCCGCCAACCTGGAAGACATGCGCTTGGATGCAACAACGAAGGCGGCGAAGACATAGCCATGCGGTAATAGTGCCATCCAACAGACATTATAAGCAGTGTTAGTATTTTCAAGTGAAACGAAAGGCATTATATGACCATATAGAAATTCAATTAGAAATGCAATTGAACTAAAATCTGACAGCGAACACACCACGAATAACAATGTATGGAAAACATGGGTGTGATTCTTGCATGCAAACTAATATATATATATATATATATATATATATATATATATATATATATATATATATATATATATATATATATATATATATATATATATATATATATATATATATATATATATGAATACATTGTATATATATATGTATTTACGTATATATGCATATATGCATACGAAGCATGCATCACCGAATGCATACATCAATACATATATATGTAACTTTACACACACATTTACTATATATATATATATATGTATATATATATATATATATATATATCATTTGTATGTATATATATATATATATATGGCGCTATATATATGTATATATATATATAAAATGAGTGATTTAGTACCGTTGTGTGTGTGTTGTGTGTGCGTGCGTATGTGTGTGTTTTTGTGTGTGTGTGTGTGTGTGTGTGTGTGTGTGTGTGCGTGTGTGTGTGCGTGTGCGTGCGTGCGTGCGTGCGTGTGTGTGTACTGCACTAAAGCGACTAAATACAGAGGCTGGATTACGTTTCATCAGGGACTTCAACTGCTATACCATTCCGATTGGTAACGACTAAGTTAACGTCAGGCAGCTTTGTATTGTGAGCTTTATCACACGCTTAACGTGTCAACCATTTCCACTATGTGTGACACGGAGTTAGCGAATATGTCTTCCACGTTGCCCCTTTGGTAGTAATAGATTGTAATAGCCACTGTGGATTTGCGCCAGGTCATAAAAACAGTATAATAACTTTCGCTATGACTTGGAGTCTTATTTACTTACACTATGGTGGTGGACGGACCGCATCGTTATCGAGGTTTGCTGTGTTTATATGCAATAACGCTATAGAATTTGCGAGTAAATTGAATAATCCTTCATTAAAAAATTATATCTGTTGTGCAGAGTGTTTAGCAGTACGCCCGGAACTATCGCCGTATATGCGTCAGCGAAGTGTGGGCGGGTGTGCGTGTGTGGGAGAGAGGGAGGGTAGGGGGGGGGGTAGGGTTCTATGAGTTGGCGTGATAAGCAACTGCATTAGGAACATAAGATTACTAGATCAGTTGTCAGTTTGCTGGTAATGCCACGACTAGACAGCCAGGCGCCAGCATTCTGCCATTAGTTCCCCCTGGATAATTTTTGTTCAATCCATCCTCTACCGGCATTTCTAGTGAGCGGTGCTACCCGTCAAACAATTGTTTATGCTATAGTTCCATACCCCATAAAACAGTGCGTATTTTTCGCTAGCGGAACTTCAAAACTCAAAAGGCTTAAATAAATAGCCATGATGATTCCGTTATCTCGCATCCTTCATCCCGGTTTTGTACGATGGACAGTGATGCGAGCTATTGAATGTTTAATGCATGTATGCATGTAGTTGTTGCCCACACCACAGTTGTTGCCCAATAACAAGTTGATCAGGAGCACTTTGAATTGTGAATGCCCGCAAGAGCGAATTGAACTGTGTGTATAGCATGCAAATTTGGCACATGGTATGTGGGCCGTTCCTTTTGATCCTCGCGGAGTGTATGGCTAAGTTAATTGACGCCATTAAAGCAAGCTGCCTCATTTCATTTAGAGAGATGCATAGGCGATTTTACAATTTACAGCTGGCAGGCATATATGACATCGATGCAGAATGTTATGGGTTAATAAGACTATGCGTATCATTAGTATGTTTGTAGCGCAGATGGACTCGCGTGAATTGACAATAAAGGCTGTGTGGCTGTATAATTCAATGAAGTCAACGCGTGGGTAAGTGTTATCCGAAATAATAGCTATCACTTAGTGGTAGAATTGGTAAATACTGAAATAAGATGCAAATTGGATATAGTCTCAGTGCACGCCTTCGACCGTTTGCCAGAAGTATTGTCAACACAGAGCATTTCTATTGTGATCTATTCTGCAACCACACGCCCTGTAACATTGTGCGTGCCAAATGATTCTATTCTGATGTTCAAGCGTATTTCAACATCGTGGCACTATAACTAAGCTGGATGAAATGCAATTCTTAGTGCTTGTTAATTTCGATCTTAAAGTACTAGATCGAACACTTCGTGGAGTGAGTGCAAAAATCTACTTAATTCTATTCAACGCTGCTATTGAGCATGTGGCATAAACAATTGACCAAGCTGCGTGTCAGCACTTGCTATCATTATGATCGCAGATGCATTTTTTACTTTAGAAGCTTGCCAAGGGATCAAATACGATAAGCTATGGACTCAAATACAGTGTTTTTAATTATTTAACAAACGCTTTGAATTACGTCAGATATCTAAACAAAACATGATCGTGAATTGGCTACATAACAATTCACCACAAGGTAACCACTGTAAAAAATAACTTGAGAGACACAACGCACATAATGCAAATGAAAAGGGATATAATACAGAATATAATGTCATTTGCCAACATATATACGAGAGTTGACTAACTGATAATCAGTTTATTCATCGACCTTTCGACGGCTACCAGGAATTCCATTCAATATTCACTCCCTAACGAATAACCCGCAGATCGCGATGTAGATGAAATCAACCACTTGCTTTGATACATATAAGCGTTGGACCACTTTACGACCCACTTACAATTTGTTTTGCGCATTATTAGGGATTTTTAACGAATAACAATGATGCTTGCCAAGGATATTTGGAAACTGCCGGTACCCAGGTGTGCTGTTGAAAAAGGGCGTCAGAAGTCCTATATCGAGTATAGTAGTCTGAATGGACCTATGTTCTGCAGCATTTCTGTTTCATTTCTTGACAATGCAGATGCTGTGTCAAAATGGCAGAGGGGAAGAGAAAGTACCACCGACCAATCAATGGGAGCTCTTGGTAACTAGAAATCCGGAACATGCATCAAATAATTAACCTTGAGTCTTGTGTTACCATTTCCTCAGTTTCTCAGTAACACGATGTAAGGATATTGTACCTTATCACAATAAATGAATGGCAAATGCTATATTGCTGAGCATTATCTTCGGTGAGGCAACCTCAAACCAATGTAGAAGGCTATATCGAATATTAAATTCCTGCATCGGAGCAATATCTCTCTCTTTGTTATCAATCGTCTTGCTTAAAGCTGCCATTCAGCCACATGAGCAGCAACAGCATTACCTACACGTCACAAACTTCCGCTGTCCGATTTCATTATAGCTCGCCCAGCGTAGCGTGGCTCCAATCTCGAACATGTTGCTATTCTTCACACAACATCTCTACGAATATCCTTAATCTTGTGCTACGCTCTGTTTACCTGAAAATAATATCAATATATCAATATTTTAGTGACAAGTACATCGTGATTAGGCGAGCAGGTTTAATCCTTACTACTATAACAAGCTGATATAATGTGAGTGATTAACTCGTTTACTTTAAAAGTAGAAAGCATTGTGGGGAGAAAGGCAATTAAGCGCAAAAGTAGTCAATAAACAAAGTAGATTGTTGTTCATCTCGTGGCTAGCCAATTTGGAATTGTTTGTGAACTGTTGCATATGTTATTGAAGTTAAAACACAATAGCCCATTTACAGGATACGCAATATACATTATGAGGATAAGAATAAATGGGACACTCATCGTGATTTGTAATCAATTAATACAGACTTCATTTACCAACAATCATACCTACAACTTTAAAATCGCTTCATCCAAGAAAACATTACATGCTCTGTGATTTAAAAAAAGTTTTGCAGCTCATCGGATGCGAAATCCGTTGTGGAGTTTTCATTACAGGAATTCGAAGGGTCCCGAACCAGGCAACATTAAAGCGGTTTATACGATTGTTGATGAGACTGCGCGTAATGTTTGCCTCAGTGCCCTCGTGTTATAACATGACCCTACTTAAACATCGGACACCTTCGCAAGTAACAGACCAATGGGTAGACACAGTTATAGAAGAGGGAATAAATGAGTCACATTAGTATAACATCCTAAATAATTCTATAACAAGTAACGATATTATCCATGCAGAATTCGATTTGAGGCCCTTATTTTGTATTTTAAATGCAAAAACAAAAATGAATGCATGCCTTCGAATAATGCACAGCCGTCAAGGAACGCAATTATGATAATGTTGTAGTTGATATACATCTCGCTATCCTTCCACTATGTGAACGTGGTTGCCTCACCCATACTTCCCCGCCGCCAACAACCTTGGCTTTGGATTCATATACTTATATCTACTTGAATATCGTAGGCGCCGGCGTCATTTTACCACTATGATGCTTGCACAGATAGCGTGCAATCTTGTAACGCCACACAAGGCGCTGTTGGGGTTCGAATGATTTGATCAAGCCACCAAAGAAGCCAAAACCTTTCACGTTTCACAGCGAACATAATCAACGCGGCTGTACGAAAGGCCATCAATAAATATTAATGCTAAATAATATAGAATACATTATTTCGAGAAATAAATTCCATTATACCCACAAGCATCTAAGCCATTGCCAGGCCATGGCAATGAGGAAGCCATAACAAGCATCAAATAAAAGATTATTTGTTTTTGTTTACAATTCCAGTGCTTCTTAATAACACACTACACTACACTGACAATTCACCATCCCTTCAATAAATGAGCGCCGAATGCGTAAAGCACGATGACGATCCTGAACTTACTTAGTGAAATGGAGTAGCTATTCGTCATATATCTGAGCGTAAACTTTTATACCTGATATCAGGTATTCCGGCTAGGGATAGCTCATCTAACACAATGGAAACAATGACGCAAACAATTTCACCGAGCAACTAATTGGTCAGTGTCGACTGCGTCTAGTGCATTTTATGGAATCTGGAATATGTGGCCTTTTCATGTTGCGGTATCCAATTGTACGTTTTAACTATATTACAACGGTCTTGAAGATAACAAATTAATGTAAAGCGCTCGCTAAATAAAACAACAAACGGAGTGGATATTGTTTCGTGACCGTAGCTTGAACCAATAATGTACGGTTGTAATCATTGCTGGCAAATATCGAAGGCTTGTAGTTAAATGACATACTAGTTGTGACTAATACGTGTCTTATATGCACACACATACTGTCATCGCTTGATATGTACATGTTAACCCGCTCACATAATATATACTATTATATATATATATAGATATATTATATATATATATATATATATATATATATATATATATATATATATATATATATATATATATATATATATATATATATATATATATATATATATATATATATATATATATATATATATATATATATATATATATATATACTATATATTATATATACTATATATATCATATATATATATATCTATATATATATACTATATATAATCAACTTAAGCCTTAGCGCTTTACATTTAGACTGATTACTGATTTGATGGAAAGCTCTGCACACAAATAACTTAAGCCTTAACATTTAGACTGACAATTGAACGCCGGAACTATTAACAATTCTAGATAATGTTGTAAGAAAACTTGACCTAAGGGTTTGGAGAACTGAATAAAACCTTACCTCATAAGAATTCTCAGTGTCTAACATTTAGGATCGTCAGTAATGAATACCATAAGGATTGGTAAGGCAGGATCGGTTGCACAGAGGATGAATCATTCAGTTAGAGATGTTTGAGAAGGTGTTTCCAAAATATTTAATACCACAGATATACACCTGGCTGACCCGACGTTATGTAGACTCTTGACGGTTGCATGGTTTAAATATCGGTGCTACTTAACAACATTTAAAGTCGTCTGGATCATGCCTTTACGATGATTTTCCGCCCTACCCATAGCTGTTGCTCGTCAAATTCATTGAAATAAGTCACAATAGGAAACCCGCGTGGAAGTATTTGGGCATGAATCGATCCAATATAAGTCAAAGTCAGCTGGTTTGCCAATATGGTTCTCGGGCGGCTTGATAGTGGCCGTCAGCTTGTATCAACGGTATGTCATAGCAGGTACAGTACATAATCTCCTGGACATTTGTGCCCGCAAGTGACAGTTTCTGCGTCATAGAACACCATGGCTAAGACCGATATCAAATTTCGATTTACGGCTTACAGTAAATATATATATATAGAGAGAGATATATAGAGAGAGATATAGAGAGAGAGAGAGAGATAGATAGATAGATAGAGAGAGATATAGAGAGAGATATAGATAGAGAGAGAGAGAGAGAGAGAGAGAGAGATAGAGAGAGAGATATATAGAGAGAGAGAGATAGATCTCTCTATATATATCTATATCTAGATATCTTCTATATATATATATATATATAGAGATAGATATATATCTATATATATATATATATATATATATATATATATATATATCTATATATATATATATATATATATATATATATATACACATGCACATCAATATGTATATGTACATCTATGTATTAATCCCTCTTTCCCTTCTTTAACGTGAAAGCTTCTCTGGCCAATGGCAAATGTTGTGTGTGGTTTTGTTTCGGTCAGCATCCTCGTTTACTTTTGTTGATTTAAATAGTTACCTTCTCGATTTATAATAACACATATAGATAAGAGTGTGATGGGCCACTGGCTTGTATTCTCGTTTACCGATTGCAACCGATCATGACAGCGCTGTGCCTTTATTATGTTTTATTCTTGTCCTGGTAATGCAGCCGTATAGTAAGAATGATCGATCATTGTAAACGGTTGCATAATTGATCCCACAACACAGAAACGTATTTCTCCTATGAGGTCGAACTTTGATTATGACAATAATCACGAAATGTATGTTCCTCCTCTAGCACATCGATAGCTATATTCGAGGAATCTCTATTTAAACAATTGTTGCGATTGTAACAACGGGATAGATGTGATTAAAATTAATAACTTAAAAGCACATGCACCATGTTGATAACATTGAGACACGAAACGTCTCTCATTCAAAGTCAAACTAGCCTTTACAACAGCGAGATAAACCGCATCTATATATCTACTTTAGCAAAACCTGTTAACAATTTTAAAACGTTGACATATATCTTATTACAAGTACTGTAGTCGATCGTCCCTTGGCTTGATGCATGCCTAAGATGTTTGTGTCGGAATCCAGACAAGTCAGCGCTGTCAGTGTTGATCCGATCTTAATTCATCCATATTTGTTAGCCTTTCTCATGCCGATCCTTGTACTACATTCAACGATTCGTCAATACCGTAAGTTTTATTGCGCACGCCCCACTTCATAATCAACTCGTCAACTGAAATATATATATATATATATATATATATATATATATATATATATATATATATATATATATATATATATATGATATATATATATACATATATATATAAATATATATATATATACATATATATTATATATATATATATATTTATATTTTATATATATATATTTATATATATACATATGAACAAATCTGTAATACAAGGCATTGTTTCCGTCTTGTTTAAGTTTTTAAATAGTGAAACTACCTACTCGCCAATGTGCTTGGACCCATGGCATGTGTGCCTTGCCGCAGTAGTGGCTCGTAAAAAAACCACAACATTGGCAATGCTACATGCTGCGTGGTTTAAGGACCTTGACCACTACAATGGTCGAATAGTTAGTCGATTTGTTTCATATTATATTCACTCTAATTGATAATTTATCCTGATCCTATCGCCGAATATGCATACATATCATACAAAATACTCTTAATCTCTCCATTAATATAGCCAGACTTTGATTTTAACCGATAAATGCGTCCAGTAGCCTTCATTACTTGGTACTATGACAGTTATTATTTTTGCAGGGGTACGCATGCTCAGACAGACGCAAGTTACATTTTTTCCTTACTTTGTGTGACATATGAATTAATTCCAAATTCGTTTACATCAAAAGTCATCATATAATTGATACGGAAATGATCCTTTGTGTGAGGATTGAGTACAGAGACCTTGTGTGAGTTATTTACCTGATAATTATGCGAAATGCGCTCCATCAGGTCATAACAGTCACATTGGATATTCTGGTCAGCATGCGGGCGATCATTTATTCCATGCATGATATTCTCGGCCTCGACACTGTTTGACGGCATAAGTGATCTGTCAAATATATGACATTAACCTTTGATAGTTTGTTAAGCATGAGATGTACCAAATTAACCCTATTGGAAGGTAGCGCCTCGAAACAACACATCCGTTCTCATTCTTACTAAAACTTTATATTCAATTCATAAAATTTTCTCGAGTCAGTTATGGACCATGACAATGTTGACACTGTTCGAGATGCGTAGTGTGTTGATGTTGATAGAAAAAAAAATTATGTTCTCAATCTTCCAATCTCATAACAGTAGCAAATTTAATTCGATTTGATGAGCGATCTAACATTTCAATCGCTCAACTCGTCTATCTTTATAACACCGAATATTTAAAATCTGTGCAGAGAGATACATTGTAACTGAACACTCATTTTTCGCATCAATAATCTAGCGTCTGTTGTGGCCTCGGCACTTGGTAGCTGGATGCAAGGATGAAACTCGCTTTAAATTTCATGCACTGTTTCAATTTAATATCAAGTTTACATAATTAAGGATGCATTCTATCAATAGCTTTATGACTCTGAGTCTTCTTTAACATTTCAGAGGACAATAAGGTGGGTAAGGAGGATAATCGCTTTTTTCGTATAGTTATACGCGCATTGCCCTATGATGAAGCAATTAACAAATGGTAATCAATCGATCAAAATGATTGATAGGCAGGCGACCCTCACGATATTGTAATTGTTCCATCTCAAAGCGATATATTGTGTCTCTTTTGTTCACTTAAATGTTTAGTGGGATGATTGATTTAGGGTGGACAATTAATTGTAAGAAGTACTTTTAACGCTTCGCCCCGCTCGTACTTCTATCAATGGCTATAGCAGAGAGAGAGAGAGTTGATTAGCGGTAATAGTGGCCGTTGTGGGGCTATCACTCATTGTGAATGAGCTGGTTTTGGCTGCAACACAAGACGAGTGTACACCCAGGGAGGCTTGCAAAGTAGACGGCCGCAAGATACCCCACGGATTTGAGTAACTATGAAAGTATATTTTGACATGACATGTTGCATTTCTACTGCAAAGCAATTACATTAGACAAGAAACCTGAGAGAACAGTACCAACGCAACAAGGCTAACGTTTTGTAGTCAGAGCGAGCCTGCTGTATATTTTAGATACAGGTGCTCAAATAGTGATTCATCTCTTGCTGGAGCTTCTATGAGAGCCTAGCAGTAGGCAATATTGACTAATAAACCCAATACTGTGTGTTTTGGCGAGCATTACCTGCGCCCCAACGACCTCTTGTTGACCATGCTGCTGCAATTAATACTTCATTGGCAGCAGCATTGTGAATAAAACAAGCGATGACGGTATAGTGCGAGGCTCTTTTAAGTGATAGCTTCCAACTAGCCGTGTATATCTTATATTGAAATGGTCACGCGGTAATTTCACGAAATCATAGCACTTTGTAAGATAAGACCACTACCAACTGTTATTCGACATTCAACAGTAGCAATATGATACAATATAAATACTAACCATCTTGATTAGCTCTTACAAATAAGTAATCCCTTTGTTTCCACCCTGCGAAAATCCAACCGACGATCGTTAGCAGTCATCGTCATTAGAGGCTGTCATTGGAGTATTTATGTTAATTGTACCTTGTTGTGGCCAACTATTGATTGTGCGACTTACAAACGTAAGTAAGTGATAGTGAGCAGTCTGATACAATAGGGGGCTAGTAATTGCGCTGGTACCACCGAAATAGTTTGCTCTATCACTAGATTCACGCATTTGGCGTCTTTGTATTCATGCAGCATAACACCCTGACTTTATTAGTAGTTGTCGATCGCAGTGTGTCAACCACTCAACAATACTGCAAACGTTTCGGGTAAAACGGGAAGCCGTCAATTATTAGAAGTCTGTCTACTAAGTGTAAAGGGTCGCTGGTCAGGTTAATAGGCAGTGCATCTGACTAGTGGAGCTTAATGCCCGCGGAGTGATATCAGCTTGCTCTAATAACGAATGAGATGGCGCGACTTCCACTCATGCGCAAGGTTAATTAGCGGTGATATTTACTCTGGTGTCTAAGGTGTAAGAAGAGAGGGAGAGACAGAAGTAATCGTCATATATCTGGCCAGAGTTGCGTGAACGTTGGAAATACAAGGGAAGAAATGTGCATTTTAACGATAAACATGGTTACCAAGTGGAAGGATATCATTGTCGAACTGTTTTCCTGATTAGATATACCTAAATTAACCAAACATAAATGAGACCATGGAAGAAATGATAACCTCGGCGTCTTTGATTATCTGTTTCGCTCCGTTTTGCGATGCGTGTTGTTTCATGCTGACGATTATTGCAGGGATTTTTTTCACATAATATGAAATAAAGATAGTGACAATGTGTCGTTACTACATACCAAGACGTGTTCTTGTATTTAATTGGTTCCCAAAACATAAGAGAAGTAATTGAAGCTATTGAATCAATTATATTTCTAATTAACATATATGCACTTTGTGCATGTTTTGTGTCTAGAGCAATAATCAGGATAGGCAACGTTAGTTGTCATCGTGCTACATGGAACAATTGCAACCTTCTGGTACTGTCGAACAGGTCCATGTGAGAGACATATAACGTACAATATGCCTTCCTTTGAATAATGTCGATTGACTTCAGAGCTTCCTTCTGAAATATGTACAATCAATAGATTTGCAAATGAAAACATCATCGTTGATCGGATCATATTTTAACTAGATAAAAAAGGTCATTTGTATACAACGCACTAGGTAACATGGTTGCTTTAATACATCACTGTCATAATACTAGTCGTCATCATTGTTGTGAATTTTATTTGCCCGCTCCGGGTAACCAGGGAACTGCAGTAAACAAGGCTCTGTGGATTTTGAAGTTGACTGCAACATTTTGCATTAGCTAGAAGCGGTAGCCTAGATATTGCTTGCGTTCGGTTTGTCAAACGCAATTCAATATATTTGCTCGACCGACCTTGGATGTTTCTTTTAGATATTTCAGATGTACATTTTTCCCCGGATATTTGCGGAAAGAGTGTCAGTATTCGTCGTTTATCAACCGATCTCTGTTGCCCACGAGCCCAACTAAAATAATTCAATGGCTCGAATAGATGTACCATTTACCATTGGGTCCAAAATCGATATGAATATAACAGTAGTCTCTTCAGAACATTTATATCTCTAGTATAAGCCGGCACTGCATAGTAGAATAATACACATTCCACATAACTTCCTTAAATGCCAAAAATATAACTTCTGCGACAAAAAGGTCAAGTGATCTGTCTATAGTTAAAAGAATAAAGGACCGTATGAATACTGTAGTATTCTTGCATGTCTCAATCTTGCTAGGACGGACCAATTAAAACCATTATTTCTAGTATTTGCCACATCATTGGACGGGAACTGATGTAAGGTTGTAATTTTATTCGCATGTTTTAAGGGATGGGCCATGGTTTACACGCTGTTAATAAACCACGTATAACCTTAAACGCCGTTTGCGTTTTAATTGAACAAAACAGCAAAACTTGGCATCTGCCAATTGAATACAACAGTCTTCAGCACCGTCGAGAAATATTGTACAACAGTCTTAAACACCGTCGATTAACATTTTACAATAACAGTCTTGTAGGTCAAAACATTAAGCATGGTAAAATAAAAGTTCCCAGTGGGCACAACACGTGGAATCCACGTGGAAAATACGTGGAGAAACTGGTGTAATTCACGTAGATAATACGCGTAAAAGGCAAGTTGAATTCACGTGGATATGGACACGTGGAAAACACGTGTACTCTTCCACCTAAATTCAACGATACAAAATATCTGTATTCAGGTGGTTTTTACTTCCTCTTTAGTAATTTTTTTGTTTTGTAATATATTTCACAAGATCATTGAACCAAGTACATTTATTTCTCAGAAATATCCAACTATAAGTGCTACATGATCACAAATAACGATATTAAACATGTTTTTTTTAAACATTACGAGCAAATGTCAACATACAAAGGCAACAAATTAGTGGAAAAAGGCAGGTTTGTTCATGAAACACATTAAACCAGTCACTACATGCATGAGCATCATGAATATACACAGATATAACATGATTTACTTTCACCCTAATAAAATGCAAATTATAAAATGTACTTAAAAGGCCACTGAAATGCAAAACCGAATTTTTGTTATCGCATTTTGATGATAATTTTTAAGTGACTTTCTGGGTGACGTCACCTAATTGACACAAATCTGTCAAATTCGTCTAGGATGGCTTTCATCAGTAAACCACTAAACGAAAGTGAGTGAATGAGTTTGATGACTTCATACAGGAAAGTCTGCGAGTTTGATCGGTAATATCTCGGCAACCAGTTATGACATCTCAGTCATACTGTTGTCAAAATGTCACAAAATCATCTTCATAATTAGATGACAACACAAATTTGAATTTTGCATGTAAGTGGCTCTTTAAGTAAACGATCTAGTCAAATCTATGAAAAATATAAATGTGTGAGTAAATCAACAATCATTACCAATAGGCAATATTTAAACTTCTCTTGGGTGCATTCCTCAGTCGGTTGGCTAGAAAGACATTAACAGCAGCCTCGGTGAACCCATGACTCTTCACTACACTTTCTGCACAGTACAAAGAGGACAATATAAGCTATCTAATTTCATACATCGTACAACTGACTTTCATTAGTTATTGTGTATCATTAAAATCAAAAACTATCCTGGACTTCCAAGTAATTAGCCAATGGTGAACCTACCGACAATTAATTTGCAGAGTGCCATTTTCTCAAAGCTGGCTTTGTCACCTGACCCGTTCATGTTAAGCTTGCACTGCAGGGAATTAGTGATTAATCTGCAAGCAATATGTCTGAATGAATACAATTGGTGCATGAAAATTTCTTAAACATTGCCAATTCAGACAAAATGCATAAGTGCAAGTTGTTTGGATCATGGATTTACATCATATACATATACATAGAGAATCGCACCTGCTTGTCAAATCGTTCATCGTATCCCGGACACTGCACAATGATTTTCATACACTTCTGAAACTGATCTAATGCCCACTCCTCCTTAAAAAAACTGCAATTTTACATACCCACAAATTCTTTCTCTGGTTGTCCATAAACTGCTCATCAGTGCTGTTCATCTGCACAGCTTCAAGAAGCATTTTGCCACTATCGGCCAGCTCTCTCCTCTCCTGCCTGTTCAGTATATCCCTGATTTGCAGAGGCAGGAGAGGCAGCGCTCCTGAAAACCTGGGCACAAACAAATTATGCAGTGTTCAATTACTATGCTGCTGACTACAAACTCATAAATAATACCTTTCTCAATAGCAGCATTAAAACAGAGAAAATATTTAAAGAAAATATTCACAAATGTGCACTTATGTTAAAGGAAAACCATCATTGCTCAACCAACGACTGTTAGAATGAGTGACAGATGAGCCATGACTGTGGGACTGAGTGACAAATGAGCGATGACGACCGTGTGGAACGGATTGACAGATGAACGATGACTGTGAGATGGACTGACTGATGAACGATGACTATGAGATGGACTGACAGATAAACGATGACTGTGAGATGGACTGACTGATGAACGATGACTGTGAGATGGACTGACAGTAGCCCTACAAGACGTCTGGTATAAATTCATGTAACCGTTACACCAGAGCTAGACTGACAGATGAACGATGACTGTGAGATGGACTGACAGATGAACGATGACTGTGAGATGGAGGAACAGTCAACAGATGAACCATGGCGTGTGTATAAGATGGTTGTGGTGTATTAAGGAGCAAGCCTCCAAAAAACCACGAGGCGTGCCTGCAGCCTTTCCGCTGCAACTAACTAGCTGCAACGGCTGGCACTTTGCTGAGAGCGATAATACAGGTTTCATGCACCAATGAGCATAAAATCATAAACCATGAAGACATTATACACGGCAAGCAGTTTTTGTACAGCTACTTGAGTAAACTTATTTTCATTGAAAGAATAACATTTGAATATGACTCACTTGTAAACTTAGAAACTGTCAAAAATATAGCAAATGAATTCTCAACTTTCCAAAGCTGCAGCAAATCGCGCCAATCAGCGGTTAGCGGTTAACCCCTCGGTGGGGTCTCCACCACGGACCAGCAGGTCACGGGTTCGAACCTCGCCTACGTTTGGAGAGTATCTCACCTGAATTTCAACTCATTATTCCAGGAGACCCCTGTCACGATAGTAACTAAGCAGATGAAAGCCAAAAACCGTCATCATCCCCAGAGCTCATAGATCGATAGCACCAAAAGTTGTGAAACCCACTATATCTTGGCATATCTAGCACAAGCCTAGCTGGGGCTGTCAGGTTAACACATGGCCATATTTCTGGTATAAACTGAAAAAAAAAGAATATTTAAATAATAATTTACAAATGGGTCCTAAAATACACGTCTTTTCCACGTGTTTTTGACACGTCAATTCCACGTGATTAATACTCGTGGAATCCACGTGGATATCACGTGAAAACACGTGGATCCACCAATTCACCAAAAATCCACATGATTTCCACGTGGATTCCACGTGTTGTGCCCACTGGGTTAATTCTGTGGCATCGTTTTCTGTTTGTTACGGCTAATTGCTCGAACTTAAATACAGACGTACCGGTTACCCGTTACGTTTCAGTACCACGTGTTTGATTGATCACTGAACAAAAATTCATTTCTATAAGCATTAAGCACCACCAGCTAAGACCACAGGGTAAATACGCCTATTGCCCATTTATTAGTCTTCATCGGATGCTTTTATCATGGGAATGGGTCACATTACACCCGAGGGTTTTACATTACTCAGCCGAGCCAATTTTTGCACTTGATACACTGTGCCGACTGATTAATAATTACACATTGGATTAAAAAAAATTGCGCATGTTTTAAGCATCGTTTGCATCAAGCTTGCCTCCAATTGAAAGCGGTGAAACGCTGAGCGCAAGTCAGTTACAACAGTAGTGTGGAACTGATAACTGTTTCCTCTTATCGTTCATCATCAAAAATATGATGAATCATTTATAATGAGGCAAATACGGTGATTTCCAACCCAGTTGTGCATGTTCAAGCTATACCAAAATAGTTGCCACAGGATTTTATTCATGATTTACATAACTTGTTATCGCATTTGGGAACCTTAATTTCAGCGGGAACGGCACTGTTGGTGTCATTTACGATAAAAGCTATACACAGATTTAGGCTAATAACCGCCACGATGAAAGTACTTATGACGATTGTGATTACCGTGTTCGCCGTTGATATCTGCGGTGGTTCCATCCTCTATCATCAACATTTCTGTGTTGTAAATAGTTGACAACCATTCAATAAACCGTCAGATATATTGTAAGCCCCAACATCTTAACATGACTGAAATGGGACTAATATGTCGTTGTCTTAAAAAGGCAACATCTGGCTCGTAGTCTACTTAGGCGCAAATGTCGAACGCTCTCCTCCACAGAGTGCGTGCTAATGTCTAAATGGTTACCGGCGCGATTTCCCATGGAGTGCACTAGCACCTTAAGCTTCCACGTTATCATATTAACGCTATTTCCCTATGATCGCGCTTATAGCCACAAGGCACGTTCACATTTAAATGAATGAAGCAAAACTTTGCTTATATTACCATTCTACGGAGCTTTAGTGCCTGTGTCTTGCCATCTTTGTCTATCATGGTCGAGGGTCGTAAATGCCTGGAGCCGGGCGGGAAATCATTAAAAATTGCATAACCCATCAAGCATGAATGTAAAAAGGTTGGTTGCTTGGTCCCTTTGTCTACACATAACGAATCTGCGTTATTCCGCATCAACTCTTTCCCAATTTATGGCGGTCAGCGTCATGAGATAACGTTATCATGGTGTTCCAAAGCGGCGTTCCTGCAAATATTAGTCAGTGTAACGGTAGCTTATGATATTTTTGAAAGGCGGTTATACCTGCATATCTATGTGCATACTTTTTTAACAATTGCATTTAAAATTGATGCAGAAGGAAGTCAATGTGTCCATCACGCTAGAAAAAGAGTCGGAGGAGCGAGAGAAACATTTAATTTATAAATATATTCAAATCGCCAAGGATCCTTAAGGTATCCTGCCTACAAATTCAAGAGAGACATTTGGCAGAGATTTGCTTCATAATAAGCCTTGAATACTGAATAAAATAGCCTACAAATCAACTGCATTTTATTTTTAACTGCCTTGAGGTTTGTTATAGCTTTGTAGATCTACTAGGAAAAGCTTTTTAATTTCAAAACATTAACAACTGATATCAGAGTTCATTGGTATGGAAGATTCCTGAGCAAAGGATAAATATAAATAGCTATTAAGAAAACACATGATTCTTACACCAGGCTCATTAAATGCGAACTAATTAATAATGTTATTTGCATACTATTTGTAAACTATCTGATCAGTTAGTGTATGTCGTATGGAAACAAACGACACCTCAGCGCATTCGGTTGTAACAAAAACGCTCCTCGGTATATGTCAAGGAATGGTACGGTGCGAAGGTACCCAACTTTTCATATCACATTATGGGTGCTTATAAAGGATGCTTCCATTGATGAGACATGAGTGGAAATCCATGTCCTCGTTCCGAAGCCCCTAATTATGAATTTCTATAATATTCCCACTCTCGTTGTTAGGAGGTAGCTATAGTATCTAGCTATGTTACTGTATAAGCAACACGCAGGTAGTTGTCACGCAAAAGGAACTGATGCGATGGTGGTGGTTGTTACTCTGAGCTCTGGATATGTTCATTTATCTACGTAACGTTCCTCGTTAAGACCGCGGTAAGACACGCTAACTGTTCTATTTTCCTTCTCCCACCTAACATGTACACTGTTGCATCGCTTGCACTTCGTTGTCAGTGATACCTTTGTTATTTGGTCTTCTCTGCAAACGAAGATTTGCGACATAAATAATATTGATATTTGCGGTTCGTTTATGACTCTTTTGCTGCTTATGTTCTCCCAATAATGGGGAGACGACTATTTGTCAATAGGCTGATTAAAAGCCAATGACAGCTCTGTTTGTTTGGCAGCAATATTACTTGCACATACGCCGTCAAATGTATGCATTCTATCAACAGATACTTTTCTTTATTGTAGTCAATGTGATCTCTTCCATGACAGGGTTTCGTCGTTCGGTCGCCCATTCCTTACAGACCATTTCTCTATAATGCTGATTCAGCAAGCATTTACACTGCGTCGTTCGGTCATTAGTGAGTTTTGTATTGTGCATTCATCATATACGTGCCTCGGTGGCATAAAAAACAATGACGCTTAAGATATATAAAAAACGTTATTTACTTGATGAAATGATACAAAAACCGCATAACGACGATTTCCTGCCGTAGTAAATGCCCCATTAATTCACTATGATGCTGTGAGAGCAACCTCATTGTGTGATAGATGAGTAAATGGATGATTTAAGGGAAGGCCCTTACAACGAAGACATCAAATGTCTTTTATAGCGATACGTGCAATGCTCAACTGCTTGATTCAACACAAATGGATGTGTTATTGGGTCAACCTAACTATATAAACATATATATATATATATATATATATATATATATATATATATATATATATATATATATATATATATATATATATATATATATATATATATATATATATATATATATATATATATATATATATATATATATATATATATATATATATATATATATATATATATATATATATATATATTTATATATATATATTATATCCGCATTCGATGTCGTGTTGTATTTATAGGCAGGAATGCTAAGGGAATTGATATTAGCAACACAATGAATGATGACGACCTATTACGACAAGTATTTATGGCGTGTTTATTTCAAAACTACCCGCAACTTTTTATGAAAGCGTGTCATGAGATGAGTTGTGTACACATTGCACGCGTTTGGCAGCAAATGACGAAAAATGGACTGCCAGCAAAAGGCACATGAATATATAAACAGTGGAATAAATAGTCGTTGATGTATTTTGTGGGACATTTCAGGTCTTTTGCTGCATTTTGAAGCAATATCATTTCTTTTTCGACGATTGCCAACAATTTCAAGATGTATTAGGGTAAAATATAAGGGTATTCCTTATAGCAACGATTTAAAATACTGCCCTAGAGTTAGATAAAATCGCCGCATCATTTTATATCCGTTTTCATGGGAAGTGCAACACACTCACTGGGCCGCGGCATGTCTTTTTATCAAACCATAAAGTAAACAAACTGATAATTAATGCATCTGAGATTTCCAATAATTACAGAGCAGAGGTGACATCCAACAGGCAGAGAATGCGGATATGTAAGTCAGACGCTGTAAATCCTTCGAGTATCGACACACTGCATCAAACAGATGGCGTGGTGTTGCTGGTTGGAGCGCACTAGTTTCACAAAAAGCTTTCATACAGTGAAGATGAAATACATGCTGTTAGGTAAGGTTGAGATATTGCTTTCCTGCAATATGCGTTTGTGTCGAATATTGTCTTAACCGTTTGTGCCTAACATCAATGTTCGTGGTATATTTTCCTCTTAACTTATCATTTGAAAACAAGCTGTCATTTCAAGTTGTCATTAGAGTACCCATAGTCGGAGCGAATATGTTTATAGTATGAAGCGTTTAGAGATGTTCAAACAAAAGTCAACTGCCGGGGCTCAGTGAATTATTGTTGCTCCACATAATTATTGTATGATAATAATAAATTTCATCACCTTCATCAACAGTTGAACATTATGCTCGAAAGCCATTCATGTATTGCAATGGAGCAATATTCAAACATCGCTACAGGATTAAAAATCTCTTGGTGCGTGTTACAGTTAATTTAGTTGCAATCTGAAGCTAGGGTTCTTTTGCTCAGCAATTGTACTCAAATGCTCACCAGCAATGCACAAGTTCATAAAATTATGGGCTGCGCATGGCAAGCAGACTAAGTATTAGTCGTTCACGAATTAGAAGGGAACTAGAATCTCGGTAAGATGCCTTTTTAATAATGTCGATAATCAGTGGAATAACATAAGTAATGCAAACCCTTACGGCAACACCTCTCACTCTATTACTTTTCGTGCTACCAATGAATATGAGCCGAACTAAACATTTTTCAATTATTCAGTTCATTTTATTTATAGTGGTGCGACAGAAGAATATTTCTTATTAACACGTTCGATGTTATCACAAATATATTAAATTTGTCATTTCCATAATCTCTTTAAAAATCATTTTGGTCAATTGGTGTTTGTCGAGTTATAGCAACATCCGGGGTAATGCCGTTGTCTGTCTAGTTTCTCACTTTACAAATGAAGTGATCGAATGTATATCCCATTTACTATCTGCCTAATCCTCATTGACAGGTATGTAAGCATCTCAATACCATACAATGGTAGCACACGGGGATAATACAAAACATACAGCTTAGCCTCTATGGGAATGCGACATCACATTCGTATTCATATAGGATAGGTGTAAATAATGTGCTGCATATCTCTGTATTTTGTTACACGCGAGTCATTATTCGATCGACAGTATAGGCGCAATGCTTATTATATGACTGGTCAACTTACGTGCCCAAAATAAGAGTTCTTGCATTTTCGTTACCTTTAAATTTTGCACCATCGCTTATGGATGATATAAATTGTCGTCGTCAATTGTGTTATCAAGCACCAGGCTCGTTATTAAAAGGTGCTATATATCGGCCATAGACATGTCAATTATATCTCGACTCAGCCACGCCATTCTACTGCACCACAATTACACAGAAGTTCACTGATTTAGTGTCTGTTTACGACAACATTATAGCTTATTTTCAAGTTTGTTAATTTTCAGTTAGTCCTTAACACGATTACACACCGATCTAGAAATATAAGGACTGAGGTAATGAAGAGGTTGTACGTTGTACGTTTAACGTTACGTGTAGCCAAAGGTCGTCGACCTTATATGCGAATCAAGTGTTTCGTGTAGCAGAATTATGTCTATATTTAGCTGCTCTGACATCACAATCAATCGTCCACTAAGCTACACGAGCTTGAAATGTGGATAACAAAATGTATGTAACGCCACTGAACAACTTCAGTTATAACATTGTATTGCGTTCACGTTACTTTATCATTTCGAGGGGCTCGATCAATATTACTCTCACATTTATCTACAGCAGCATTTGCATGTAGTCAGGGTCTTGAACAGAACGCATTGTTTTCAAAACTGTCGAACTATTAACACTTTACCAGACGGCTCTTTATTTACAATCACACTCCATGTCTTAAGTATTCAAATATATCTGCCTGTTATTAACTGTGTCTGTGCCCGGAAAGTTCATAATCGCCCCAGCATCACTGTATGTACTGGCTCCACTCGACAAGCATGCACTGTCCGTGCAACTAATGTTCGCAATACACAAGCAAGTAAGGTCATGTAAGGCGACAATTTCTATACCATAGATATATAGCCAGCTTTTGGTCATATAATGTTCTTCTATATAATTCCCTCTAATGGCGGCTATAGCCATTCATCCAAGCCAAAATAGAAGAATGGTGGGTACCTGGTTGTCCTGCCGAAAATCGGACACATTGCATAATATTTTGATCAGGCAAGACATACATGATTAAGAGACAAAGACACTTACGGTAATTATTCAAATGGACCACACTGTCGTTACCCGCTAATTACAGCTAAACAAACAGGGGTGTGAGAGATTTTGGGGATAACGGTTAAGGTGCTGCTGGTTATTACCAAAACGGGATACATATGTGATAAATGGGGAATGGGAATTATGAACCGGTAATTGATAGAAAAGCATGGGGTATGTGCATTGATAACACCAATCAAAGACGACTGCGTTATTGTGAAATCATATAAATCAACAAAGCGATTGTCAACTTATTTTTGCTGTTCGTGTTTATCCAATGCCGGTCAGGTCTACTAAGATGTACTATCATGTTAAACTGAACTATGATTAGCAGTAAATTATCTTATTTATAACCTATATAACCTGTTCTAATGGAAAAATGTTCGTGGGATGGCATTATATGCCTCTAAAAAGGCAATCATATTTTTCTTATTCGTTGAAAAGTTAACGGACGTAACCATTCACTCAATGTAACCATTTGATTGTGGCTAGCAAATGCTGTCATTTATCAATTTGACTGTAAATGTTGCGCTTAGCGAGCCTCTATTACCAGTTTACTGCGTGCTATTGGTCCATCAAGGACGGGGAAAATTTAGCAGGGTGCGTGTAACAGGGTTTTAAAGGAAATACCGTTATTGGTCGCTTGCGGTTTTCTCTACTGAAATGGAAATATCATAATTAACCTAAATATTTCCCGCTAGACAATTTCGTTGTGGTATATGTCCTATAAAGGAGTATATTGCTAATGATGGGTTTCGTGTAATTATATAGGGGCGATAAATGTACAACTTTATTGCAACTTGACTGTGGCTTCGAAATCCCCTTGGGTGCAGAGAGTAATAGGTGTATATTCAATCCCTGAGGAGCATTATCGACGATATGATTGAAGTGCTAAGTTAGAAACAGTGCTAGCGACAAGATGCAAGTGAAAATCATACATATCGTATCAGTTATCAAGTGCACGCGAATGGTAATACAATTTCCTTAATGTCATTAATCAAATTAAACTGTGTGCTAAAAACCGGAGGCGTAAACAGCCAAATCGCTTAAAGATCAAATAGTTTCAATATGGAGATAGATAATTCATTAACCAACGTCGTTATTCATTGCACAGGCATGCATAAGCGTTAAAATTCTACTGTTCTGCTATTTACCAATCTTAGGTGTAGCTGTAAACACTGCATCCCAATGCACGGAGGAAGAGAGCGCCTGTACTGCTGCGAAAGTTTGCGAGGGTGATGGCCTTAACGATGGAATGCCGTGCATCGCCAAACATCCTGGGTTCGTATCAAACTACATGGACAAATATGTGCTGGGTGCGTCAAAATTTGAAAACGTCCAAATTGATGTTATAGTTGGAGATGAGGTCTCTAACAATGAGTAAGTTCTCCACTATTGCTACAGTTTCAAGATGAACAATCATATAATTTGTCGCTACGGGAACATCAATCACGCTGTGTAAAATATCTAGTGTTTACATTGTTACACTACAATATATTTCACATTGCCATGAATTAATAACAACACTAGCAACACAAAATCATTTAGCAGGGCTTACAATGAAATAACAATGCGAGAGAATGGTTGGCACATGAAAACTTGCCCGGGTATACATTTAATGGCGAAACCATAGGCAACTAGTCAATATATTGCTGCAGATTACTAGGTACATAGCCCACCGTTGGTTTACATTTTGGGTATGGCATAGACTGGGCAGAAGAAAACGGAAAGTACTGAACCGGATTGGGGGGGGGGTTGGTATATACAGGATATCTAGAATAGAGCTAAATAATCTACACCTGTGAGCACCAAAAAGAAGGTCATTAGCAGGTGTCTCGTACTGGGAGGCAATAGGTGGTGGGACATATGTATCTTTTGCAAATACCCCAGCTAGTCTGTATCTTAGGTATTTCTGACTGAGCTCAAACACCTTATTATGTGGATACATAATTATTCGTCGTAGCTGTGTAGGAAATGAACATGAACAATGACAATGTTTATCTTCGAGGACTTATATTCTAGAAACATACATGTGTCGATAGCATTAGCAAAGGGCATAAAGGAAATAGCATCAACCGACGTGGGTTGTAATCATATAATATAATACTAATAATATACCAAAAAACATCCAATGCAATCAAACATTCGATAACACCACTAGATTGTAAACCAAATACACCAGGAAATCTTATCAATACGGAAAGGGATGAAACGATAGAATTCACTACAACAATGTGCATTACCTACAGATATCCATTCAAGACTTTGCACGAAGTCAAAATTAACGTAGTCTGTTAAATGATCGGCTGAGGATGAGATTGGGGGATGCTATATTTTTGTGAGCGATAAAAGAAACAACTTCGTCCGAGTTGTTATGTTTATCGCCTTATCTGTCTTCCATCAGGGATTTGCAATAAATCATTCAACATACAGTTTTCTGCAGGGTAATAATACATCTTCTTAAGTAGCTTCGATTGTGGGCTAAATTCAGCCCCACAAGATTATCAGCGACGGTATTTCACATATATGATTGGATTTACCGAAGTTTACGATATTGCTCACATTTAAGACAACAACACTACCCAACTGACCATATATCATATAAACGACGATAGCTATCTTGCAATAGGATAACCAACAACATAGAGAGGCAAGCAAATGGGTATGGTTCCAAGTACACAAACGCATAAATAAACGCCCTCGCTATCTTATATAGGTGGATGCTAATAGTACGACAGATTCGAGTCGTGAAGTTGATATTCTATGACAGAGTGTCTTTAATTCAAAACCTATCCAAAAGCGGCGAACCAAACAAATGGGATAAAACCTTTAAATATTGTGTCCCCTGAGCAGCCGACAATATTCTATGACAGAGTGTTTTTATTATAATATATATCCATATAAAGAGAATATATATATATAATATATATGGATTATATATATATATATATTATATATATTTTATAGATATATATATATAGTATATCTATATATATCTGTATATCTATATCTATCTCTCTCTCTATATAGCGAAACACATATCTCTCTCTCTCTCTCTCTCTACTCTATCTCTCTCTCTCTATCTATATATATATATATATATATATATATATATATAATATATATATCTATATAACTATTGTCTCAAGGCGAGCCTGTACTAGATGGCGGTGATGACGGCTGTAACCTGTCTGTCTCTTGCCAAGGCTTAACGGACCCGATAGTTAATGAGCTGCTATGCTTCGTCAGCTATAAAATGAACTCCATGCCATCTGACGAAGATCTGCTGTGGGTTTTATGACAAGGATACAATAGAAATCGCGACGGATATCCTCTATTATACAGCATATACCAAAGGGTCGTCGAGTCACCACAGACGACTTCGTAAAGTGAAGAGACGAGGATCGGAGAAGATGCAGCATAACATGGAAGACATTATCAGCACACTGTTAGAAATCCCTCCTCCGTCATTACTGTGTTATGTCGCCATGGATATGTCTCGCCTCCCTCCGCTTAATAGCAACAACTGCGATCTAACCAGATTATACAATGCACTAGGGATGACCTCCCTGTGGATGAGCCCAATGTCTTGCTACCTTATGAATTGTCCAACTACTCTCTGTATCAATGATGTGATTTGCAGTCCCTTATATCTATGTATGTTTTTATATATATATATGCATATGTATATAAATATATATGTATATATATATATTTGTATATATATATACTGATATATATATGTATAAATATTTACATTTATATATATATATTTCTATATATTTACAAACATATATATACAGAAATAATATATATATATATATATCTTTCTATATATATTTTTATTAAAAATAAAAATATATATATATATATATATATATATATATATTTATATATATATATATATAAATATATATATTTATAGATATATATATATCTATATATATATATGTATCTATATATATCTATATATATATATATATATATATATATATATATCTCTCTCTATATATATATATATATATATATATATATATATATATATATATATATATATATATATATATATATTCAACTTAAATATAGTATCATATTTCATCATACCCATTAAGGAACGTATGATTTTGCCTTATCCATTTAGGCGATGGCTATGGCTGGATATTGGTTTGATCAATTCCATAATTAATACATAATTGCACATTGCACTAAGGATGACCTTCCTGTGAATGAGCCCAACGTCTTGCTACCTTATGAATTGTCCAACTACTCTCTGTATCAGTGAAGTGATTTGCATTCCCTTACACTCCAGGTCATTATCGTCAAGATCAATCAAATCGTCATACGTCGATGGAAGTTTATGCAAAATGATATTTTGGCCCTGACCGAATTTCTGTTACGGCTTCCTGTCAGATGGAGCTCAAATACGGAGGAACTAACCAACACTGGAATTAACCAGTGCCAGATATTGCAATTATGGCCATTGACACTTCTGTAAG
Source organism: Urechis unicinctus (assembly GCA_034190875.2). Classification (NCBI taxonomy): domain Eukaryota; kingdom Metazoa; phylum Annelida; class Polychaeta; order Xenopneusta; family Urechidae; genus Urechis; species Urechis unicinctus. Next base: position 8,631,949 of record CM067349.1, read on the forward strand.
ATTACCATTTATTTACATTCTCTAGCCTGCCAGTTCCTTCCATTTTTTTTTCAACAATTGTAAGGGTTCATATTGATGTAATGGTAACCCGGCATTTTGTAACGCATTCGTTCGATTTTTGGTATATATTTTTACATTTGGCATGTTCACGTTGATGATGATAATGATGAAAGTTCTAACAGCACACAGACTTAATGTTTATCGCCTTAGATCTAGACCAATTACATAATGGAATGTTTGAACACCGTGTATATGTATGAGAAAAGCTAGCTTATATTGGTAGAGAACTTTATCAAAAGTTTTGGGGAAGTATATAAAACCTTACATCAACAGAATCCCCAATGTGCAACATTAAGGATCATCAGCAATTATTTTCATAAGGATTGGTAAGACAGGATCAGTTGCACAGAAATCCAGGGTGAGAATAATTCGGGTATGTTTGAGTTATTCGTCAGTAAACCTCCTACAAGTGTTTCCCACATATATATATATATATATCTATATATATATATATATACTGGATGTCCCGACGTTTTGATGACTCTGACGGTTGCGTGGTTTTAATATCGGTGCTACTTAAGAACATTTATAATTGTCTTGAACATGTCTTCACTGTGATTGTCTTGAACATGTCTTCACGGTGATTGTCTTGAACATGTCTTCACGGTGATTGTCTTGAACATGTCTTCACGGTGATTGTCGTGAACATGTCTTCACGGTGATTGTCTTGAACATGTCTTCACGGTGATTTTCCGTCCACCCCTTAGCTGTTGTTTGTCAAATTCATGAGGATAAGTCACAACAGGAAACACGCGTGGAAGTATTTGGGTGTGAATCGATCCTATATCAGTCCCAGTCAGCTGGTTAGCGGACCGCTTCTTAGTGGCCGTGCGCTTTTATCAACGGTAGGTTTTAGCACGTAGAGTACAGAATGGCCTGGACAATTAAAAAAACATTATGTGCAGCAATTCAATTAGTGCCAGTAAGTATTTTCTCCACGGAAAACCTTGGGAATCTAATGTCGATTTACGGCTTATTGTATTTGCTGACATCGTCCCTGAGGATGACACAGGATGTTAACCATGAATTAATAGAATATGACGGTCTGCTTTCATGTTTTGGCCAATCGAAACAATGTACTCAATATAAATGCATTGTTATGCAACTAGGACTAAGTGTCAAGATGATGTTCCAACACTAAATACATCGAATAATGACGAGTCGAATGATTGCGTAGATAAGCAATGTTGTTGCACTCCCATATAACTATTTATATGCACACACACACACAAATAGATATATATATATACGTATATATGTATATATATATATATATATATATATATATATATATATATATATGTGTATACATATATATGTATATATATATAAATACATATGTATATATATATTATATATATATATTTATAGAATGCATATATATATATATATCCTACTTTATATAGATATATATATCGATATATATATATATATATATATATATATATATAGATATATATATATATATATAGATATATATATATATATATACATATATGTTTATATATATATATATACAGATATATGTATATATATATGCATATATATATATATTTATATATATATATATATATATATCTATATATATATATATATCTATATCTATCTCTATATATATATATATATATATATATATATATATATATATATCTATATATCTATCTCTATTCCGTAGGAAAGCATCAAAAACAGGGAAATGTTGTTCTCCCTGCTTGAGCTTATTCATTTGCAACGCCGGAATTATTGAAGACGAACGACGATAAATCAACTGTATTCGATGCGGCTGTGTAGTAGATAGGTCGGCTAACCGCATCAATTGAATCCCTATTTACCATTCTTAACGTGAAGGCTTCTCTGTGTGGCTTTGTTTCGGTCAGCATACTCGTTTACATTTGCCAACTTTAATAGTTGCATTTCAATTTATAATTACACAGATAGGGCATAGTTTGATCAACCACTGGCCTGCATCCTTGTTTTACTGATTGCCACCGACCATAACAGCGCTTTGCCACTATCAGATTCTTGTCCTGTTCTTGCAGCAGTAGAATAGCAATTTAGATGATCTGTCCGTGTACGCGTTTGTCTAATTGATCTCACAACACTGCAAAGTATTTCTTCTATGAAGTCAGACCTTGATTATGACGACCCCCAACAAGTAAACGTTCAATCTCTTGCACATCGATAGCTGTATTCGTGGAGTCTCTAGAAAAACAATCGTAGCGTTTGTAATAACAGGAATGACGTAAATAAAATAAATTATTTAATAGCCCAAGCACACTGTTTATAACATTAAGTCAACTGGGACATCGTCTCAAATCCACAACGCATCTTGAGTAGTCCATTTGGCAATAAAGATCTTAGCTCAATGCTTTTGACCCTGAGCTGCCATATAATGCGCGTGTATAGTTACCGCACGTGAGTAAAATATTCCAATCAATCGACTCAACACAAGATTGCAGCAAAACCAGATGCGCCAAATAATTTGTGAATGTAGGTAAGTACGTATAAATAGCGCGTCCTGTTTTCTTTATAGTTGCCGCATCCACAGCTGCTTCCTGATATTAATCCTGCCAGATACTTGTTCCTATCCACTTAAAGAGATGGATTAACTGCATCTATTTAGTATGTTTATTCATTCTATGTTGTTTATGTTCAACCAAATTCATTGTGAATGATGCAAGGTTTTGTTCGACGACATCTAATATAATACTATTTACTAGGTGAAACTAAAAAAGAATGCCATTCCTTTTCGGAGAATTAGAAAATAACAGCTCAGTCTTTTATAAATGAATCATTCCTAATTAATCAAGGACATTGAAGCCCTACCTATCTAACGCAGTAGACCTAATACTCGGTATACATGACTAGACCCAATATACATTATACTGACAACTCAAAACACCTAACATGCGTAAATGTCATTTACATGGGTAAGGTGTAACTGCAAATACTAATAATAAACCTTAGTAATAAACAGAGAACCCACGCTCCTCTGCTGACTTCAGTCAAACTATTGTTAGCTTATTAGCCTACGCAAATATTGCAGCAAGAAGTGCTTCTAATAGACAGATCTGCTGGGCGTAAATTGCCTTGAGTGGCAGTTTTTAGCTTGCTTCTTAATGTCACGTTCGTTATGTTGGTGCTCTGTGTTTCGAATTTATTTACGACCGAATTTGCATTTCCCAAGTATAGTATAGTTAGACGCGCGTGGAACTTTGATGAGGTTTTAAGAAAAATGGGAATCAATCGATCAAATATGATTGATAGGCAGGCGATCTTCGTAGTGTTGTAATTGTTACGTTTCGAAACGATATATTGCGTCTCTTTTGTTAACATTAATGGTTCGTGGGATGAGTGATTTAGGGTAGCCAATTGAATGTACTAAGTACTTTTAACGCTCCGCCCGCTCGTTTTTCGAGCGACCGGTGTGGGACTATAATCAATGGCTTTAGGAGAGAGAGAGAGAGAGAGAGAGAGAGAGAGAGAGAGAGAGAGAGAGAGAGAGAGAGAGAGAGAGAGAGAGAGAGAGAGAGAGAGAGAGAGAGAGAGAGAGAGAGAGAGAGAGAGAGAGAGAGAGAGAGAGAGAGAGAGAGCTAATTAGCGGTAATAACGGCCGTCAATTTGCCGCTGTGGGACTATAGTTCATTGGATATGAGTTGGTATTGGCTGCAACACAAGACGAATGTCCACCGAGGGAGGCTTGCAAAGTAGACGGCCGAAAAATATCCCACGGATTTTTGTGAAGGTGAAAGTATATTTTTGCATGAAATGTTGCATTCCTACTGCATAACAAACACATCAGACCAGAAATCTGACCGAAATAACCATCAACATAAGAAGTCGTTTTGTATTCAGAGCCATCCTGGTGTATACATTAGACTCAAATAATGATTCACATCGTGATTCACATCTTGCTGGAGCTTATATGAGAGCCCAGGAGAAAGCAATAATGAATAAACCCTACACTGGGTGTTTTTGCGAGCGTAACTTCCGCCCCAATGACCTCGTGTTGAACATATTCCTGTAATCAAGACAACCAAGCTACGCATTATGAAATAAGAACAAAAGACCGCAGACCTTGTATTTGCTCTGCCGATCATGATCTGTGCCAACGGCTGTATAATTACTTGTATTTGCTATCAATATATAACATATGTTGCACATGTCTCCGTCTCCATTTCTCGCCCCCCCCCCCCTACTTCACAGACTTTGAACGATATAAGTAGCTGTGCGGTCATTCTTTGCCTTCGTGCCCCTTATTATTTTATTGGCAGCAGCATTGTGAACAATACCAGCGATTCACGGTATAATGCGATGTTCCGTGTATATTGAATATTGAAATGGCTACGCAGTAATTTTATGAATTCGTAGCACTTTTTTAAGATGAGATAACTAGCAACAATTATCCGACATTCAACAGTGTTTTTTTGGTAAGTATGATACATTAAAATAAATGTATCTGGCGGTTGATTAGCGAAGCACAAGCGATGCTAACCCTCTTAAATAGCTCTTACAAATAACAAATCCCTTTATATCAACACTGCAAGAATCCAACCGACGAATCGTTAGTGACCATCGCGATCACAGGCTGCCATAGGAGAATTTGTGACATTGTTGAGTAACCTGATGTATCCAGCTATTAATTGGACAACTAACTAACGTAAATAATGGTAGTGATACAATAACGGGCTAGTAATTGCGCTGGTATCATCGAAATAGTTTCCTGTATCATTAGATTCATGCATTCGGCGTCTTTGTATTCAAAAATCATTACACCCTGATTTTATTAGTAGTTGTTGATCGCAGTGTGTCAACCACTCAACAATACTGCATACTTTTGGGTATAACGGGGAGCCGTCGATAATTAGGAGTTTGTCTGGACAGCTTATTAAGTGAAAAGGGTCGCTGGTCAGGTTAAGGGCAGCCCCTAGTGATGCCTCAGCGGTTGTTGGATTGAAGTAACGATGCATTTTCTTCATATCGCACAATGCGACATTATGGGAGGGTTTTTCCTGCAGAAATATACCTACAGAAGTAAAGCAACTGCAGTGTAACAGCTGCTATAAATTAGATAGGGCAGAAGACTGATACAGCTCAGGTCCCAGAAGAAATCTAGTTCCTTTTATATGTATAACCATGTGGTCAGACATATGACGCGCTCAGAGAAATGATTCAAACATTGTACGTAGGACTAGTAATGCAATGAATACTGACACATTTGCTTAAGATAACGTTATTTTAGCTGCTCTGTAATAAGTGCGTTACGTTGGTGGGCATTAGCATAAGAAAGCCACATAACAATGCGGAATGTTTATAAATCAGGACAACAATTAGCGCCATGGGGTTTGTAATTATAATGGCAATACCAAATGATGGACGGTGGCCCTATGACGTCATATTTACCGAGAATAATATAACTCCTGCTACAAAAAGGCCTAGTGATGCTTTTTTATCGATGAATAAAAGAAGAAAGGACCGTGCGATTTAATTTTAGTTCCAATTAAGCGTGTTGATGTTTGATTCCTTGTAGTAAGTCTATTGTATCCTTACATACCAAAATGAAGGTAGTTTTAATTAATTTTTACTCTAGTTTAAGGATTCATGACGCATGTAACATTCACCAGGACACATCGGTGCTCCATTGTTTATTTAATATACGGATTAATTTATTTACAACTGCAATGTGGGCAACATAGTTTAAGGTAGACAATTTTTGCTAACCTAATTGGTTGTCAAATGAGAGCAAACTGCGGACAATAATAATAACCACTGAATATTATGTATTATATGATACTGTTTTAGTCTTGCATGTCTCAATGTTGCTATGACGGACGATTTAAAACTATTATTTCTATTATTTGCCACAGCTTTGCACGGGAACTGATGTTAGATGGGGTACATATATGTTGTAATAGCATTCGTATGTTATAAGGGATGGTTCATGGGTTAGATGTGTCTTATAAACCACTTATATCCTTAAACGCCGTGAGCGTTTGCAAAGAACAACATGGCAAAACTAAGCATCTTGCAATTGATGACAACAGTCTTATCTAGAGAAACCTTTCAATTAGATCTATACGATTGGCTCGTGGATTGAAATTCGATAATAACAATCAAAACATGTAGCATGGTATGATAATAGTTAAGTCTATGGCATAGTTTTATTGTTGTTAGAACTAATTGCTCGACCTTTGATACAGTAGGACCCGTCATGTTTCAGTACTACGCGTTTGACTGATCACAGAAAAAAGCTTCAATTTTATAACCTTTAATCACCACCAACTAAGACCGCAGGGTAAAAAACGCCTAATGGCCAGTCAATAAGTCTTCATCGGATGCTTTTATCATGGGAATATGTCACATGATATTACATTACTCAGCCGGGCCAAGTTTTGCATGTGAGAGACTGTGCCGACTGTGCCCATGTATTGAGCATCGTTTGCATCAAGCTTGCCTATATTTATGAGCGTTGAAATGCTAAGCGCAAGTCAGTTTTGTGAAACTGCTGACTGCTTCTTGTTATCGTCCATTATCTAGAATATGATGAATCATTTACATTGTGGCGAATACAGTAATCTCCAATCCAGTTGTGCATGTTTAAGCCTAACCATAATAGGTACAAGAGTTACAAGGGGACCATGTCAACGAGCGCCCTACATTGATGACTTTTTGCTGGATGAGTGTTGAAAAAAAGGCGAGGTCTCCTTATAGGTATGCTGACTAACCGTGATATCCCTCCTTGGTATCTTAGTGATAAAACTGCTTTGAAACATAGCCCAGACTGTTGCGATAATATCAATCGATGGATGTGTCCATTTACCAACGCCGTTCAGACGAAAGAGTACTATCGTCTATATATCCACTGGTTGCAGTCATAATAATTCCACGTTGCGATGAACGGCCGTCGAACCAGCCGCTGCATCAACTGATCTCCTGAGATTGCGCGCGATCTCCATCGGACCGATCGCGTCCAATTGGCATTCAGATACTTTTGCCATGATGTTACTTAAGATGAGACTCTTAAGTGACTCCAGCTCTGTGATGCGAATGATTGACATACCCATGAAACCAGCCTAGCATTGAACGCACGTGGACTACAAGGGAGGCTTATAAACATCGAATGACACATATATGGCCAATTCATGATATGCACACTAAACTTGTTAACACTGGCAATCCTTATGCTAGAAATTATAACCAGATTTATAAACATTATGATTCCACGTTCACTTAAAACTTGAGCAAGCATTGTATTGAATGAATCACGGCGCCAGACACCTGCGGGGCTAATGAACGTTATTGTCTTGTTGAACGTCCTTGTATCATAAACGTTTATATATGATATGCCCAGTACGAACCCATTAATGTTTAACCAATGTCATTACCCTTAGCTATGCACATTAATCATTAAGATGTAATTTGCCTTATTACTGAAGTTGTAGCGGATTGAAAGAGATTAAGATAGTTCTTTGTTTTTGGATAATTGGTTGTCAATAACAGTATTTAAGAAGCGCTAAATGCACTAAAACTGTCAATAACGCATGAATGAACAATGAACAATAAAGGTACAATGTCTGGATTTAATGTTGATTCCTTAGCAACTGCAAATCGTTCTCTGTGAGAACTCGAAGGTGCTGATACCGCATGCAAATTATATAACGATGCTGACCACCTGATAATTATTGACAAAGAGAAGATTCAATGAAGTCTTATATATATTTACTATCGAAAACACGATACTTTCCTTCACAGCTTGTTCGAAAAACACATTGTTGTTCTGTCTGCTCCTCTATACACTCGCCCAGGCATTATCCAATCAGTTGATGAATAAGTCTTGCTGAGATGCTGGTTACGACACAAACTACTTTTTTGTCCTGAGGAGAACTATCCAGATACTAAGGCCTACATAATCCGTATTGACTGGTTCACCTAATACGAATTTAAAGATAAAAATGAAGATTAGGTACACCTAACCTTAGCATAGTTATGTAAATAAAGAGAGCAATATTCGAGATAATGTTCTAAAAATTAATGAGGGCAGAGAAATCTTAGGTGTATAGAGAATTACCAAACATTTTACTGATGAGTACGCATTCCTCGGCAGGATCAGATTTTGGAATGTGACCGTTTTTCTCTGTGGATTGTTCAACACTTCTAATATTTCAGCCAATAGGTTGGAGAAACAAGGAAATTATTATAACATGTGGAATTTCACGGCTTCTGTAAGATGACAGTTGTTTTATGTTCATGCACAATTGTCCGTGAGTACATGCTTAAACTCTGGGTAATGGACCAGGTCGGATTCTCTTATCGCTATACCGGCCGTGGCTCAATGACAAATATCTCGTTATTCAGGCCTATTTGTCATCCAGCATCTGTGTTCACATGGCCTGTATCTGCTGTTAATTTCCGACACACTACGTGCCAACATGCAGTAGAATGTGCACACCGTCATGTTGCTTACAGTGTTTAGCAAGGAAATGTTGCCCATGTTAGCAAAAAAACAGGAACTTAATTAATCCTGGCTTTGCACGTCAAACTTCATACAAAACAACATCAAGACATTTAGGCTTTTTCTTATCTGTTTTTCCGTTGGCAGACGTCCACGTGTATACGTGGATCGTGTTGAATGTGTAGTGAAAGTCCTAAATGAAGCTGTATAATGATAAAAGGCAAATTTATCGATGAAACGTTATCTTAAAAAACAACTTAATATGCCCAGCTACTTGAGTCGTTCAGGAGAAAATATCTTGGGATTATACTTTTAGGTTTATATTTGTTTCTTTTATAACCGAGCATATCATATATTTTGCATTAAGCATCATGTGCGCACTGAAGCCATCTAGAGCGTTAACAGCAATCTGTTTCTTACCTAGTATCATTAAGAGCCTGAAGCTCAGCGACTTTTACACCATCCAGTAATGCGGCTATGCGGTATGGTCCGTGTGATCTAGAAGCCTTAAGCGTGCGTATACCAAAACGAAATACCAGTTGCCTGTTATGTGCTCGTTAAGCATTGCCGATGGAAGATGCTTTGTCGCATTTGTAAGTAAAGGAAACAATTAAGAAAAGATTAAGACTGAAGTCGTGAAGTGCTGTGTATGAATTGGTGATGCAAAAAAAGGAACGCTCTCGAATAGAAACGCTGAAGGTCAGCTGCTACAGTAATTGATAAGGATTGATAACTTCACGCAAGGACATCAAGCGCACGGCGCCAACACCGCTGCGACCCAATTGGAAGCATTAGACCAAAGGCCACGGTACACCTTATAGACAAATTACCGTATAGGTGGATGATGAATTGTTCACAGAAATAGTTAAATGGTTCTTCCTAGAGCGGCAGTTATTCGGGCAAGATACCTAGCGTCATGTTCTGCTGTAGCTGTGACACTTGTCATGTTTTATGAGTGGTGAAAATACTGAAGAGCAAAGAGCGCCGTCAAAGCAGCCCAGAAAAGAAACGAATCATGTTACGTCATATGACATCATTTGAAGCGGTTGATATATGTTACGGATGTCTGAGTAATGGAATAAATGTACACCATTAATTTGCCTCACGTCAACGCCTGAAGAGATTTTTACGCATCAACGTTGCAAAGTAAGTTAAGCGTCCTAATTGCCGGTGCTTTGTGCCAATGCAAAACGCTGAATATTTGAAAGTACAAAGTAGGCTATCGGACACATCGGTGACAGAAATCGTGTACAATGGGAAAGTGTCGGATATCGTCGCTGGCCTCGCATGATACAATATAAATCGCTATTAATTCTTTCACCGAGCTTATTAATTGCGAACTAAAATATTATGTTATTTGAATGCTATTTGCAAACAATCCGGTCAGTTAATATGTGACGTTAGGAATGAAACGACATTTCGATGAATTTTGGGGGGGGTACAAAAACGCTCCTCGCGGTATGTCTGGAAATGGAACGGTTTGAGGTTACCACTCCCTTTTCATTTCACATTATGAGTGTCTATAAAGGATACTTCCATTGATGGGGTGTAAGTAGAAATCTATGTTCCAATTGTAGTTTACGGCTGCCCTAGCATCGTTCAGAAGCCCCCAATCGTGATTATTATGATATTTTCGTTGTTAGGAGGTAGTTATAGTATAGAGCTGTGGGATATAAGTAATACGCAGTTAGTGGTCACGCAAGATTAACTGATGCAATGGCTTTGTGAGTGCAACTATGAATAGACTGATTAAAAACATCTTACAGCACTGTCTTCTTGTCAGCCAAGTGTCTAGTACATACGCCGGAAAATATTAGCATTCTATCAACCGATATTTCTCTTTATTGTAGCATTAAGTTCATGCGATCAGTTCCGCGAAAGGGTTTCGTCGTTCTGTCGCCCATTCCCTACAGACCATTTCTCTATTATGCTGATTCAGCAAGTATTTACACTGCGTCGTTGGGTCTTTAGTGAATTTTGTATTGTGCTATAGGCATGCATCAAATACGTGACTTGATGGCATGAAACAAATTAATTACGCTTTCGCTTATGAGCGCGGTCTTTGTCACTGGGTATATCTAGCAAGGAATGTACTGACAATGTTTGCAATAGTCATAGTCATTCGCTATAATTCCGTGTGTCCTGTACTGTTATTTATAAATCAAATGAAGAACACATCTATTATCCCTTACCTAACCTGACTTTACTGTTAAAATTGAAACGTCATTTCCTTGACGAAAGGATGCGTACATCCGCATAACGCCGATTCCCTGACGTCATAACTGCGCCATTAATTCGCCATGGAGCTGTGCGCAATCGCATCGAGTGATAGATGAGGTAATGGATGTTCGATCGGTAGGCTCGCATGCTCAATTATATAAGGATTAAAAAGACAAACATTTGGTAAAACGAAGGGTTATGGAATCCATCTACATCCCACAGAAATACATCTGGTAGGGTTGGCATACTCATTGTTCCTGTTTAAGACATACAGAGTGCCACTCCTGATTGATCTTCCATGTCGATTAAACGGATAAGGTACTTGACATTCGTTGTACTCAATCATTACTTTCATTGTGTAATCACAGTATACTGATCCAAAACGAGACAGCATCAGTCGGACAGCTGGCTTTCAGCATAGACGTAATATAAGAATTTGAGAGGCGAAACTCATGCTATTCATCATGTGCTCATGACTCTTTGGATCTAACATTAGTGCATAGGCCAACCCTGCAAAAATGTTTTACAACCTGAAGCTCTTGAGGCCTCACGATTGACTGCTATGATGTATTTTCCTGTGATTTACGGCATACAGTTACGAGGAGTTAAAGGGGAATTATCGAGTGCTAATGGGCATATGATTAGCAACAGAAGGAGTAAGAGGAATATGAATAGGTACAGCATAAATCATGATCGGTTACATTTGCATGCAACCGATGGGTGAGTATTCCTGACAATATGCAGTCTGTGTATTCTTTTAATGTCTTTTGGTCTAAACAATAACATCAACAACAACAACAGCAACATATATCTGATTAACAGTGTATATCATTATGTTTGCATGACGCTATACAACATACATGACCAACTACAGGAAATAATTGTTTCCTCCATAGTTTCCCATTGCTTCTCATATTTGTCTATATTACATCCTTTTATCGCTCATACTTCACAGCATGCACGAATATCACAGCATTTGAGCTGTGAAGTCCGATACAGCATCATTTAGACTGCTGCCGTTTCTCCAGGAGTGCTCAGCGCAGCAGGTGTAATCAATAGCGCGATATATGGTCGCCACGAGCCCTGTTGGATCATGCGCATTATACCAGCTATCCGCGCTGTGCCTTAATATTAATATACCGGTCAGATGGCAAAATCATTATGGATGATTTATAACATATCAAGTTGCTCGACTTCCCGAGATTGAATAGGCATATGTATGCCCAAAACATCGAGATATCACCCATATCGTGTTTTATGAAGAATATCAATACGGCTAAGATCATTCATGGACTTATATATTTCTTGGCGTGAAATGGACCCAGCGCATGTTGCAATTCTGTTATTACCAGCTCATCATTCTGTTAGATTGCATTCCTCGCTAGATTTACTATGACGTGCTCAAAAGGTTATTGGCAACCAAGGTCTCTATTTAGTGAATATCTTTCTACCATTAATCGGAAGCAAACTTTATAGCACATAAACTTTCGATTTTGCAACGATTAAAATTGTGGTATGCGGAAATTAACCTTTACTATCTGTTACATTTTCCTCAGGTTCATAGCTACTGTTACTATAAAAGAATGAATGAACAGAAAAATAGCGTTGTAATATTTTTCTTTACTGAGGATAATTGGTTACTTAGTTATCGATGTCACAGTGGTATCAAATACATTCTGAAACTTAACTGACCTGCCACATATCAAACATATTGCAGAATGAACTCAACAGCAATGAACAGTACTAAAAGGTGTGTGTAAAAGTCTTGTGAGACGTAACAGAAAACAGTCTCAGGGTATTAGGTTGATGTGGAGAAGTATCAGGAATTGTTACAGATATAAGCAAGATCAAGTTCTCATCTAACAATTTTTTAAAGTGAACAAAAGACTGAATGTTTTACAGCCATGTTTTTCTAGCAGCTGTTCATGTCCATGTTCAGCTGCTTTTATGATAGATGTATCCCTAGCCGTTTGTGTGCATTATTTTTGTCATTGTGATTAAAGCGGTGCGAGATCAATCGATCATATACCATATCTAGGTAATGAACATTTTATTATGACCCATAAAATCTTAGACATGAATCAAAGCAACATGTTGGGAAAGTGTGCATTAATTCCCGCATAACATTAAATGCCATAATTCAACCATCTATCCATTCATAGCGCAGCAGATAAATAAACTTGCTCATAGCGACTAGCTGTTATATGGGAGCCACTAACTTCTCATAATTATTAACAAAGTATGCTTTCGCTGTATAACGTGTTGTGCTACCAATGAATACGTGCCCAACTAAACATGCGTTATTTAGTTACTTTCTTTTGCGACAGAAGTGCTAGAAAGAATCTTTCCTTTTAATTATGCTTGTTACTACATGCGGGAGGTGTTTACTGACGATAACCAAAGCAAGCGGAATACAGGCTTCTCGCCGCAGTCAACAACTAATTATTCCTCTCACTACATTTGATACTTTCCGTTTCAAAAATAATAACAATACTGTAAAAACACTTTTAATCTCTAAATTAATATAACCAGACTTCAATGTAACCGGTAAATGCGTTATTTTGCGTTCATTTCCTGGTACTACCAAATAAATGTGTTTTGACACACAGTACTGTGTTTGATTGGTTTTTCAATAGCAATAAGAACAAAAGGTGCATTCTTTCAACAGCTTCATGATTTGGAGTCTGCTTTGGAATTGCACAGTGCGATAAGGTGAGTATGGAGCGGCAAGTTCATCGCTTTTTCGCAAATGCGTTGGCAGTGCAGCATAAAAAGTGCCACTTTTCCCTGTAGCTATGCATAACACTGCACAAACTCGAGTTATATGAATGCGGAAGGGATTACTTTCAAGCGGGTAGATTACAAACGCCCCCGAAACTAGATGCATTTACAGAGCACAATGTCATTACGACCGAAACGGGTTTTTTTTACAGATATGTCTACAAAATGTTACTTTGAATTCTTTTTAAAGCGATACTTTGCATACAACAAGGTTTGGAGCAACTGACATATTGTTTAAAGTCTAAGATCACTTTGTGCCGTTAGTAACTTCAAATAACACGTCGTATGCGTACTAAATGGTGTCGAACGCGTCACTGCCCTGCACCCAACACCTCATTTGCCTATGACTCGATTGGGCCATGTGTATCAACAAGCCAATATTTATCCTGAATGTACATGATTTCCTCATCTCTTAGTAATATGTAAGCATTTTGGTTATCGCACTGTTTGTCTAACGTTAATCCTTGTATTTACTCTGACGACCATGATATGCCCCGGCCAATGGCTGTATTTGCTTTCAATATATAACAGATGTTGGACCCTCGACATCTCTCGCCCCCCTACCTCACAGACTATGCAGCACAAGATAGAAGTAGAAGTACCTTTTGCTACACTTTATTGCTACATTGGTGGCAGTATTGTGAACCAAACTAGCGATTGACGGTATAATCCAATGTTCTCGTCTTTGATAGCTTCTAAATGTCATTACCATATATATGTTCTCGTATATAATTGGGTCCTAAAACATAGGAGGAGTAATGCAAGTTATTGAATCAGTTTGCACTTCGTGTTGTATGACATATTTTGGTTTGCGCCATATGGAACAAGAGCAACCTTCTGGTATTGGCAACCAGGTCCATGTGAGAGACACATGACGCACAATGTGCTCTGCCTTGAATGATGTTGATTCTAACCATATCATCCTTCTGTAAAATGTAAAGAAAAAGACAATATAGAGCCTTGAAACCATATAATTCTTAGATTTCTTGGATTATATCTTATTAAACTAGATAGAAAGGTCATCTGATACAACCTACTGGGTCACTTTGCTGCTTTTATGCATCGATATCATAATAGTAGACGTCATCATTATCGTGAGTTTATTGCCCGCCCCCGGGTAACCGGGGTATTGCAGTAAACGAGTCTCTGTAGTTTATGAAATTAACTGCAAATATCTTGTTTGCTTGGAGCAATGACTGGGATATTGCTTGAGTTCGAATGCAATTCCATATATTTGCTTAACCGACCTTGGGTATCTTTTAGATATCTCTGGTGTACATTTGTCCCCGGATAATTGCGACGAGAGTGCCGGTATTCTGTGTTTAACAACCAACCTCTGTTGCCCACGATCCAAACTTAAATGGATCAAATGGCTTGAACAAATGTACCTTTTACTTATGGGTCCAAAATCGATATGAATATGACAGTAGTCTCTAGTACAAATATAACTCAAGCATACGCAGACGTTGCATAGTAGAAAAATACGCATTTCACATAGCTTGCTTAAATGCTAACCACCAATTTGATATAAATCAGCAAATGGCTTCATCGAGTTTCAAACAGCATCTGTAGCCGACGACAATTGTTGAATTGAAAAGATGAGAATCTCAGTACCCGGCTTTGATTTCGCCTTTCACACAGGCCATTAATGTGAAATATTTATTAATATGAGTTGCCATATATTAAGCTGATTATGTTATTTCCTTGCTATAAACTAGTTGCATCATGGACACATATATCTGTAACAGCGTGATATAGACAAATGCGACATTATTGGATGTTTTTTTCCTGCAGACGATATAACACAGGAAGTATAGCAATTGCAGTGTTATAGCTGCTATAAATCAAACCTCACATGAAAATGTGATCAATAGTAGCTCAGGTCCCGGAAGAAAAATCTAGTTCCTTCTATATTTATTAGTATTTGGTCAGAGATATGACGCGTTCAGAGAAATGATTCAAACATTGTACACAGGTCTGGTTTTACAATGAAAACTGACACATTCGCCTAACGTTAGCGTTATTTTTTCTGCACTGTAATCATTCTATTACGTTGGTGGGCATTGGCATAAGCAAGTCACATGACAATGCGGAATATGACTGCGTGTTTACCCATTAGGACAACAATTAACACCATAGTGTTTGTTATACTAATAATGACAATAGCCAATGATTGACAGTGTCACTATGATGTCATATTTATTGTGAATAATATGACTGCTGCGACTAAAAGGTCAGGCTGCTATTGGTCGATGGACAAAGAAAGAAAAGATCGTACAATTAAAAGATCCAATTAAGCCAACGCGTGTTGAGGTTTGTTCACTTGTAACATTCTACTGTATGCTTACGTACCACAATGAAGGTAGTTTCAATCTGTCCATTATCTTTCGTTTATGGCTTCATGCCGCATTTAACTTGCATACATTCACAAGAGCACATCGGATGGATTAATTTACAACTGCAATGTGGGAAATAAAATCTATGTTAGAATACTTAATTTAGCTTAATTGGCTATCACAAGAGAGCGGACAATTAATCAAAACAATACTCTACTGTTCTCGATGTTCATTCTACAGACCACTCTATATGTCGAATTTTGTGACACCGTATAACTCTTGCATGTCTCAATCTTGCTATGATGGACGAATAAAAACCATAAATAAAACCATTATTTATTATTCAACAGTCTTATGCACCATTGCGTTATCTTTCAATTAGAACTATACAATTAGTTCGTCGATTAACATGGTATAATAATGGTAACGTTTGTGGCATAGTGTTCTGTTTGTAACAGCTAATTGCTCGAACCTTAATACAGTAGGACCCGTTACCCGTTACGTTTCAGTACAACGAGTTTGATTGACCACCGAATGAAAGCCTAATTTTTATAACCATTAATCACCACCAATTAAGACCACGGGGTAAATACGCTTTGATGGCCAGTTAATTTCATCTTCATCAGATGCTATTACCATGGGAATATGTCACATTACACACTTGTTTTACATTACTCAGCCAAGAAAATGTTTGTATGTGAGAGACATGTGAATGACAAATAATTACTCATTGGGTTAAATTTTGGGTGCACATATAGTGAGCATTGTTTGCATCAAGCTTGCTGCCAAGTTAGTAGCAACACTATTGCGGATCTGCTAAATGTTTCCTGTTCATTATCTAGAATATGATGAATCATTTACAATGAGGCGAATACAGTAATCTGTAATTCATTTGCGCACGACGATTATGGTATCTTGAGTGGAGCATGTCTTTTTATTGGATGAGTAATGAAAAACAATCCAGGGTCTCGTTTTAAGGTATGTAGACTAACCGTGATATCCCTCCTTGGTATCGAAGTGATAAACCAACTTCGAAACATAGCCCCGACTACTGCAATAATATCAATCGATGGATGTGTCCATTTACCAACGCCATTCAGACAAAAGAGTGCTGTCGTCTATATATGCGTTATCCACTGGTTGCAATCAAAATAATTCCACGTTGCGTTGAACGACGGTAGAATCAGCTACTACATCGACTGATCTCCTTAGATTGCGCATTATCTCCGTCAAACCGATCGCATTCATTTGGCATTCAGATACTTTCGACATGATGTTACTTAAGATGAGACTCTTAAGAGACCCAAGCTCAGTGATAGAGTTATGAACTTTATCCATTTGGTCAGACATAGTCTTCCTTTAACTATTCAGAACTTGAGTATCGTTTATTTTATAAATATTTGCTATGCACAACTACCCTGAATCGCAATAACCCTGGGTATGCTATGTATCTAGAGGCGTACCAAAACAGGTAAGTGAAGCGATTGATCCTCGTCTGTTGATTCATACCTATGTTGAAGTATGAAACGAACATACCCGTGTTATACGTCCATGTGCGCTCACAATATGCATAAATTCATAACATGCCAATTACACATGGGATATTATATGAGCGATTGATCGAGATACCCGTGAAACCAGCTTTGCATTGAACGCATGTGGAATAAAAGGGACGCTCCGCGGCTAACGCCACTTCCCATCACGCTTGTTGCCGTTATGTGAGCATCAAATGACAAATATATGGCCATTTCACGATGCGCACAAAACTTTTTAGCTCTGGCAATCCTTATGTGGGGAATTATAACCAGATTTCTAAAACATTATGATTCCACATTCCCCTTAATCTAAAGCAAGCAATGTGTTGCCTTAATCACAGCGCCAGACACATGAAGGACTATTGATGGTTATTGTATTGCTAAAGGTGCGATGTCCTTTGATTATAATCGTTTATATATGATATGCCCAGCAAGTATACGCTAATGTTAAAACTTGCATGATGATAAACAAAAGTCATTACCCCATCCATGCACGTGGATCGTTAGGACGTGATTTGCCTTTTCAATAAAGTTGCAGAGGATTGAAAGAGGTCAAGATAATTCTTAACTTGGAAACTTGTTTGGTTATCAATCACCGTATTTAGGAAGTACAAAACGTTCAAAAAATGTAAGGAATAATGTATGACGTTTGAATTTACCATTATTTTGTTTACCACACGCCAAATGAACAATAAAGTTTCCATGTCTGGATTTAATGTTGTATCCTTAGCAACTGCAAATCGTGCGTTTTAAAATTCGAAGGTGCCGATACCACGTGAAAATTATATAATGATGCTGACCACCTGATAATTATTGATAAAGAGAAGAACCATTTGAGTATTATACAATTAATTCCAGACTGATTTATTTATCATTTAGATCCTCAACGAGTATAAATGAATTGTTAAAGTAGTGTTTCTATTGCAAAACTATCAGGGGTGAGATACGGTAATATCAATCACTATTCTAAAATTTAAAGAGTATTTTCGAACACACGATACTTTCCTTCAAAACATGTCTGCTCCTCCATACACTCGCCCAGGCATTATCCAATCAGTTGATGAATAAGTCATGCTGAGATCCTAACTATGGTAGAGAAACTGCCTATTAGTTCTAAGGCAAGAACTTAATCAATAAACATACACAACAACATCGAGACATTACAGCTTTTCTAATTTGATTTCAGCTAGCAGATGGCAACGTATATGCGAGGATCGTGTTGAATGTGTGGTTAAAATATATTTATTGACGAAGCGTTATCTTGAACAACCGCTAAGTATTCCTGGCTAATTAAGTTGCTAAGGATACTGGAGATGTGTATATTGTTTTAGCAAATATCTCGGGATTATACTTTTAGGGTTTCAGTTGCTTATGTTACAACCGAGTGACGTTATATGGACATAAATATGTAAACATATTCACTAGCATATCATATAGTTTTAATTAAACATTATGTGCGCACTGAAGCCATACAGCGTAAACATCCATCTATTTCTTTCCTTATTAATAGCATCATTAAGAGCCTCAAGCTCAGTGACTCTAACATCATCCTCTAATGCGACTATGCGTTATGGTCCGTGTGTACTACGTCAGTCAAATTTAATGCGAACTAAACAATTATGTTATTTGCATGTTATATGCAAACTATCTGGTCAGTTTGTATGTGTCGTAGGGAATAAATCGACCTTTCGAGGATTTGTTTTCTTCAAAAATGCTTCTCGCGTTATGTCTGGAAGTGGTACGGTGGGAGGTAACCCCCCTCCCATCCCTTACCTTTTTATTTCACATTATGAGTGCCTATAAAGGATACTTCCATTGATGGGGCGAGAATGGTATCCATATCCCCGTGGAAGTTAATTGTTCCCCTAGCATCGTTCAGAAGCCCCCAATCATGAATTATTATAATATTCTCACTCTGAAACGTTATGAGGTAACTATAGTATAGAGATTGTGATACGGCAATCACGCATTTAGTTGGTAAGCAAGGTTAACTGATGCCATGGCTATGTACATGTTGCTACTATGAGTAGACTGATTACAAACATCTGACACCACTGGCTTCTTGTCGGCTAACTTTCTAGCGCATACACCGCTTTTATATGCATTCTATCGATATTGTAGCACTGAAGTCCATGCTATCAGTTCTATTAAATGATTTCGTCGTTCTGTCGCCCATTACATACAGACCATTTCTCTATAATGCTGATTCAGTAAGCATTTATACTGCGTCGTTCAGTCGTTAGTGAGTTTTACATTGTGCTAGAGGCATTCATCATATACATGCCTTGATGGCATGAAAACAAATAATGACGCTTCCGCTTGTGAGCGCGATTGAGTCTTTGCCATGGGGTATAATCTTACAAGGCTCGTTACTGAAAATGTTTGCAATGTACTATTATTTATGAATCTAATTGAGAACGCATCTTTTATCCCACACCTGACCTGACTTTACCGCGACATGTCATAATTGAAACGTTATTTACGTGATGTAATGATATAAACATTCGCATAACGCCGATTCCCTGCCGTGGTTACTGCGCCGTTAAATCGCCATGTTGCTGCGAGCTACCGCATCGAGTGACAGATTAGTAAATGGATGCTCGACTGGTAGGCTACCTGTTCAACTATATTTGGAATATAAATACGATATGGTATCTATCTACATCCCATATTGCATGCATTTGCTCTGCAGAAATACATTAGGCAGGGTTGGCATATTCATAGCTGATGTTTTAGACATACAGATAGCCATTCCTGATTGATCTGCCCATATTGCATGCATTTGCTCTGCAGAAATACATTAGGCAGGGTTGGCATATTCATAGCTGCTGTTTTAGAATCATCGCTTCCTGATTGATCTGCCCTGTCGATCAAACGAATAAGGTACTTAACATTCGTTGCTCTCAATCATCGCTTCCATTGCGTCAATCGGACAGTTGGCTTACATATGTTGGATTCCTGAATCTGATAGCAATACATACTTTCAGCATAGACGCAATATAAGGATTTGAGAGGCGAATCATAGCATTCTTGCTACTCATCGCGCGCTCATTACTCTTTGAAGCTGGCATTAGTGCACAGGCCAACCCTGCAAACATATTGTAGAACTTGAAGCTGTTGAGGTCTCATGATTGGCTGCCATGATGTATTCCCTCTGATTTACGCAATACAGCGACACAATGAGTTACAGGGGGAATATCGAGTGCTACTGGGCAAATGATCAGCAACAGAACGAGTAGGAGTAATAATAATAGGAACAGCATGATTGGTAAGATTTTGCATGCAACCGATGGGGAAGTATTCCTGACAATATGCAGTCCGTGAATTCTTATAATATTTTTTGGTCTAAACAATAACAACAGCAACAGCAAAATCTATCTGATTATCAGTGTAAATGTTTCATTATGCTATACAACAGACATGACCAAGTATAGGAAATAATTGTTTTCTCCATAGTCTTCAATTGCTTCTCATATTTGCCTATATTAGACCTTTTTATCGCTCATATTTCATAGCATATATATTTATTCATTTCATGCATGATATGTCCGGCTTCGACACTATTTAACGGCATATGTGATCTGTCAGATATATGACATTTACCTTTGATAGTATGTTTAGCTTGAGATGTACCAAGTTTACCCTGCCATGCCAGCCCATTGAAAGGCAGCCGTTCCCATTGCGAGTAAAACTTTATTTTCAATTCCAAACATATGGATAGTGACAAAGCAAAACTGCCGAGTCAATTAACGAGAAGACTATGTTGACGCTGTTAAAGATACGTAGTAAGTGTTGTGTGATAGCACAAATGGTACTTCCATTCTCATCAAAGTTGTGATATTGAATTCGATTTAATGGACGACCTCAAATTCCAATCCCTCAACTGGTCCTTCTTTATAACGCCGAATTTTTCCAAGTGATATGCACTGACAATATGTGCATAAAGATACATTTATAAGGCCTTAGCAAAGCGGTTCTTTAGTGCCATTAGGTATTATTCAGCGTTCACTCAACCGGGCGGATTTGCAGTCCAAAATAGGAACTGTTAGATCATTGAACAGGCTCGATACGTTTATCAAAGGATGAAGATTTTACGTAGGTTACATACATTTTGGTAAGAGACTGGCTCGGCACGTGAAGACAAAATGCAAGGCTGCACTGGTCACCCACCAATATGCGGTCTCAAATGACAATGTTTGTAAATGCTTTGTTTAAGCTACCTTTCCAACTTAACAATCGGAATAGCGATCGCTGTTGCGAAACATTGGAAGGAATTTGTAAGAGGGTTGTACAAGACGACTTATGTGTTTCTATATTTTTAATGACACATGTTAAGTTTATATTGTACTTTTAACCAAATAATAATAGTTCAACAACTACACCTCACCGAGTGCATATTAGTATTGTGTGGCATTTCTTGCTTTACGGTTTTAAGTTTCTTGTTTTTCTGTAGATAGTATTGCACTCATAGGAATTGAGCAGTAGTATTTCGCCACTTGCTCCTGCAATGTTGTCCGGTAATATGTCATTCAAATGTTAGTTGAAAGCCCTGTAATATAGGGATACAAATGAATGAATTTGACATTCATTTTGGTGTTATACAGTATGATTATAGAGTTTCGTACCAAGGAGAAACGCAGAGTGCAATAAGATGAGTATGGATCATTGGTTTTTCTTAAATTCGTTGGCAGCACAAAATAAAAAGTGCCACTTTTCCCTATAGCCATGCATAACACTGAAAGCACTCAAGTTATATGTATGCTGAAGGGATTACTTTCCAGCAACTGTCCCCAAAATTAGATGCATTTACTTGGCGCAATGTCATTACGACCGAAATAGATAATAAGCCTATTGGTTACGGCATTAGTAAACAAAATGAACGTCTGCATAGCAGTACAATTATCTCCTCCAAATAAAATGAATAAAACATTACTTTAGTGCATTATTTTTTTTTACAAATATGTGTTACAAAATGTGACTTTGAATACCGTTGATAAAGAACACTTCGCATACAACCAAGCTTCAAGCAACTGACATATTGATTAAGTCCTCAGATCACTATGAGCTGTTACTGACTTCAAATAACACAGCGTATGCATAGTGCATACTGAATGGCGTCGACCGCGTCACTGGCCGACACCTAACTCCTCATTCGCCTTCGACTCGATTTGGCCTCTTGGCGTCTGTAACATGTCCTCCACACATACGGTCAAACAAGCTTTTGTTGCAAAATATAACTATTTGTACGAGTCGACTAGTTGTATAAATGAGTCGATACCGTAGTTATTGTTGCTATCGCCATCATGCTGTTCCTTTCCTAAGCTTTCATCCTGAATGTACACGATTGCATCATCTCTTAGTTATATGTAACAAGTTTAGTTATCGCACTGTTTGTCTAACGTTATACTTTGAATTTGCTCTTGACGACCACGATATGCACCCGGCCAATGGCTGTATTTGCTATCAATATACATCCGATGTTAGGCCCTTGCCATCTCTCGCCCCTCTCATCCACAGACTGTGCAGCAGAAGTAAGAAGTAGCTGTGTGGTCATCCTTTGCTACCGTACACTTTATTACTACATTGGCGGCAGCATTGTGAACAAAACCAGCGATCGACGGTATAATCCGATGTTCTCTTCTTTGCTAGTTTCTAACTAGCAGCGCATATTGAATATTGAAATGGCCACTCGGTAATGTTTTAAGATGAGACAACTAGCAGCAATTATCTGACATTTCAAAGTATGATACAATAGAAATACATTCGTGATGCTTATCATCTTAAACAGATCTGACAAAAACATAATCCTGTTAATTCAACCCTGCAAGAAACCAGCCGACGAATCGTTAGTGGCCCTCGTCATTAAAAGTTGCCATTGGAGTGTTTGTGTCATTGGTGAGTCACTAACTGTGGTCATCTATTGACTGTACAACTAAAACAAGTAAATAATGGTAGTGAGCAGACTGATACAATGGGTAGCTAGTAATTGCACTGATACCACGGAGACAGTTTGTTCTATCATTTGCTCTAGAATCAAGCATTTGGCGACTTTGCATTCATGCAGCATAACACCCTGATTTTATTATAAGTTGCCGTTTGCAGTGTGTAATCCGATACCGCATACGTTTCGGATATTACAGGGAGCCGTCGATTGTTAGGGGTCAGTCTGGACAGTTTATTAAGAGAAAAGGGACGCTGGTCAGGTTAATGGGCGGCCTGAAGAACTGCTGACGAGTAGAGCTGGGAGTGCCGGTATTCTGTTTTTAACAACCGACCTCTGTCGCTCTGTTGCCCACAATCCAAAATAAAATGGATAAATAGCTCGAATAAATGTACTCTTTTACTCTTGGGTCAAAATCGATATGAATATGACAGCTGTCTATATTGTACAAATATAACACCGGACAACAGTTTACATCATGATGTTTGTAATTATAATAATTATAATAGCCAAAGATTAACAGTGGCACTATGGCGACATATTTATTGAGAATAATATAACTGTTGCAACACAAAGGCCAAGTGATGTTATCTGTCGATGGACAAAAGAAGAAAGGACCGTGCGATTAAATTTTAGACTCAATTGTGCCCAGGCGTTTTTATGTTTGATTCCTTTAAGCATGTCTATTGTATGCTTGCATACCAAAATGAAGGTAGTTTCAATCTGTCCATGATTTTTAACTTTTGTTTATGGCTTCATGACACATTTAACTTGCATACATTCACAAGATCACATTGGTGCTCCATTGTTATTAAATGGCCGGATAGGTAGGCAATGTTAGAATACATAATTTAGCTTAATTGGCTGTCACAAGATACTACATTATCCTTGATGATTATCATCCTACAAACCACTGTATATGCTGAATCATTTGATACGGTATTTTTCTTGCATGTCTCAATCTTGCAATTAAAAACATTATTTCTATTGTTTGCCACAGCTTTGGACGGGAACTAATGTTAGATGGGGTACATATATTATGTCATTTTATTCGCATGTTATAAAGGAAGGGTCAATGGTTAGATGCGGTAAATAAAATACCTATATGCCGTTTGCGTTCTTACAGAACAAAACTGCAAAACTTAGCATATCGCAATCTCAGTCAGCAGTCATATGCACCGTTGAGTAATCTTTCAATTAGAACTATTCAATTTGTTCATCGATTAACATTTGATAATAACAACCTTTCAGATCAAATCATATAGCATGGTATAACAATACTTAAGTCTGTGGCATAGTTTTCTGCATGCTACAGCTAACGGCTTGAACTGTAATACAGTAGAACCCGTTACCCGTTACGTTTCAGTACCACGAGTTTGATTGATCACAGAACAAAAGCTGATGCCTAATGTCTAATGTTTGAATTTACCATTATTTTGCTAAACACGCCGAATAAAGTTGCATTGTCTCGATATAATGTTGAAATCCTTAGCAACTGCAAATCGTTCTATTCAATAACTCGAAAGTGTCGATACCACTTGCAAATTGTATAACGATGCTGACCACCTGATAATTATTGAAATAGAGAAGATTCAATTAATTCCAGATTGATCGAGTTACCATTTAGAGCGTCAACGAATAAAACTGACTTTCTATTTGTCCTAAGGCGGACGAGCCATCGCACACTAATTTATTGTAATTTATTCCCTTCCACAGCTGCAGTTCCCTGCAGCTAATATTTGTAGTCTAAAGTGATGCCGTCGTGCAGTTAAAAAATTCGTAAGGCATGTGTTGGCTGTTCTAATGTCTCATGTTGCTTCAATCAAATAACCCTTTAAGTTAATTAGCCAGAACTGTATTATCCAGATCCCGAAGCCCACATAATCCGAGTTGACTGGTCCTCCTAATACGAATTTAAACATAAAAATTAAAATTAGGTACGCCTCACCTTAGCATAGTAGAGTATTGAGAGAATTATAAAAGATGATATTCTGAAACTTAATAAGGTCAGCAAAACTTTATGTGCATAACGAATTACCAAACATTCTACTGTTGAGTGCGCATTCTTCAGCAGGATCAGATTTTGGAGTGTGACCGTTATTAGTTTTTCTTTGCGGATTGTTCAACACAAATATCACATTTGTGAATGGGAGCAGAAAACAAGGGAAACGTTACAACCCCCAACATGCGGAGTTTCACGGCTTCTGTAAGATGACAGTTGTTTTCTATGTACGCAACTTTGTCCGTGAGTACATGTTTAAACCTTGGTTAATGCACCAGGTCGGATTCGCTTATTGCTATGGCTCTCTGGCGAATATCTCGTACGTCAGGCATATTTGTCATTCAGCATATGTGTTTACTTTGCGTGTATCTGCTGTTTACGAGTCAATATTAAACATGTATTGTTGTCGATGGTAGCAATAAACAAGAACTTAATCAATAAACATACACAACAACATCGAGACATTACAGCTTTTCTAATTTTGATTTCAGCTAGCAGATGGCAACGTATATGCGAGGATCGTGTTGAATGTGTGGTTAAAATATATTTATTGACGAAGCGTTATCTTGAACAACCGCTAAGTATTCCTGGCTAATTAAGTTGCTAAGGATACTGGAGATGTGTATATTGTTTTAACAAATATCTCGGGATTATACTTTTAGGGTTTCAGTTGCTTATGTTACAACCGAGTGACGTTATATGGACATAAATATGTAAACATATTCACTAGCATATCATATAGTTTTAATTAAACATTATGTGCGCACTGAAGCCATCTACAGCGTAAACATCCATCTATTTCTTGCCTTATTAATAGCATCATTAAGAGCCTCAAGCTCAGTGACTCTAACATCATCCTCTAATGCGACTATGCGTTATGGTCCGTGTGTACTACGTCAGTCAAATTTAATGCGAACTAAACAATTATGTTATTTGCATGTTATATGCAAACTATCTGGTCAGTTTGTATGTGTCGTAGGGAATAAATCGACCTTTCGAGGATTTGTTTTCTTCAAAAATGCTTCTCGCGTTATGTCTGGAAGTGGTACGGTGGGAGGTAACCCCCTCCCATCCCTTACCTTTTTATTTCACATTATGAGTGCTTATAAAGGATACTTCCATTGATGGGGCGAGAATGGTATCCATATCCCCGTGGAAGTTAATTGTTCCCCTAGCATCGTTCAGAAGCCCCCAATCATGAATTATTATAATATTCTCACTCTGGTTGTTAGGAGGTAACTAAAGTATAGAGATATGTGATATAAGCAATCACGCATTTAGTTGGTAAGCAAGGTTAACTGATGCCATGGCTATGTGGGTGCTACTATGAGTAGACTGATTACAAACATCTGACAGCACTGGCTTCTTGTCGGCAAACTTTGTAGCACATACACCGCTTATATATGCATTCTATCGATATTGTAGCACTGAAGTCCATGCTATCAGTTCTATTAAATGATTTCGTCGTTCTGTCGCCCATTACATACAGACCATTTCTCTATAATGCTGATTCAGTAAGCATTTATACTGCGTCGTTCAGTCGTTAGTGAGTTTTACATTGTGCTAGAGGCATTCATCATATACATGCCTTGATGGCATGAAAACAAATAATGACGCTTCCGCTTGTGAGCGCGATTGAGTCTTTGCCATGGGGTATAATCTTACAAGGCTCGTTACTGAAAATGTTTGCAATGTACTATTATTTATGAATCTAATTGAGAACGCATCTTTTATCCCACACCTGACCTGACTTTACCGCGACATGTCATAATTGAAACGTTATTTACGTGATGTAATGATATAAACATTCGCATAACGCCGATTCCCTGCCGTGGTTACTGCGCCGTTAAATCGCCATGTTGCTGCGAGCTACCGCATCGAGTGACAGATTAGTAAATGGATGCTCGACTGGTAGGCTACCTGTTCAACTATATTTGGAATATAAAAACGATATGGTATCTATCTACATCCCATATTGCATGCATTTGCTCTGCAGAAATAAATTAGGCAGGGTTGGCATATTCATAGCTGCTGTTTTAGACATACAGATAGCCATTCCTGATTGATCTGCCCTGTCGATCAAACGAATAAGGTACTTAACATTCGTTGCTCTCAATCATCGCTTCCATTGCGTAATCACACTGTGATATTATTCCAAGTCGATAGAGCGTCAATCGGACAGTTACCTTACATATGTTGGATTCCTGAATCTGATAGCAATACATACTTTCAGCATAGACGCAATATAAGGATTTGAGAGGCGAATCATAGCATTCTTGCTACTCATCGTGCGCTCATTACTCTTTGAAGCTGGCATTAGTGCACAGGCCAACCCTGCAAACATGTTGTAGAACTTGAAGCTGTTGAGGTCTCATGATTGGCTGCCATGATGTATTCCCTCTGATTTACGCAATACAGCGACACAATGAGTTACAGGGGGAATATCGAGTGCTACTGGGCAAATGATCAGCAACAGAACGAGTAGGAGTAATAATAATAGGAACAGCATGATTGGTAAGATTTTGCATGCAACCGATGGGGAAGTATTCCTGACAATATGCAGTCCGTGAATTCTTATAATATTTTTGGTCTAAACAATAACAACAGCAACATCAAAATCTATCTGATTATCAGTGTAAATGTTTCATTATGCTATACAACAGACATGACCAAGTATAGGAAATAATTGTTTTCTCCATAGTCTTCAATTGCTTCTCATATTTGCCTATATTAGACCTTTTTATCGCTCATATTTCATAGCATATATATTTATTCATTTCATGCATGATATGTCCGGCTTCGACACTATTTAACGGCATATGTGATCTGTCAGATATATGACATTTACCTTTGATAGTATGTTTAGCTTGAGATGTACCAAGTTTACCCTGCCATGCCAGCCCATTGAAAGGCAGCCGTTCCCATTGCGAGTAAAACTTTATTTTCAATTCCAAACATATGGATAGTGACAAGCAAAACTGCCGAGTCAATTAACGAGAAGACTATGTTGACGCTGTTAAAGATACGTAGTAAGTTGGTGTGATAGCACAAATGGTACTTCCATTCTCATCAAAGTTGTGATATTGAATTCGATTTAATGGACGACCTCAAATTCCAATCCCTCAACTGGTCCTTCTTTATAACGCCGAATTTTTCCAAGTGATATGCACTGACAATATGTGCATAAAGATACATTTATAAGGCCTTAGCAAAGCGGTTCTTTAGTGCCATTAGGTATTATTCAGCGTTCACTCAACCGGGCGGATTTGCAGTCCAAAATAGGAACTGTTAGATCATTGAACAGGCTCGATACGTTTATCAAAGGATGAAGATTTTACGTAGGTTACATACATTTTGGTAAGAGACTGGCTCGGCACGTGAAGACAAAATGCAAGGCTGCACTGGTCACCCACCAATATGCGGTCTCAAATGACAATGTTTGTAAATGCTTTGTTTAAGCTACCTTTCCAACTTAACAATCGGAATAGCGATCGCTGTTGCGAAACATTGGAAGGAATTTGTAAGAGGGTTGTACAAGACGACTTATGTGTTTCTATATTTTTAATGACACATGTTAAGTTTATATTGTACTTTTAACCAAATAATAATAGTTCAACAACTACACCTCACCGAGTGCATATTAGTATTGTGTGGCATTTCTTGCTTTACGGTTTAAGTTTCTTGTTTTTCTGTAGATAGTATTGCACTCATAGGAATTGAGCAGTAGTATTTCGCCACTTGCTCCTGCAATGTTGTCCGGTAATATGTCATTCAAATGTTAGTTGAAAGCCCTGTAATATAGGGATACAAATGAATGAATTTGACATTCATTTTGGTGTTATACAGTATGATTATAGAGTTTCGTACCAAGGAGAAACGCAGAGTGCAAT
Source organism: Urechis unicinctus (assembly GCA_034190875.2). NCBI lineage: Eukaryota > Metazoa > Annelida > Polychaeta > Xenopneusta > Urechidae > Urechis > Urechis unicinctus. Next base: position 8,661,166 of record CM067349.1, read on the forward strand.
AAGATGAGTATGGATCATTGGTTTTTCTTAAATTCGTTGGCAGCACAAAATAAAAAGTGCCACTTTTCCCTATAGCCATGCATAACACTGAAAGCACTCAAGTTATATGTATGCTGAAGGGATTACTTTCCAGCAACTGTCCCCAAAATTAGATGCATTTACTTGGCGCAATGTCATTACGACCGAAATAGATAATAAGCCTATTGGTTACGGCATTAGTAAACAAAATGAACGTCTGCATAGCAGTACAATTATCTCCTCCAAATAAAATGAATAAAACATTACTTTAGTGCATTATTTTTTTTACAAATATGTCTACAAAATGTGACTTTGAATACCGTTGATAAAGAACACTTCGCATACAACCAAGCTTCAAGCAACTGACATATTGATTAAGTCCTCAGATCACTATGAGCTGTTACTGACTTCAAATAACACAGCGTATGCATAGTGCATACTGAATGGCGTCGACCGCGTCACTGGCCGACACCTAACTCCTCATTCGCCTTCGACTCGATTTGGCCTCTTGGCGTCTGTAACATGTCCTCCACACATACGGTCAAACAAGCTTTTGTTGCAAAATATAACTATTTGTACGAGTCGACTAGTTGTATAAATGAGTCGATACCGTAGTTATTGTTGCTATCGCCATCATGCTGTTCCTTTCCTAAGCTTTCATCCTGAATGTACACGATTGCATCATCTCTTAGTTATATGTAACAAGTTTAGTTATCGCACTGTTTGTCTAACGTTATACTTTGAATTTGCTCTGACGACCACGATATGCACCCGGTCAATGGCTGTATTTGCTATCAATATACATCCGATGTTAGGCCCTTGCCATCTCTCGCCCCTCTCATCCACAGACTGTGCAGCAGAAGTAAGAAGTAGCTGTGTGGTCATCCTTTGCTACCGTACACTTTATTACTACATTGGCGGCAGCATTGTGAACAAAACCAGCGATCGACGGTATAATCCGATGTTCTCTTCTTTGCTAGTTTCTAACTAGCAGCGCATATTGAATATTGAAATGGCCACTCGGTAATGTTTTAAGATGAGACAACTAGCAGCAATTATCTGACATTCAAAAGAAGGTTTTTTTTCAAAGTATGATACAATAGAAATACATTCGTGATGCTTATCATCTTAAACAGATCTGACAAAAACATAATCCTGTTAATTCAACCCTGCAAGAAACCAGCCGACGAATCGTTAGTGGCCCTCGTCATTAAAAGTTGCCATTGGAGTGTTTGTGTCATTGGTGAGTCACTAACTGTGGTCATCTATTGACTGTACAACTAAAACAAGTAAATAATGGTAGTGAGCAGACTGATACAATGGGTAGCTAGTAATTGCACTGATACCACGGAGACAGTTTGTTCTATCATTTGCTCTAGAATCAAGCATTTGGCGACTTTGCATTCATGCAGCATAACACCCTGATTTTATTATAAGTTGCCGTTTGCAGTGTGTAATCCGATACCGCATACGTTTCGGATATTACAGGGAGCCGTCGATTGTTAGGGGTCAGTCTGGACAGTTTATTAAGAGAAAAGGGACGCTGGTCAGGTTAATGGGCGGCCTGAAGAACTGCTGACGAGTAGAGCTGGGAGTGCCGGTATTCTGTTTTTAACACAACCGACCTCTGTCGCTCTGTTGCCCACAATCCAAAATAAAATGGATAAATAGCTCGAATAAATGTACTCTTTTACTCTTGGGTCAAAATCGATATGAATATGACAGCTGTCTATATTGTACAAATATAACACCGGACAACAGTTTACATCATGATGTTTGTAATTATAATAATTATAATAGCCAAAGATTAACAGTGGCACTATGGCGACATATTTATTGAGAATAATATAACTGTTGCAACACAAAGGCCAAGTGATGTTATCTGTCGATGGACAAAAGAAGAAAGGACCGTGCGATTAAATTTTAGACTCAATTGTGCCCAGGGCGTTTTTATGTTTGATTCCTTTAAGCATGTCTATTGTATGCTTGCATACCAAAATGAAGGTAGTTTCAATCTGTCCATGATTTTTAACTTTTGTTTATGGCTTCATGACACATTTAACTTGCATACATTCACAAGATCACATTGGTGCTCCATTGTTATTAAATGGCCGGATAGGTAGGCAATGTTAGAATACATAATTTAGCTTAATTGGCTGGCTGTCAGAGAAAGATATCTACATTATCCTTGATGATTATCCTACAAACCACTGTATATGCTGAATCATTTGATACGGTATTTTTCTTGCATGTCTCAATCTTGCAATTAAAAACATTATTTCTATTGTTTGCCACAGCTTTGGACGGGAACTAATGTTAGATGGGGTACATATATTATGTCATTTTATTCGCATGTTATAAAGGAAGGGTCAATGGTTAGATGCGGTAAATAAAATACCTATATGCCGTTTGCGTTCTTACAGAACAAAACTGCAAAACTTAGCATATCGCAATCTCAGTCAGCAGTCATATGCACCGTTGAGTAATCTTTCAATTAGAACTATTCAATTTGTTCATCGATTAACATTTGATAATAACAACCTTTCAGATCAAATCATATAGCATGGTATAACAATACTTAAGTCTGTGGCATAGTTTTCTGCATGCTACAGCTAACGGCTTGAACTGTAATACAGTAGAACCCGTTACCCGTTACGTTTCAGTACCACGAGTTTGATTGATCACAGAACAAAAGCTGATGCCTAATGTCTAATGTTTGAATTTACCATTATTTTGCTAAACACGCCGAATAAAGTTGCATTGTCTCGATATAATGTTGAATCCTTAGCAACTGCAAATCGTTCTATTCAATAACTCGAAAGTGTCGATACCACTTGCAAATTGTATAACGATGCTGACCACCTGATAATTATTGAAATAGAGAAGATTCAATTAATTCCAGATTGATCGAGTTACCATTTAGAGCGTCAACGAATAAAACTGACTTTCTATTTGTCCTAAGGCGGACGAGCCATCGCACACTAATTTATTGTAATTTATTCCCTTCCACAGCTGCAGTTCCCTGCAGCTAATATTTGTAGTCTAAAGTGATGCCGTCGTGCAGTTAAAAAATTCGTAAGGCATGTGTTGGCTGTTCGAATGTCTCATGTTGCTTCAATCAAATAACCCTTTAATTAGCCAGAACTGTATTATCCAGATCCCGAAGCCCACATAATCCGAGTTGACTGGTCCTCCTAATACGAATTTAAACATAAAAATGAAAATTAGGTACGCCTCACCTTAGCATAGTAGAGTATTGAGAGAATTATAAAAGATGATATTCTGAAACTTAATAAGGTCAGCAAAACTTTATGTGCATACAGAATTACCAAACATTATACTGTTGATTGCGTATTTTCCCGCAGTATCAGATTTAAGAGTGTGACCGTTAAACAATTTTCTCTGTGTATTGTTCAACACAAATATCATTTTAGTAAATGGGAGGAGAAAACAAGGGAAACATTACAACCCCCAACATGCGGGATTGCACGGCTTCTGTAAGATGACATTGTGTTTTATTGATGCAACTTTGTCCTTGAGTACATGTTTAAACCTTGGTTAATGCACCAGGTCGGATTCGCTTATTGCTATGGCTCTCTGGCGAATATTTCGTACGTCAGGCATATTTGCTTCTTTTATAACCTAGTGACGTTATATGCACATATATATGTAAACATATTCACTAGCATATCTTATAGTTTGAATTAAACATCATGTGCGCACTCTGGCGTAAACATCTATTTGTTTCTTACCTTATTAATAGTATCAATACGTCTCCCAAGCTCAGCGACTCTTACGCCATCCTCTAATGCGGCTATGCGCTATGGTCCGTGTGTCCTACGCGTGCGCATACAAAAAACCTTTTACCAGTTGCGTGCTATGTGCTCGTTAAACGTTGCCAACGGTAGGTACTTTGTCGCATTCGCAAGTAAAGGAAACGATTAAGAACAGATAGTGGTTGAAGTTGTGAATTTCTGTATATGAACTGGTGATGTAAAAAAATGTGGTTGCTTGCCGCAACGCTCTCGAATAGGTTGTGTCTTGAGTAACGTTAAAGGTCAGCTGCTACAGTGATTAATAAGGATTGATAACTGTACGCAAGGACATTAAGCGCGCGTCACCAACACCGCCGCGAGCCAATTGGTATACATTAAACCAAAAGTCACGCTACACCTCATAGACAAATCATTGTATAGGTGGATAACGAATTGTACACGGAAATAATACAATCGTTCTCACTAGATCGGCAGGTACATTCAGTTATCCGGGCATAAAAAATTATTTAAACCATCTTTGACAATTTATACAGAAGATATATTACCGATGACACACTGTATCAGGATCACCAACGTCATGTTTTGCTGTTTACTTTCCAAAAGACGTATAGAAATCGCTATCAAGTCAACACATTATTCTTACGCCAGGCATATTTAATGCGAAACATTATTTGCATGTTATTTGTTAACTATCTGATCAGTTTGTATGTGTCGTGGGACTAATACAGCATTTCGATGAATTTGTTTGTCTCCAAAACGCTATTCGCGTTGTGTCTGGAAGTGGCACGGTGGGAGGTTGCCCCTCCCGGTTCATTTCACATTATGAGTGCCTGTAATGGATACTTCTATTGATGGGGCGTGAGTGAAAATCCATGTCCCCATGGTAGTTTATTGTTGCCATAGCAGCCCCAATAATCCATTAATATGATATTCTCACTCTCGTTGTTAGGAGGTAGCTATAGTATAGTGCTCTGTGATATAAGCATCACGCAGTTAGTTGGTAAGCAAGATTAACTGATGCCATGGCTATGTGGTTGCTACTATAAGTAGACTGATTACAAACAGCTGCCAGCACTGTCTTCTTGTCGGCAAACTTTCTAGCACATACGCCGCCAAATATATGCAGTTTATCAACAGATTCTTGTCTTTATTGTAGCATTAAGTCCATGCGATCAGTTCCATGAAAGGGTTTCGTCGTTCTGTCGCCTATTACTTACAGACCATTTCTCTATAATGCTGATTAAGCAAGCATTTACACTGCGTCGTTCGGTCATTAGTGAGTTTTGTATTGTGCTATAGGCATTCATCATATACGGGGCTTGAAGGCATGAAAAAACATAATGACGCTTCGGCCTACAACATAGCCAGGCTCGTTTCTGACAACGTTTGCAATAGTACAAGTTATTCTCTACAATTTCGTATGTCCTGTACTGTTATTTATAAATTTAATTGAGAACGCATCTTTTATTTTACGCCTGACCTGCCTTGACCGAAACATGTCATAATTGAAACGTTATTTACCTGACGAAATAATACATACATCCGTATAATGCCAATTCCCTGCTGTGGTAACTGCCCCATTAATTCACTATAATGCTGTGAGAGCAATCTAATCGAGTGATAGATGACTAAATGGATGTTTGATTGGTAGGCTCGCATGTTCAATCATATTGGGATTAAAAATACAAAATGGTATCTATCTACATCCCATATTGCATACATTTGCTTTGCGGAAATACATTAGGCAGGGTTGGCATATTCATAGTTGCTGATTTAAACATACAGAGGGCCACTCCTGATTGACCTACCATGTCGATCAAACGAATAAGGTAATTAATAACATTCGTCGTTCTCAATCATCGCTTCCATTGCGTAATAACACTGTTATATTGTTCCACGACGATAGAGCGTCAGTCGGGCGGTTTGCTTACATATGTTGGGTTCCTGAATCTGATAGCAATACATACTTTCAGCATAGACGCAATATAAGGTTTTGAGAGGCGAATCATAGCACGTGTGCTCATGACTCTTTAGAGCTGGCATTAGTGCACATGCGAACCCTGCAAAAATATTTACAACTTGAAGCTGTAGAGACCTCACGATTGACTGCCATGATGTAGTCCCATTTACACAATGAGTTACAAGTGCTACTGGGCAAATGATCAGCAACAGAACGAGTATGAGTAACAATAATAGGAACAGCATAAATCATGATCAGTTAGATGTTCATGCAACCGATGGGGAAGTATTTCTGACAATATGCAGTCCTTGTATTCTGTTTATGTATTTTGCTCAGCGGAGTAGGTGTAATTAGTAACGATATATGGTCGCCACGAGCCTTGTTGGATCATGCGCATTATACCAGCTATCCAATTTGCGCCTTGAAGACATTCATATACCGGTCATAACTTATTATGACATCCGCGCAGCTAGCGAATTGTGTATCTGTTGTTGAACAGTGAGATTTTCCAGGTTAGTAGTATACTTGGTGGGGGTTATGGCGCAGTGGGGGACGGTTCTGAACACACCCGAGGAGAGGGCTTCGTCCCGATCTGCGATTTGTACAGGCCCACCAAATGTATAGCAAACAGGGAATCCCCTACGTCCTCCGGGCGCAGCAGCACCACACATGCATATACCACCACCAGCTACATACATATATACAGCACCAACCATCCAACAGGCGAGTCCCCAGAGCCCCACCGCCACAGGGACTCCCCCATTTCCAGACGCACATATATAAATCGATGCAGAAACACACACAGGCATACAAGGAAAGGCAGGGCGTGGTATGCATACATGGACCGAGATACATTCTTGTACACATGTTTGTTCAAGAACCATCTGCTCTAACCTAGGTCTACGACCAACCACCGGACTTCTCACCCACCTAAGCCAACGAACCCGACCACCCAACACGATGCCTGGCAAAACATTACTACCACCAAAAGCCTACCACGAGTTTCTGGTTCGCTAGGGGTTCGAGAGGCCAAGAGCAAATACCACATAGTTACCCCCAGGCACACTCGCATCCAAAATGGAGAATAGACGTACACCCCAACGCCACAAGCCAAATAGTAGTACTTTGTACACAACCGGGAGCTCCCGACAACCTAGTGGAAGGCATCCGAGGGTGCAGGATTGGAGAAAGAGAAGCCAGAAGGACTAACCGCATAGGCACAAAAACCTTTGCAAAATCCGCCAAGACGAGATCGAAAAAGTGGTCACCAACGACAAGGTAGACCAAGAACGTTACAACCAGGTCCAAAAATACACTCCGAACTTGTTTCTGTTCCGGTAAGAGTGCGATGTTCTCTCCTCCATCCGAGGTACCTCCGTAGTGCACCTTGCCGATTTCCCCCACAGGTCAGCGAGCTAAATCAACTGATTTTCCACAACATCTTTCACAGGAGGTACATAGAAGATATTGTAGAGATCTCCACGACAAACAACGGTCTCGGCCAGATGTGTTTCATCCTACCCACACCAGTAGATGGCATACCAGAAGTCGAAGGACGCCACGACTGCAGCGAATCCTGCGGCGAACAAAAGCGATACGATATACCAGCCATACGGACCCGACATAATATACATACATACATATCTTCACACATACATACATAATTGCATGCATACATGCATACAAACATATATACATACATACATATCTACATACATATATACATAAATGCATACATACATACATACATACATACATACATACATACATACATACATACATACATACATACATACATACATACATACATACATACATACATACATACATACATACATACATACATACATACATTTTTTACATACATACATTTTTTACACATACATACATACAGACTACATACATATACAAGGTCATACATACACATACACGACAAACAACGGTCTACATACCCACACCATACATACATCGAAGGACGCCACACTGCACATCCTACATACATACGACATACCAGCCATACACCCGACATAACATACATACATACATACATCTTCACACATACATACATATGCATACATACATACATACATACATACATACATACATACATACATACATACACATACATACAGCATACATACATACATACATACATACATACATACATACATACATACATACTACATACATACATACATACATACATACATACATACATACATATACATACATACATACATACATACATACATACATACATACATACATACATACATACATACATGCACACACACATACATACACACATACATACATACATACATACATACATACATACATACATACATACATACATACATACATACATACATACATACATACATACATACATACATACATACATACATACATACATACATACATACATACATACATACATACATACATACATACATACATACATACATACATACATACATACATACATACATACATACATACATACATACATACATACACATACATACATACATACATACATACATACATACATACATACATACATACATACATACATACATACATACATACATACATACATACATACACATACATACATACATACATACATACATACATACATACATACATACATACATACATACATACATACATACATACATACATACATACATACATACATACATACATACATACATACATACATACATACATACATACATACATACATACATACATACATACATACATACATACATACATACATACATACATACATACATACATACATACATACATACATACATACATACTACCTGGATAAGTATAGTGCGTACGTTGTTACAATAAAGGGAACCATTTGATATCCAATATTGATACGCAGCCAGCCCTTGTGCGTCCTTAGTTCGCCCTAGGTACCAGTCGCTACTGTTCTTGTTAAGGTGTATCCAGTATACCCGATATAGTCTGATGTTGTTTGGATTCAATTAACATACGAAGAGCATGATTGTACTTTATTTGTGAGCGTTGATATATTCTGAATTAGTCTGATCGTAACAGGTGCTTAGTGTTGTTTTCATTGACCATTTCATAGAGAAGGAAGCATTGGGGTTGACAGACAAGTACTCTTGTACTGGAGATTTTACATTTTTTTCAGGGAACACGGCCAACATAACCAATTTGTTCATAGATGATATCCCCTTTGTGCTAACAGAGGCCTTTTCCAGTGCCTACCTTTTGTACACTATCAATGTGATTCAAACGACTTTCTTATTCCAGCGACTTTATACGATTATATGTGTAAATAATGCTATGTTTATCATGAAACATAACATAAAACAACCGCAATAAACATAATAACCCTAGACAAAAATGGTGCTGTGAGTGCTCTCATCCACGCAGCGTGTGAATACACGGCTGACTATGATTTGCAATTCCGATAAAAAGAGCTAGTGATGCGCACTGCGCTAATGTGTGGTATTGTCTGGCTTACTCATCATTCTGTAAAACTGCATTTCCTCCGCTAGCGTCACTATGAGGTGCATAAAAGGTTATTGGCAACCAAGGTTACTATTTAGTGAATAACTTTACACCATTGTTCAAAAGCGAAATGTATAGCGCATAAGCTTTTGATTTCGATTGATTAAGATAGTTGTATGCGGACATTATCCTTAACAATCTTTAACAATTTCTTTAGGTTCATAACTACCGTTGTCTCAAATAACAAAATAAATTAACAGAAATTAACGTTGGCATATTCTTCTTTACTGAGGATAATTGGTTACCTAGTTATCGATGTCACAGTGGTATAAAATACGTTCTGTAACTTTACTGACCTGCCACATATCAAACCTATTGCAGAATGAACTTAACATGAACGATCAATACCAAACGGTGTGTGTAACAGTGTTGTAAGACGGGTACTAGGCAAAGCATTAGGAGTTGTCACAGATATGTGCTAGATCAAGTTCCCATCTATCAATTTATTAAAGCGAATAATTTTACAGCCATGTTAGTGTAGTAGCGTTTCATGTCCATGTCAAGCTGCTTTTAGAATAGATGTAACACGAGAGGTTATGTGCATTATTTTTTGCATTGTGTTTAAATGCCAAAAAAACTATACGAATATATGCTTCATTTGTGATGTTAAGTCACGAAGAAAAAGGTTTTGAAGGTATCGTGATATTATTTGGAAAAAGAAGAAGAATATTTAATACAACATACGCCACTATTTGTGGAATACAGTCCAGTTGGATATTTTGCCGACCGTTCTGAATATTCCACCGAAAGATCTGCAAGGTATCAGCGTTCTAATTGTGGCTTTAAAAACACTTTGTAAACTGTACGACTTTTGCAACTTAGCCATATCAATCCGACATGAATCTGGCGCCTATACTTCTAATTCATCGTGGGCCTTAAGAATGTGATATCGACATTTCTGGTATTCAGATGATTGGAAACGTAATTGACCGCGTTAATAAGGTTGACCATATTGCCAAGGTCGGAATATAGGTATTATGTATTTTTGATGTATAAGTGTAGTTTGGACAGCTGTAAACATCGATATACCCGGGGTAAGTCGAAGCATGGTAGCAATATAAGGTACTGCACCTGATATGCGTCATAGTGAGATACTAAGTACTGCCTTGTAGAGCAACACCATACGATAGTGAAAAAATCCCTCAATCCCTCGCTGAAAGGTCATAGCGATGGGCTGTTTCCAATTACAACGCACCGTTTAATCAGGCGCGTTCTCACTAAAGCAAATTCTTTGTAAACTGTACGACCTTTGCAACGTAGCCATAACAATCCGATATTATTGGGGAGCCTATACTTCTAATTTATCTTGGGCCTTTAGAATGTGATATCGTCATTTCAGGTATTCAGATGATTGGAAACGCAATTGACCGCTTTAATCAGGTCGACCATATTGCCAATGTCAGAATACAGGTATTATGTTCATGATTTGGGAAACGACACCGATACAAAATTTACTCTTATTTGTTTAATTTTTTCTATATTTGATAGACTTCATCTTCGACAGGCTTTCCCAGTGAAACTGCAAATATTGTTTGCCCATCAGTTTTATGCAAATCTCTAGACTGCTTCAAAAGTGTTTCACTATTCAGAATTGTAATGAATTCGATCAAATATATATACATTTTATGTCTTTGCTACCGATAAATAAGAGCCCAACTAAATATGTGTCAAATTATGTAGCTGATTTTCTTGTGCGACAGAAGTGCTAGACAAAATCAATTCTGCTTGTTACTTCATGAGGGAGGTGATTGCTAATGATAACCATAGCATGCGGAATACAGGCATCTAGCCGCAGTCAACCCCTAATTAATGCCTTCATTACATTAGATACTTTCCATTCCGAGTAAGTATCAATACCGTAAAAACACTGTCAATTTCTAAATCAATATAACCGATAAATGCGTTGATTCGCGTTCATTTGCTGGTACTTTTACCGTCGTTTTTTAATTTGACAGGAGTATGCATACTCGGTTTAGTTGCACATCCGGGTGTGTCTCTTTTAGCATTTCAGAAATCGAACCAAAGAAAAGTGTTTTGACACACAGTTCTGTCTATGATTGGTACTCAACAGCAATCACAACGAATCGTGGATGTCGTATTATTTGATGTAAACCACCAAAAGGAATCTCTTTTGTGGTCAATGAAATCGGCAATCATCATCAAGCCATACCATCGGGCTTTGCCCAGACAAAAAGAGGGCCCTTTTGATATATAGATATTAAGGAATCGGGCTTGGAAACAAACGTATGAATTGTGCTATTCACACTGACAAGGTTAGCTTGCAATTATTTGTCATTACGTTATATGAAATATGCGTTTACATCAAAAGTCGTCACAAAAATTACGCGGAAAAAGTAACTTTGTGTAAGAATTGAGTGCACATGCATTGGTTATTTACATGCTAAATATGCTCACTCAGGTCATATTCTGGTCAGCATGTGGGCGCTCTTCCATATATGGTATTCCCTGCTGCCTCGACAGTGTTTAACGGCATCAGTGATCTGTCCAATATATGGCATAAGCCTTTGATAGTTTGTTAAGCTTGAGATGTACTAAATTAACCCTGCCATGCCAAAAAAGCCTATTGAAAGACAGTGTCTCGAAATAATACGGCCGTTCTCATTTTGACTATAACTTTATATTCATTTCCAAAAATATGGAGGTGACATGTCAGACGCAACTGCCGAGTCAATTAATGACGAAGACTATGATGACACTGTTCTTGATACGTAGTGTGTTGATTTGATAGCAAAAAAAACGAATCGTGTTTTCAATCGTCCCATCGCATCACTGTTGCGATATTGAATTCAATTTAATGGGCGACCTCAAATTCCAATCCCTCAACTTGTCTTTTTTTATAACGCCGAATATTTCTAAATACTTAAAATGATATGTCCAACAATCTGTGCAGAAAGATACATCGATCAGGCCTTAGCAAATCATCCGGTCCTAAAGTGCCAAAAGACATCATTCAGTATTCATTTAGCCAGGCGGATTTGCATCTAAGGCAATCGGGTGAAATGGAAAGCTTAGCTATATCAAGCCTATATGAGGTATCCTATGCTGTGCTTGATTTAAGAAGACATCGAGTAGTTAACAATACACAAATGGTCGTTTTTAAGGAAAGGTTTCTTGAGGATAGGTAACAACTGCTCTAGCAATGACGTAATAAACCACGACTGCGCTTGCCAGAAAAGACTGGCCTGGCACGCAAAGACCAAATGTTATGCTGCACTTGTCACCCAAAAACATGCGGTCTCAAATGACCATTGTTGTTAATGGCTTAGTCGTTGCCAACTATACAATATTATTCTTGGTAAGCCACCTTTCCAATTTAACTATTGCGAGACATTGGAAGAAATTTATAAGAGGGCTGTGCATGACGAATAATGTGTTTCCATATATGTAAGGCACATTAGTTCCGACACAATAAGTTATTATTGTATAAGTTTAACTAAATAATCGCTAAATTTGGCCAGCTCAACAATTACGCCTTACCGAGCGCATAGAAATATGTGTGGTATTTCTTGCTTAACTGTTTAAGTTTCTTGGATCTGCGTAGATAGTGTTGCACTTATTGGAATTGAGCAGAATTATTTCGCCACTTGCTCCTGCAATGTTGTCCGGTATCATGGCATTTAATGGTAACATTAAAGCCCAGGAATATAGGGATACAAATAAATGAATTTGATATTTAATTTCGTGTGATACAGTTTAATTATCGAGTTTTGGAACAAGGAGAAACGCCGGCCATGATATCCTAAGATGCAGAGAAAATCATTTCATGCATATCCGCCCCCCCCCCACAGCAAGAACATGCCAAGGTCAAGACATATTTTTCTAATTGGCGACGGACATGCAATACGACGCTACCCCTATATCATACTGAATATTAAAGACATCACTGCATGTGATCTATTTGTCTGACATTCCTCGGATTTTCGTTTAATATTCATCGACGCCCATTACTTGAACCGGTCCAGGGACGGTGATAATCCATCGTTTACATAAAAGTATGCATTAGTTATTATATCCATTGTCCCCATTTCTCAAGGCCGGATTTCTTCATATCTCATCCTAAACCTACAACCATGCCTCAGAGAAGAAAAAATTATCTGGAGAACTGTTGACGCTATTCAACTGATATAACTGCACATTGATTTGGCGCATCAATAACCTAGCGGCTTTTGTGGCTTCGACATATACTAACTGGGCGCAATTATTAAATTCGTTTCTATTGTCATGCTTTGTTTTAATTTAATATCTAGTTTTATAATTAAAGGTGCATTCTTTCAACACCTTTAGGACTCTGAGTCTACTTTAGAATTGTAGAGGAAGTAAGGAGCATGAATGTTCTTTGCATTTTCGTCAATGCGTTTGCACAGAAAGTGCCACATTTCCCTATAGCTATGCATAACACTGCAATCACTCAAGTTATATGTATGCTAAGGGATTACTTTCAAGCGGACAGGTTACAACCATCCCCAAAATTAGATGCATTTACTGGGCGCAATGTCATTACGACCGAAATAGATAATAAGCCTATTGGTTACGGCATCAGTAAACAAAATGAACGTCTGCATAGCAGTACAATTATCTCCTCCAAATAAACGAATGTAACATTTCACTTAGTAAATAATATGTTTACAAAATGTGACTTTAAATACCTTTGAAAACGATACTTCGCATACAACAAAGCTTAAAGCAGCTGACATATTGCTTAAAGCCTAAGATCACTTTGAGCCGTTACTGACTTCAAATAAAACGGCATATGCAGAACATTACGGAATGGCGTCGACTGCGTCACTGCCCGACACCCAACTCCTCATTCGCCTTCGACTCGATTGGGCCACTTGGCGTCTGTAACATGTCCTCCACATGTCCTTACTAGCCGTGTGTATTGAATAGTGAACTGGCCACTCAGTAATTTGATAAATTTATAGCATTTTTAAGATGAGACAACTAGGAACAATTATTTGACATTTAACAGGTTTTTTTCCTAAGTATGATACATTAGAAGTACATGTATGTGGTGGTTGATAATAGAGGCATTAGTGATGCCTACCATCTTAAACAGCTGAGACCAATACATAATCCCGTTAATTCAGCCCAGCAAGAGACCAACCGACGAATCGTTAGCGGCCCTCGTCATCACAAGTTGCCATTGTAGTGTTTGTGTCATTGGTGAGTTACTAGGTGTGGTTAGCTATTGATTGTGCAATTAACAAACGTGAATAATGGCAGTGAGCAGACTGATACAATGCGTAGCTAGCAATTGCACTGATACCACGGAGACCATTTGCTCCATCATTTGCTCTAGATTCAAGCATTTGGCGACTTTGTATTCATGTAGAGTAACACCCGGACTTTATTATTAGTTCGCAGTGTGTCATCCAATACCGCATACATTTCGGGTATTACGGGGAGCCATCGACTATTAGGAGTCTGTCTGGAGAGTTTATTAAGAGAAAAGGGTCGCTGGGCGGCCCGCAGTGCTGCTGACGGATAGAGCTTAATGCCCGCGGAGTAATGTCAGCTTGCTCACATAAATAATTCGCGCGACTTCAACTCATTAGCGGCCGTTGTTTACTCTGGAGTCAGAGATGAGAGAGTAAGTAATCATCATATATCTGACCAGTGTTGCGAGAACGTTGGAAATAAAAAACGGCAATGTGCATTTAAACGGGAAACATGGTTACCATAGTAAAGGATATTTTTCTTATATTGTTTTTCCTTATTAAATATACCTGAAATATTATAACATTGATGAGACAATAGGAGAAATGACAACCTCGGCGGCTTTGATGTTCCGCTTCGTTTCGTTTCGCTATGTTCTCGTATATAATTAGGTTCCAAAACGTATGGGGATTAACGCAAGCAATTGAATCAATTATATTTGTAATATATGTATATTGGCACTTTGTGTTGTATGGCAATATGGGCAAAGTGCTACCTTCTGGTATTGGCGAACAGTTCTATGTGAGAGACATGTGACGCACAATGTGCTCTCTTTTGAATGATGATGATTCCCTCCCCATCCACTTTCTAGAAAAACACAAGGCTTTGAAAACGTATAAATCTTAAATTGCTCAGATCATGTTGTATTAACCAGATTAGAATGGTCAATTTTATACAACGCACTGGGTAACATGGTTGCTATAATACATCGCTGTCATATTACTTGTCGTCATCATTATTGTGAGTTTCATTGCCCGCCCCCGGGTAACCGGGGTACTGCAGTAAACAAGGCTCAGTAGCTTCTGAAGTCAACTGCAAATATTGTGTTTGCTAGGAGCTATAACTTGGATATTGCTTGTATTCGGCTTGTCGAATGCAATTCCACATATTTGCTAAAACGACCTAGGGTATCTTTTAGATGTCTCTGATGTACATTTGTCCCTGGATAATTGCGATGAGAGTGCTGATATTCTTTGTTTAACAACCCACCTCTGTTGCCCACGAGCCCAACTAAAATGGATCAATGGCTAGAATAAATGTACCTTTTACTCTTGGGTCAAAAACCGATATGAATATAACAGTTGTCCATATTGCACAAATATAACTCAAGCATACGCAGACGTTGCATAGTACAATAATACGCATTTCACATAGCTTGCTTTAATGCTAACCATAAATTTGATAGAAATCAGCAAATAGCCTAACGAGTTTTAAATATCATCTGTAGCCGTAGATAATTGTCGGATTTAAGCGATGATGCACTTCAAAATTCACTTTAGATCAGATGCAATTAGATTATGATGTATTTGGAATCGCTTAATGTCTCTCCTACGACCTGATCCAGTCCACTATTGTGTTGCTACTGTTTACACACTCTATTGCATCACCACAATGCAACTAAGCAGTGGAGTACCTGCTTCCATAAGACACCCTGAACAGCCTATTAACAAATCGGTCACTCATATTTTATCGTCAGGTGTGTCTGATTCTGTGTTCTCAACAAACAAATGGTTTGCCGCGGAATATTAAACAACTAAACGTCTGATCGAGTTCCCGGCTCGATTTTACCTGTTACACAGACCATTAATGTGAAATATTTATTAATATGAGTTGCTATACATTAAGCTTATTATTCAAAATCCTCGCAATAGCCTAATTGCATCATAGACACATCAATCTGTTACGGCGTGATTTAGCCTGATGAAGTGCTAAAGCAACCTAATGGGATGTTTTTTCCTGCAGACGATATCCCATCAGAATTATAGCAACTCCAGTGTAACAGCTACTATAAATAGATATGGCAGAAGTCTGTGATACATATGAAACTCAGGTCCCAGACCAAATCTAGTTCCTTTTATATTTACTACCATAGGGTCAGAGATTTGGCGCGTTTAGAGAATTGACTCAAACATTGTGCATAGTTCCGGTTATTCAATGCTTATCATATTAATGTATCAAGTCAACCGTTAACCTCGCAACAAACAATACTATGCTCTAACACTGCCTACTACATACCCTTGGCTTTTGTACTCATGTATGACGAGTCGCATGATATAATTTACATCATATTGAATACTAACATATCCGACGCGCTTAAGTTAATGTTATTAATGTAAATAGTGCGTTACGTTGGTGGGCTTCAACATAAGCAAGCCAAATGACAGTGAAGAATATGAGTGCGTATTTAGGCATCAGGACAAGAGGTAACACCATGATGTTTGTAATAATGATAATAATGATGACAATGGCCAATGATTTACAGTGTCACTATGACGTCATATTTATTGAGAATAATATGACAGTTGCGACAAAAAGTGATACTATCTGTCTATGGATAAAAGAAGTAGGGTGCGATTAAATTTCAAATCGAATTAAGCCCACGCGTGTTGATGTTTGATCCCTTCTAGCGAGTCCATTGTACGCTTACATGCCAAAATGAAGGTAGTTTCTATCTGTCCATTATCTAATATTCTCATTAATGGTTTCATGACGCGTTTAACTTGCATACATTCACAAGGGCACAAAATACGAGAATTCGTTTAAAATTATGAGGGTCTCAGATTGGTTATTTTCTTTCGTACTTAAGCAAATTGCACAGGTATGATATCTTCGTTTTGTTTTTAACTCTTGATGGAGAGCGTTTGTAGCATCATTTAAGTCTTACTTGATCGTCATTACATAAGTAATGTGTCTTTTGGCCTGTAGCAGGGAGAAGAATTTTTGCAATTCGTACAGAAAACTAGTCTAAATGTTACAAATACATTTGTTATCGCCTGAAAACTCGCAACATGTCGATTTCTATCCCCCTGATAATGCTTATACCTTAATACACAACCGTCATGTATGATAAGTCCCCTAGCACACGAGTGCCAGTCACAACTAACGTGGCATTTTACTTGATACAATCTGACTGGTCAAACAGTACGATCCAGGATGAATAATTAATTACAACTGCATAATTCTTTTTATCTTCTTGCTTCCCATACCCAGATGAAAGTGGTGCAGTAAGTGCATCTAAGCAGACACTCATTCCTTTTGACAAGCTGTAAAACCGGATATTTGAAAAATGCGAACTGATGCATCATGCGTTCCCAACTCGATACAAAAATGTTTTATTAACAGACCAATATGCCTCAGTTAGCCAGATTATACGACATGGGCTTGTAACATTCACATGCACGCAACATGTGACATATTTGAGCTATAAGTCTCGAATATTAGGCTCTGCCTACTATGATTCAGGCGCCCAACATTCTGGAGAGCCGTGTTTGGACGGGAACTGATGTTGAATTGGGTACATATATAATGACATTTAATTGGCATGTCATAAGGGATGGGTCATTATTTAGATACGGTTAATGAACCACCTATATCCTTAGATGCCGTTTGCGTTTTTATAGAACAATACGGCTATACTTAGCATATCGCAATCAAAGTCAACAGTCTTATGCCACGTCAAGTAACGTTTGATAATAGTAATCTTTCAGATCAAAACATATAGCATGGTATAATAATGGTTAAGTCCGTGGCATAGTTTTCTGTTTGTTACGGCTAATTGCTCGAACTTTACGACAGTAGGACCCGTTCCCGTTACGTGTCATTACCACGTGTTTGATTGATCACGGAATAAAAGCTTCATTATTATAAACATTAATCACCACCAGCTAAGGCAGTAGGGTTGATACGCCTAATGGGCAGTGAATAAGTCTTCATCAGATGCCTGAACCATGGGTATAGGTATATTATAACAGCTTGGATTAAATTTGTGTGCGCATGTTTTGAGCATCGCTTGCATCAAGCTTGTCTCAAAATAAAAGCGGTGAACTGCCTAGCGCAAGTTAGTTGCAACCGTTTTGTGGAACTGCTAACGGTTTCCGGTTATCTAGAATAAGATCAATCATTTTCAACGAGACGACTACAGTAATCTCCAATCCAGTTGTGCATGCTTAAGCTATGCCAAAGTAGTTGCAAGAGGATTATGCATTATGTTTGGTGTCGTTAGGGGAGCATGTCAACAAGCGCTCTAAAATGATGTCGTTTTTGCTTGATGAGTATTGAAGAAAACCTGGGTCTCGTTTTTGGCTGGCAGACTAACCGTGAGATTTTACCTTGGTATTGGAGAGATAACATTACTTTGAAACATAGCACTGGTATAATATCATTAATTTGATTGATGGGTCTATTCACAAATGCCATTCAGACGAAACAGTGCTTTCGCTGTCAACTGGTTGCAATCATAGTAATTGCACGTTGCGTTGAACGGCGGTAGAACCAGCCACTACATCAACTGATCTCCTTAGAT
>CM067349.1:8685240-8732740 GCA_034190875.2 Urechis unicinctus
TTCTATTTTTCAGATAACTTTAAACCAATCTAGTGGCTTACCTCTAATACAATAACATTTTAACTTTGAAATAAGAATATCATGGTTTACAGTATCAAAAGCTTTGGCGAAATCCAGAAACACACCTATAACATGTTCACCTTTATCAAATGAATTCATCATTTTATCAATAAATTTTACAAGTGCTACTCCTGTAGAATAGCCTTTTCTAAATCCGAACTGGTTGGATGACAAAATACCATATTTATCAAGATAATTGATAAATCAATTGAACATTAATTTTTCAAATATCTTAGAGAACACAGAGAGTAGTGAAATAGGTCTATAATTTTCTAGTTGGGTTACACTATCTTTCTTGTGAATTGGCACAACAACAGCCAATTGTAGTTCATGAGGCACAATACCTTGAGTAAATGATAAATTAATCACATGACAAAGGGGTTCAAGAAGACCATGGTAAGTTTGACTAATTATATTTGGATTGATGTCATCCCAACCTGGACTACTATTTTTCAAACTAATAATAACACATTCAAGTTCATAAGTAGTAACAGGACTCAGAAAAAAAGGACTGTGAACAACTAGTTTGTAAATATAGTTTGTCTACGTTTGGAATCTTGTCACATAACTTTGGTCCAACATTAGTAAAGTACTCGTTAAAATTGTAAGCAATTAATTTAGTATCACTTGTTACATCACCATTCAATACAAATTCCTTACTAATTGGTTTTATAGGTTCAACACCAATAATTTCTTTTAAAACATTCCAAGTTTGTCTGGCATTTGATTTACTTTTCTCAAGCATTTCTTGATAATATGATTTTTTAGCCAATGTAATCAAATGATTAAGTTTGTTCCTATATCGTTTGTACCTAGTCTTATAGTACAAGGTTGATTTCTTTAAATACATCATATACAACTTGTTTTTCACATTAATAGACCTATATATACCATTAGTCATCCAAGGCTTATATTTTCCACGCCTAGTTTTCATTTCCTTATAAGGAAATGCCTCCTCCCAGAAATTTGGTACTATTTTGAAGCTTTATTATTTGATGTGTATTGGTCCAGTGGTCTATTATTAGGGAACAAAAAGCTTGCAAAACATTTTCATAATGCATATGTGCTACGTGAATATGATAAAACAAATTGATAGCGTTGCAGTGGGGTGGAACATGATGTAAATGGGGAACCACATTTCGAACCAAACGGCTTAGGCTAATGTGGTGCAAAACCTATGGCATTTGTCACATGGCCAGACCAAGTGATGGCATGGAACTTTTTTTGTTTAAGGGATGCCGTAGCTTTATGGTTTGACTGACGACAATTTGTTCTTTTCCCATTACTTACCAACCAATTGTTTGTAGATTGCAGATTTAATCAACATGCATAACTCCTTGGCGGTTTGTTCTTTCCTTCCACAACTATTACTTTAAATGGCAACGTTTGTCGTTCATAACCCCATGACTTCATTTTAGACCATAAAGATTGGAGGTTCTTTAGCTTATATGGTATTATCAAGCATCAACGAATAACCAGTTTGGTTCTTTAAAGATAAACAGGCTCATGCCCAATAGCATATTCGGGCAATGAATTACAAGAATGGTATTTGATTTTGCGTCATATAATAAGCATCAAATACATACCGCATTCATGTATTTGTCACATGTTCGTGAACCAACATTATGTAGGACGATGCTAATGATTAGTATCAAGAAAAGGATGGCTCTTGTGGTCCCAGCCGCGTACGTTAAGTTTTAGCTGAAAAGGATTTGCTATGAATTTGATTCAATTTATACGCGGGTTCATGAGGATTTCATCATTCCTTCATAGAACATGTAAATGTTTTTGAACATGGCGCACCATTGATTGTCACAGTGTATTTGGACTTTTGTTCATTCGGATGGATATGCTTACTTGTGTGAATAAAACTAAGGCAATGTGGAACATAAATCAAAATCTTGAAATGAAATTTGCGGCTCACTGCTAACCTGTGCGAGATCAATACCATTTATAGGTCATGAACATTTTATCATTACCCCTAAAATCTTAGAGTCGATTCAAAGCAACATGTTGGGGAGCATAATATTGCTTATTCAAACTCTGCATTAATTGCCGCAAAACATTGAATGCGCTAATTCAACTATTTATCCATTCATAGTGCAGCAGAAAAATAAACTTGCTAATAGCGTAAATTCAGATTTAACATAGAAACAACGCTTCGTATTTCATTCAACACCATAATCAAATTCGAGTGTACATATTTGATAGTAGAAGATAACGCAATATTGCTTGCTTTGTCAAATGGCATTTGCTAGATATAGCGACATAGACTGAAAGCTAGTATGGCTCAACTGCTGGTTTTGCCGGATTATCATGCAATTAAGGCTATTCATTCCACCATTCTATCCTAACTCTCAGAACGGAAAAAGTCGACTGATCTCGTAAGCTCGAAATTTCAAGCAGAACTAATGCGCAACACAACGGATAAAACCACTAACTGTAGACGCGAGTAGAACGGATATCGTTTCCGAAAATGTGTGATGCAGCCGAACCCGTGCCCTTCCTTTTCTCTCATACATTTAGTTCGACAAATAACATTATAGGTATTACAGAGTAATGGATGTTGTTTCTCACTTTGTTCATGTTACTCTTGTGGTGTTGTCAATCGTGGTAGGTTATTAAACCAGAAATGATCTTGTTATAGTAGAACCAGGTCAATGAACAAATATGCGTAACTCATACATTCTGCCAGCGATTCCTTCTATCACTACCGATAAAGGAATAAATGCAAGTTGTTATCAATGATGTATTGGACGAGAGTCGTTAGCTATAATGGGATGGATGCGCGTGGGTGGAAAAGAACTCGTGTTATCAGCCAGTTATTGTCTCCCAGCGGAGCCAGGAACTATAGTATATGTGCACATGACTGAGCATTAAACGTTATTTGGTAGACAATGGCATCCTGTGTTGTCGAATTGATGAGTGTTTATACCTGCTACTCAACTGGCTCAAAACATCTAACTGACAATTGTATGGGAGTCGGTAGCATACGACTGGCCAACAGGGGTGACTAAGCTATTATATTTATCGGTGGTCAGGTATTTAAAAGACCAACGGTAGATATCTACATTCCGTTATGCGCAATGTATGGCTACATAAATCATTTATATTAAGCGATAAAACAGTCAGTTTCCCTTTCTCTTAACAAAGGTAGCATATACGAGAAAAAATAGAACATGAAAAGCCATAAACATGTGATTTCACATTTTGCGGCATGCTCTGTATAATACAATACACAAATATTTCTTCATCTTCGTTCAACTGTTGTATTAAGCGTTTAGATTTCAAGAGCAAAAACCAGCTGACATTTCAAGTAATCATCTCATTGTTCCCATAGTCTGAGCGAATATATGAAATAGTATGCAGCATTTCGAGATGTTTAAATGATATACACTGTGAAGGCCGGCCCATAGAATTTAGGTTTTTGTCAAAATCGATTTCAGTATGATAATACATTTCATCACCTGTAACAACAGCGGAACATAATGGTCGAAAGCCATCAATGTATAGCCCAGTATTATAGTAAAATCAGCAGAGCAACATGCAGTCCTCTTGGTGCGTGTTGTAGTTAAATTTGCAGCTAGTTTTCACTTGCTCAGCAATTATACTCAAATGCTGACCAGAAATGCTCCAAACGGAGGAAATTATCTGCTGCGCATGGCAACCAGACTAAATATTAGTCATTCACGAATTGGAAGGGAACTAAAAACTTGTGGAGGTGGTAAAGACGTAGTGAGGGTACGGGGTTGGTATTTAAACTAGAATTTGAGTTTACAAACAGTGGTAGAGATTGGGACGACATGGGTGGTGGGGAGAGTAAGCGATTACTTGAAGTTAACAAGATCACATTAAACTGTGTGGTAAACACCGGAAGCGTACAACGAACTTGAAATAAATTAATTTGGGCGAACGTACATTTTGAGAACAGCCAAATCGCTTGAAGATCAAATCGTTCCAAAATGGAATGTTATTCATTGCACAGGCATGCATAAGCGCTAAATATCCACCGATAAGGTCCAGCTCGCCAAGACAGTTTGGCATATTTTCTCGATGGCATTAAGCATCAATTGGCCGCTAGCTGGCAGATTCCGTGACGTCACATCGGCTGCTCTGCGTTGAAGAGAATTTGGCATTAGAGCGTATTAAGATTACAGCATATTACATCATACCATGTCGTCTTATGACGACGATTACGAGGGCCCATTACTTGACAATGAGGCACCTAATGTCCTTGGCTCTTTATTTGAGTTAAATTATGCAAGTCATACCCGGAAAAAAACCGGGAGCCATAACCCGAACTCCGCTTTGAATGAGGCGCTTTAAATACCCTTCCCAAGCCTTATTTTACTATGTTAACTGGTAAAACAATGCAGAATCCACAAGAGACCTAGACGAATGAGTCGTTTTAAATACCCTTATTTAACTATGTTAACTGGTCAAACAATGGTTAAAGTTATTTAACAAAGTATCAAGTATTTTCACTTCTTTTTATTGTTCTATATAAATAAATTACAATATTTACTTCCCCTGAGGTAGGTGTAGCTGTCAACACAGCATCCTGGTGCATGCAGATAGAGCGTGCGTGTGCTGCAGAAGTTTGCGAGGGTGATGGGTTTAACGGAGGAATAGCCGTGCATTAATCACAAAGCATATCGGGTTCCTGTCAAACTACTTGGACTAATATGTGCTTGAGGCGTCCTTATTTGAACTCGTTTATATTCATGGTAGTGTAAGTGATCAGGTCTCTACCAATGAATAAGTTATCCACTTTTGCTTAAAAAAGGACAGTTTGAAGATAAACAATCATATCATTAATCGCTGAGGGTACATCAATCACGCTGTGTAAATTATTTAGTGCTCATATTGTTACGATACAATTTATTTCACCCTGCCGTGAATAAAAAACAACACTAGTAACACGAAATCATTTAGCAGGGATGTGAGAGAATGGTTGACACAAGACAACTAATACTGACCCTTCAGTATGCATCATACCCCTCATG
The DNA here is from genome assembly GCA_034190875.2 of Urechis unicinctus. NCBI lineage: Eukaryota > Metazoa > Annelida > Polychaeta > Xenopneusta > Urechidae > Urechis > Urechis unicinctus. Next base: position 8,690,307 of record CM067349.1, read on the forward strand.
CTCAGTGTTTACATGCCTAGTGACAGAGAGCTACTTTGTTCTGACCACGTAACTGCGTCATGAGGACTCTGCAGCGTCAGGGTTTGCAAACAGCTCTCATATACAATAAATTTTCTTTGATCATGACCAAGGCCATCTTTCAGCTGATATTGCTCCATGGATTTATTCCCAGATTAAGGCATTGGGTATTCATTATTATTTAATATTATTATATACGAGCATATATATATATATCCCAATGATCTATAGATATAGATAGATAGAGAGAGAGAGAGAGAGAGAGAGAGAGAGAGAGAGAGAGATAGAGAGAGAGAGAGATCTATATATAGAGAGAGAGATAGAGAGATAGAGAGATATTAGGAGATAGAGAGAGAAGAGAGATCTATATCTCTCTATATATATAGAGATCTCTATCTATATCTCTCTCTATATATCTATATATATATATATATATATATATATATATATATATATATATATATATATACCTACATATTCCAAACTTTTACATTTCATAGACCTTAAATCCACAATAAGACGACCTTCACACGAATTATTTTGATCGGTGGTTTGACCTGAGCGACACAGGCAGGTCGTTTGGCGCTGGTAGGCAGCTCGTCGAGTGGCATGTTCAGACTTCCGTTTGTTCGTGCAAGCAAATATCTGAGTGAGCGGAGCAGTGCATTGATGTACACGGAAGATTGTCCTATCGTTGGAGAGTTGCAGGAGAGAAGCGCGACAATGGCGGACATAAACATGCGCCTCAGCCTGAAAGTGAAAATTGGAATGTGGGAAGTAACCGAAGAGTCTAATGGACAGAGAGAATGTGTTGGAATTGTGGTATAGCTGGACACGTGGCTTGAGAGTATATCACAGGGTTAAACCACAGGAAGTGTGTACAGATGTTGATTACTCTCACTAATAAAACCAAAATCCTTCTCGTTGGCGACGGAGAAAGCAAGTCCTTTGTTATGTTGTCATTGCATTAAAAAAGCTGCTCAAGAAAAAGATAAACCCTCGAACAGTTCACTGCTTTTATTCTCAGAAACTCTTCAGTTGGCGCGAATCCCCAAAGTACTAGCTTCCGTTTCCTCAGCAGAATTCAATACCCGGAAGCGTTATACAGCGTTCAATGAACATAATGTCCATGCACCTTAGATACAGCATACCTCGAAAGTAGGGCTGGCACCAAGCTACAGGTCAAAGCTATCCACAAGTTCCTGAGGACTTCTGGTGAGGTGTCGCACGAACGAGCAGACATAGCCATTTCAAACTAGAGAACAGACAATTTGGCCTTTGCATCCGAATCACTAATAGATTGCACAATGTGGGATGAGCCAAATTCTATCAAATGGAATGAATCGATCTTACAAAAACACCTCATGACCGACAATAGCATTTATGTTTGGCTCCCGAAGCAACCACAATTGACAATTCGGTACTACGTAAGCTTATCATGTGGAGTCAATGGGCCCATTAATCAGTGCACTGCACAATTTGCGTGATAAGTACATTCTAAATAGACACTTGATAGATTATGTGAATAGTGAGCTGCAGTAATAAACAGATAAAAGCGTTTGGCTACACTACTTTGCTATACCAAAAGAGATTTCTTTGCAACAGGGTATTTAACTCGTTTGCATGCGTGGAGCAACGACAAACCTTTGCATTTATTCACGTTGCCCTAACACTACGCTCAATTAGGCGATGCCTTGAAGCACCATCGGTATGCCTATTACATTACTGCACCAAATGAATCCTTCTATGCATTGACACTATTTATTGAGTTGAGAAACTGTTGGCGAAGCTTAGCTTAGCCACATACATGCGCATATAGTCAATTAAACCTTAAAGGTGCATTTCATCAAAAAATCGAATCGAAAAAAAAAGTTGCTAACTGCAAGAGTACCCTAAATGGTGCTGATATCCGGATTCCAGAGTTGGAATGGCCATATATATTTCTTGTTGTTCTTAAATAAACTTTCAATTTCCTATTTTTCACTTCCAGCTAAAAATAGACCATATTTGGAAGCTCATGTATTATTAATTCCGGAAGCGCAGAAACGTTATCACTCTGTGCCGATCGCCGCCGGCGGGTGTTTAGTTTTCGCTATTTTCATTGCGATAATGGACGATCAAACCAAGCAACGAAGAAAAGGTGGAGGGAGAAAGAAGCTGTTAATAGATTCAACAACTAAGAGAAGGAAGCGGGAGCTAGACCAGCTGCGGTCTAACACGAGGGTGTTTTAAGATAGACATTCAGGGAAGTGAGGAGTGTGACCAACGAAGAAGCTGCAAAGTTTTTGCTGGACATGTAAGTAATCTTGTTGTATTATGAATACCCTGCTATCGAATCGGTCTGTATTGAATCGACTTGTGTAAATGTCACCGATTAAATAAAATCTAAGGGCCTATTGTGAGTCCATTGCACCATTTAGATTTGTAAATTGTTGTTGCAAACATACCCTACTTACTTTGTAAATTTCAGGTAGAGAAATTATTGCATCCTCTTGACCCTAATTCAATGGCTGGTGATCAGGTGTTCGTCATACCTTGCCTGCAGTCAAGTTATGACAATGGACCACAACAGGCATAGGGATAGGACATATGCACTCAAGTAGGGTCAGCCAATCAAGTAAGGTCAGCCAATGTAAGTCTCTCATGACCACTCAACTACGCACTGACTAAATGTCCTATCAGAAAACAAAATACTGATGCTGCACATGTAATGTGTTCTAGCTATTTGGCCATATAATGCAATTTGTTGTGTTACAGGTACAGCACTCGCTTCAACAAGCAGTCAAAGACGTGGTCATCGGTTTAGAGGCCAAGACTTACGCCCATATACCAGATATGATGACAGAAATCTTTAGGCCCAAGCAATGCGACAGCAATCACAACAACACCCACAATGCTCTGCTGATGACCCCATAAAATCAGTTTGAACATTGCTCCTGTGCCAGGCCATCTACCAAAGAAACAGTTGCAGGAGTCTCATTTTGATTAAAAATATGATTTGGAAATTTGTTTTTGTTGAAATGTACAAATCTTTTATTAGTCACATTCTTTTGTCTGTAAATCCAAACTGTAATAGAAGAACTCATGTAATTGGCAAATAAATAATACATGAACTCATTTTAACGTCACTTCTTGTTTTATCAGGGCTAGAATTATGAACATAAAAAGTCAAATCTGAAGATAAGTGTCATGACTAATTGACAAAATAATGTGTGCATAATTCTTTTCTTCTGTGTTTGAGAGACGAAAAATTTACTTATATATGAATGCTCATTCCATAAAACAAATAGACAATAAGTTATCAGATTGTTGAAGCAAAAATGTTCAGAACAAATAATACCACATGTTTTGTAAGACTGGGCAATTTATAATCCACACAAAAATACCAATCAGAACAATGTTATATTTCCTGATTAAAATTAAAAATTAAAGCATTTAAGCTTAGTATATTACAAAAACCTATTTTGTATTATGCCTGTATACTGTCAATACTTGTTAAGGAAAAGGTCTCTGATCTTCCTTACACAACCGGAGAGAGTTACCCTCCTGTTGCACTCCTCCAAAAATACATGAATCCACAGAACCAATTGCTGATAGGCGCCGTGTCTAAGCATATTTTTTTTTGTCCTCGACAACCGCATCCCATAGCAAGTCCAACCGGTACCTGCTAATAACCTCAATGACCATCGGGTCAAGCACAACACCTTCCATCTGAGGTAGTGCATATGTGCAAAGATCTGGGCTGTTAGTGCAACATTGCCGCTCCACAAGGGGGGGGGGGGGTTTCCCTACATTGAAGGCAGATGCAACAGTTTGGTGAAGTGGAAGTTGATGAGGGGTGGAATTCTTCTTTCAGCGGTGTGGGTTGTCGGGTCATTGTAAGCGCAAACTGTGACTGTCTTTTTAACCAGCAACTGACGCACCCCATCCAAATCCACCCACCGCACTAAATTCTGAAAATATGAGTAATCAAAAGTCTTCATTTTGATGGATTGAATATCTCCAATACAAATCTCTCTCTGTGACCAAAATTGCATGAAAGTTTTTGGAGCAGCTGAAGAGTGCTAACTGCTGAGTTGTACAATACCTTCAATTTCTCCTTCTGCGACAGCTCTAAAGATTTAGCAGCCACTCTACTCTGCTGTAAGGTCTGGTTAGTTATTGGTGTGTTGCAAAGGTAGCCTCTGCGAACAAGATTGACTCGCTTTCGGCCTGTCGAGGTCTACAAACAAATGAGAACCAATGGAAATTTATGGTTCGATAGTTCAACATTGGACCAATTTACTGACAAAGTGATTCAATTAGGTAAGGCAAGCCCAAAAGTACCTTGTTTGAAGAAGGTGGGGCTCCTCTGCCACCTCTTCAGGCTGGTCTGCAACCTCCACCAACTTGGACACCTGTGTCATGGTGAACAATTCAAACCATTAAACACATCCTTCCCAGTCATAATGGGTGTATTGAGTTCAATAAAATACCCTTGATAAGAATCAAATAAAAAAGGAACCAACCTCAGTTCCACACACGTTGTCAGAATCTGTACCATGACCCCTTCCACTGCCTCATCTCGTACGTGATCCCCTCCTTGGCGTTTTGATTTCCTTTAAATTTGAAAGTGGGTTGGTTCAATTTAATTAATGAATGAACATGACAAGAATAATTCAATCAATAATGTTACAGTGTTTGAGCCTGCAAAAGTCAGCCAAACCCATACGATGATACATACCACCCCAAACTCCTAGCGCGGACGTTTCAGTACACGGGGATTTGCATCGGCTGGCCGCTATCTTTTTCTGTAGGGTTTATGTATGCATAGAAGATAGCGACCAGCCAGCCAATTCAAATCCCTGTTTCAGTTCACTATAACCAGATAACGTAGACGTCCTGAGGGAGACCCCAGTCCCTTGATTTATAATACAATTTATGAGTTCATTCAGAAATATTCCAATAGTTTGCTATGAAAAAGCACCGATAATTGCATATGAAATAATCAAACTTCGAACAAGTGTCATGGCTTTACACTCCAAAACGTGAAAGACTAGTCAAGAATATCGTTTTTATTACGCTTGAACATGCGCAGCCTCAGTATAAATATTTATATACTAAGCCTAAGGGCTACCTCAGGGTTCGTTCGCAGGTGTAACGCTATCTATTGTTAAATTTGCGGTAATCTATTGTACCGATAGTGTTCACTTTATTGAGGCGGGTTCTTTTTTATATATAATATTCGAAAACTCCAATCAAAGAAGAGTCATACAAGATATGTAGGAATCAAAACACTCACCATTTCGACTGCATGCGTTTCCACCTTCTTTCGAATCTGCACTGCGCGTGACATCACGACTATGTGCTGTAAACAAATGACCCTTCAATACGCATGCGTCGTTTTCCCATCGACATGTGCTCATGTTTGTAAACATGGTTGCGGCCGACAGATTTCGATACGGTGTAATCGACGAAATAGCGTTGAACTAGTCCGCAAAATGGTTTATATGGGTTCCAAAAGAGTTGTTCTATTAAATGGAGCAAAAAAACCGCATGTCATTTTTTTTTGAAAAAATGCACCTTTAATACCCACTTTATGTCATTGAAAGAATTTTTTTTATTCTATGCTGTCTCTTGTGTACAAATCTGGAAAGTTAAGATAATACCGAATATGTCTTCTATACATTCGAATGTTTATGATTTTATATCATCATCTTTGCACAATTGTCAACCTAACTTTACTGCGAAATCAACTCAATGGATTTTCATCGGTAGTTCATTACAGGGGTTTGTGCGGTATAATACATCACTTAATCATATTTATCGCAGAACATGATAATATCAAATGCGTTGTATAGAAGATGTCACAAAAGTCTTCATTAAGCTGCTCTGACACCAAAATCATGTCTCCAGTAATTCCTCCCTCCTAATCAAAATACGGCAAGATAAGAATGTCGGACAAATAATCCACACTTAATGTGATTATTCGTTATGCATCGCGGTTCTGCTGTACTTAAATGCAAAATATAATTTTAAATCACTTGTGAGTACACAAGTAGCCTGATTTTAGCTGCTTCAGTCAGCATCATTAATTGCTGAATTCGTCCGATTAACGTGAACCATTTTGCCAACGGCCCTCTACAGCTTCTTGCATTTCTCGGTTCTTGCACAAACCGACCGAGAGCATATATACCACATAACATGCAAAGTTATTTTACCGTCTGGCTATGAATGTCAACATGATGCTTTCGTCTGTATCAAACTAACATGTAACTTTAGCTCAGATACTGCTTTGCATTTCGATCGCTAAATCTAATTCATCTTGTCAACTAATAAAATGTGATCGGCAAACCACACACTCGCAGTCAGCTAACCATTAACCCCAGCAGCATTTCCAAATAAACATCATCTGGACTAGCTGACATCTGATTAATATTACATGCCATTCCACTAATTGGTAGCTTAAAAGAAAATATACAACGTTTTAATTAATATTAGCGACAGATGCATCACTACACGAGGAAATGCTAGTAAACAGCTTTCCTTAGGACAGGCAAACTACTTTTCCACTAAGAGCTAAAATAGCGTTCATTCATCTTGACAGCCAAACAGTTATGTCAAACACCAGAATGAGGCTTTCAAAAATTAACTGTATAAACAATTATTATGAAATAGTTGTATTTAATGCTGAGAGTGTAGCATCAGTGTTTCGCTTATGTATCTGAAAAATAAAACAATGGTATATTTTCATATGGCATAGTAAGTTCATTGACACCACGTCCACAATCTGAATCAAGTGTTGACTTATATTATTCGGATTTATAGACAGTAAAATACCTGCTTGTTTGACAGTGTAATTTTTCATATCAGTCCCGGATGAATTGATGTCCCGATCAGTTAAGATAATGTTTGTGATCATTAAAAATAAGACCAATGTTCACTTTCTCGTGTAATGATTATCACTATGCGTGCGCTGTTCGTATGGGTGTCACAGTGAACTGCTCGCGTTATAATTGCATAGTTAGATGTCGATCATTTTTCAGCAATATTAAAGTTGCAACACTGAGAATGATATATGGTAATATTATTATTATTGTTTTCGAGTTATTGTCAACGGATAAACAATATACTATGCTGACAAAAGTATTTTTGTTGATTTTTATTGATTGAACTGGCTGGCACAGAAGCTTGCCCGAACGAGGTCACCTTAGATAAGTTGCCATTCTTTAGTTAGGATATAAACAATGCTGAACGCGTTATGGCCATATGTGTAAATTACTAGAGTCGTTGTAAATCAGTCAACCACTGACCGCATCTGATCCCCCAGACTTCATTGCTGAATTCACCTGATATGTCAATACACCCACTAAGCATGTTTAAAACCTCTGTGCTGAAACTGCTTTTCAGCTAACAAATATCGTATGTTTCCTATATATTGAACATATTGATAAAAATCTTAGCCAAGCTTTTTGCGCGCCAACATTATTTTGTGAGAAACACACAACAGGCTCGCCAAAAGCCACGATTAAGTCAGGTTCAACTGCAAATTAGGTACTACGTAAGCATAACATGCAGAGTCAATGGATACACAAACGAGTGCACTGCACTATTTGCGTGAAAATTACATCCTACATAGACGCTTGATTAGATTTTGTGAATGATGAGTTCAAGTTATCAGATGCTTAAACATACCAAAGCCATTAGATACATTTCATTACTATACAAAGTAAAGCTATTAACAAGATTCGTCTGAATAGGAAACCGCTGTATTTGCTGATGCTACTTTCTCTAACACAAAGCTCAGCTGATTGCTTAACCATGTTATTCATCATATGTGTCAACACTACGTACTGATTTACAAATTTCAGGATACTTATTTACAATTTTAAATGATCTATATGATGGTCATCAATTACTAATGGTGAAGGGTGGCTAATTCAAAAAGGCCGTCAGGTCCATCTGTGCACTGCCAGTGGTCATCGATAATTTATTACCTATTAGGGTATGTCAGGTTCTCTGTATGTACGAGTTTATATATATATATAAATATGTATATGTATATATATATATATATATATATATATATATATATATATATATATATATATATATATATATATATATATATATATATATATATACTTATATATATATATATATATTAAAATATACGTATATGATATATATATATATATGTATTGATAAATATGGAAATATTCATATACATATATATATATATAATATATAAACATTATATATAGCATAATTATATATATATATATATATATATATGTGTGTGTGTATATATATATAAATATATATATATGTATATATATATATATATATATATATGTATATATATACATATATATATATATATATATATATATATATATATGTGTGTGTGTGTGTGTGTGTGTGTGTGTGTGTGTGTGTGTGTGTGTGTGTGTGTGTGTGTGTGTGTGTGTGTGTGTGTGTGTGTGTGTGTGTGTGTGTGTGTGTGTGTGTGTGTGTGTGTGTGTGTGTGTGTGTGTGTGTCTTTAAATGTATATATAGGAGGGCGCAATTACCTGACTTGGATCCGATGAGGCTCAGAGATGCGCCGGATAAAACCAAACACTTTATTGCCTAGTAGCATACCACTATATGTGAATGGGAGGCGGTATCTCAGACGAGCTACTAAAGCCGTTAACGGCATCGTTAAAAGATACTGAAACGCACCCAAGCGAAATTATCTATGCTTTGCAAGGCAGGTTTAAAGACGAATAGTGACATTAACCCACTGACCATTACTGTATATATTTGCCAAAGTAAAATGTCTCTGACGAACGCAAAAGGTTTTAACTGCGCGAGGATTACCCCTAGGCGTCATGCGTTCGACACTGCCCAGCATATTCGCGTGACGTCTAATGGCACTCACGAATTTAAAGTCTTCAAGCTAATTAACGAGCAACGCTCACTGAACAATGATCAGGTGATTGTTGTCTTTTGGAAAGTGCCTGCAATTTGGTTTGACATTAAAATTCAAGTTATTGAGAAAGTGCTTATAATTGATTCGTCAATGTGGCCTAAAAACACCACAGCTTCTGTCTTGCATTTTGAAGATGTGCTCGTTTTTAACCTAACACCTTCAGTTGATGTGCTTGAAAGGTTAACTTCATGAAGACGAATGAATGATTATTGCTCATCATATATATCAAGACAGAAGCAAGCAAGGGTTCATCCTATATATATAACTCATATATAGAGTGATATAGCACTTTGACGCGTTTAAAGCAGTACTTTCGTTGGTAAACCTATCCGGCGGCTGCGTAAATTTATTAGCAAAAACTGAGCTACTCTGTTTTTTGCACAATGCATGATTTTTGGAAACAATTGCATCACAAGGAGTAAAATGCTATCGCTGGCTTGGAAACTCCACCCAAGGTAAAGATCATGTCCGAAACATAAGGTTGATGTTTTGGGCAACTTATGTACGACCTATCTAGCAATTTACTCTATATTTGCAAGTTAAACGTTTGCAATTATTTTAAAGGAACATTCTAATTAAGACAATAATATACTCGAACTTGAAAGTAATTCACTTACCATGAATATATTCGCTATTCTTTACGACGTATTTCATTGAGCCCAATCATGGATGTCCGAATACAAAGCCAGAGAAGCATTCAAATAAACTCATAATATATTTTTCGTTCACTGTATTCTTATGATGATTGCATTAAGACTTGTGGTATTTTAGTGACATAAATGGCCCATCACATGATTGCCCAGGAATGGTTATTCTCTATATAGTTAACAACCACAAGAATACATCCTCATCATTGAACAAATATACATTTACAGTTCACGAATGTGAAAGCACACTGCAGGTGTTTTCTGCACATGAACTACTGCCCAAAGATATATTCGTAATTAAACAACAGTGATGTTTAAAACATGTACTTAAAGTGATTAAGTTGGTATACGCAGCATTGCTATAAAAAGATGCATTAAATGATTCAGAATGAGTTGAGACTATGGTGATTAGATGAGACGTTTTATGGCTTGCTGCATTACTTATACATGGCCGAGCCATAAACGTCTCGGTAGAGAACTATAAATTTCTAAAAACCATAGAAGATATGGCTAACAGAGCAGAGGCTACTTCATGCAGCCATAAAGCATGGATATTGGAATCGTACGATGCTTAGAATGCCAACGCACTGCATCAAATAAAAAGAGGTTTTCACAAAAGGGAGATAAAAAAAAGCTTCACGATTTGACCGGAATAATGTCCTCTTTGTCTATGCATTTGTACCGAATATTGAATTGTTTTACTCTTTTGCTCTTAATATTTGAATGAGGGTGATCTTATTCTCATAACTAAACAATATATAACTGAAGTTGTATTAAGTATAACAGCGGCATTTTGTTAGCTCGCTCATTCGTAATGCATTCGAGCCAGCAATACTATGATAGGACAGCACAATACCTTGTCATTTGGTTAAGGTTAATGTTTAAGATGCAAAAAGAGATGGCATTCGTCATATGAGTAATTGCCCAGAATGCTTTTCGTTCAGGCTCTACCATAGCTTCATGTTCATGGCAGACTGTACGAAGAATTTAGCAACATATCACAATTGCGCTGGATGATTACATCAGTTGATGCAGCCTTGCAGGTAAATTTCTGCTTAAAAGGCATTGATATAAAAGGAAAACCTCTCCAACATATGCGACACAAATTATCGTTCACTTTCAACCCATTTGCACTGAAAATATTTAGCGCGGTTTATTACCAAATGACAAATGAATTAAAACTCTTGCCGAATTTAGTAATTACACAACTGCATATTATGTTTCGATTTGAAACAGATTTAACTAATAAAGCAAACCCACTAAGTCTCTATGAGATCGGTTGTTGCGTTTGGGAATGACAGTGATAACCACCTGCTGTATATTTTTATTACCACCACCTATAGTGTGTTATAATGGACAGTTCATAAACCATCCACTAACAGTATCCATTACCACAGTCGATATTGATGAATACTCAAAGTATGATATTCTGCAAACTTTTTAGAAACGTATCTTGCAAGCCAACATTCAATCCAAACAACAAAAGTACGCAGCATCGGCTAGCCAAGAACTATAGTTATTATCACGACTAGATATTAACTGTGAGTAGAGATTAACGCCACTGATGATGTTGGTTGGTTCCTTTATTGTCTTTTTAATGTTTATAATCCCTTCATTGTAATATACGTAAGCCAACCATTCACATACGCACTGCAACGTTTTTCTGTTGCCTTCTGTACACTGAGTACCAACTGTTATCATCTGTCATGTGAGGTATTCCTGAGAAAACGATGTGTAATTCCCTCAGATTAATGATTAACTGACTGATAACTCTGATAGCGTGACAGCTGCTGCTGGCACAATAGCCACCGAATACATTCACTCCATAGAAAAGGGATTATTCTGAGGATTATTGCCTGTGCTCGATCAAAATCACTTCTATTAAGGTGTGTCACCGCTGCTGGCCTCCATTGTTTCCATTCCATTACATATTTTTTTGCTGAGTCGGCAGGCACACCTTCTTTATATTCTGACCATTTGCGAACGAAGTAATCTCACCATTACCGACCGGGCTCTACCACATCGCAGCCCTTTACTGATCGCTACTCTTCTACACGAGCCTGAAATGCCAGCAACAATAATTATATCGAGCCAATGAGTCAATATAATGTGATACGGTCACATATCCGGCCAAAGGGTACTGGGCGCTTGGAAAACATAATACTCAGAGTAGCCATCCCTTAAACAGGTTAGTGATATGATTCTGTGGACAACGCATGAGGGTTTATTACTGCAATACCCGACAATTCGTCATTTACCTGCCATGTCTTACATATTTATATTTTCTACCTCAAGAACTGTATTCGTATGGTCCACACTCGTCTTCACTTAACTGGCTATGCGTACCATCACCGTCAGTTCTCGCAAATATGTTGGCAGCTTACATAATAGGGTACGTAAAATCTGAACAGAGAATCGTCAAGTAGGGTCAAGTGAGGCGACAATATATATTCCAGGTACAAAGCCAGCACATTATCATATGATGAATTCTGAAGTGATTATAATTGATAGGTGTTATCCTCCAAGGTAATCCAGGCATTCACACATATTCCACCATATTATGATAAAGCAGGACAAACACCTCAAGACACATAATAACGGTAATATTGAAATGAAACACGCGGCCGCTACGGTGATTATGCGTGAACGTCCAATGTGTAACAGATCCTGGAGTTAAAGTCGTACGATTTCCACAAGGAGGGATAAATGCGTGATAACTAAAGTAAATAATGGACGGACATTTATTAGGCGAGCACATCGACGGCAAAGACACGCCATGGTGCCATGGTAGATTGCCAATTTTGTGGTTGCTTGTTATATTCATTGCCTGTCAAGTCTATAATATGTAACAAAATATTCAACTAAATTGTGGTTACAAAATATATGTTTATAAAATATTGTCAATTTTGCTTGGCAGTATTAAACATGAAATGTCACCAGGTGTATGCTTCGGTTTCATTATTTAACGGAGGTTACCGTTTACACAATCGATCCCAGCTCTTTTTTAGTATGTTATTATTTTGCCCATCATATACCCTACCGATGGGTACTTTACTGTGAATTATGAGTATATGATGCCTCTATTACATGATAATAGTCCTTCAGTGATAATGCTGATAGCTTTCTGTGAAAGAGAAATTGCGTAATTGGCAACCCCGAAATATAATGATTAACCTAAATACTTCCTGCCAGGCAATTCCATTGAGTGCTTAGTCTTGCAAGTGGGTGTTTTTAACATTGAGTTTATGTGTAATACAAAAGAGGTATATTCCTTAGACGTATTGTAACTTGACTGTGGTCGGAATGACCTGTAGGGTGTAGAGAGGAATTGATACCAGGGAGGTGTTACTCAATGTCCTACGGCATGTGAAAGGAGCGCTTCGATGATGGTAATAGTTACATACCATAGCGCCAATGTCATTTTTTATATTATTGGTTTCCTATAGCTCTCGCAATAGAATTCGGAAGCAAATTGCAAATATCGACATTCTGACAGTAATCCAACCAAGGTTAATCTAACGTAATCAACATGTCAGTCTACGACTAAAACTATTTGATCTATAGTATGAAATAGTCAACATCAGTCATATGTCAATATCTGTGCAAAAGGTTGAAGTGGATGCATTTATCCATCTCATAAATTCGGGTACTGAATGACAAATTCCGTTTGTTCTGGAGCTTTATTTTCTGACACTTATTCCGAATCGATGAATGTTCTGCACACAAGTTCCAGATTTTGGGAAGCGTACATGGTCACAATATTTGCCAGAGGTTATACAAAAGGGTACTCGTTATACAAAAGGGAACATTGACGCTTTCGCGTTGGTTAGAGTTAATAAGGCCTCTTATCTCAACAGAGCTAGACAAAATGATAACATTTAGTCAAATAGATGTGTTCTTTGACTACTGGCACCCATAATTCCCGCCATGCTAACCCACACAAACCGCCGTTATTCCGGCATTTTGCCATAACTTCGCCATAATCCCCGCCATGCTAACCCACAAACCGCCGTTATTCTGGCATTCCTGTCGTGACTTCGCCATAATCCCCGCCATGCTAACCCACACAAACCGCCGTTATTCCGGCATTTTGTCATAACTTCGCCATAATCCCCGCCATGCTAACCCACACAAACCCCATATGTCCGGCATTCCTGCCATGACTTCGCCATATATAATAAATATATATATATATATTAACATATATATATATACATATATATAGCAGCAATTCGACATTTGTGGTGAAATTCAACTTCGATTATAAAACACTGCTAGTTGCACTTGACTGTTATTGTGTAGTGAGAGGTTCAACACTTGATAATTATAAATAGTTGTTCTATATTTGCATTTTGGTTGGCCTGCGGACACAACTGTCAATTTTTCACTATGCATGCATGAGTCAATGGACCCAATAATCATCAAACTGCACAATCGGCGCGCCAATTGCATCCTGAATCGACACTTGATTAGATGTCTTCCCGTGATCAGACCCTAAAAACAGATGAAGTGTTGGGGTAACGAGGTTCCTTTGTAGCCGGGTATTTAGCTTTGATTGTGACTAGTCAAGCGTTTACCAACGACAAACGTTGAAATATGCATTCATGTTGCTATCACACGATGCGTAGTTGGAATGACCAGTTAATTGCTCCTAAATATTTTTGCATCGACGCTATTGGCTAATAAGATATCTATGGTAAAGTGTAGTTCATCCAAACCTTGCCCTACAACAAGGCCACATATAAGGGATCGTGGGGGCAACATGAAGCTGATGCTGTGTTTTTTATACAATGCTGTCTGGTTGATATATAAACGACCATGTTTGTATTCCATAAGTATATATTTACGTATATATAAATATAAATATATATGTAAATTCATATATACATAAATATATATGTATATATATATATATATATATATATATATATATATATATATATATATATATATATATATATATATATACATATGTATATATATATGTATTTATATATATAAATGTATATATATATATATATATATATATATATATATATATATGTGAGTGTGTTTGAGTGTGTGTGTGTGTGTGTGTGTGTGTGTGTGTGTGTGTGTGTGTGTGTGTGTGTGTGTGTGTGTGTGTGTGTGTGTGTGTGTGTGTGTGTGTGTGTGTGTGTGTGTGTGTGTGTGTGTGTGTGTGTGTGTGTGTGTGTATACTCCAGTCAATCGCATAGCAAACCAACTTGGTCTAAATATAATAACATGTTGTTGTCGAAATGATGGCGTGTGAACCATTAACCTGCTGCCCATAGCAGCGATCTTATGAATATATGGATAAGAAGTCGGCCGCCAGGCGAAATGAAGCCGCCTTCTGTTTTAGCGTGAGGTATTGTATAGTAATAATTGTGACAAATATTTGTTATATTTTGACGCTAGCTACCATTCCTGTTCTCTTGCGATTGATCGACAAGTACGCATAATGGCAAACTAAGAGCTGTAATTGTATTCATTCAACCTCACAGTGCTATGTCTGAAGTAGTGCAGATGGGTGCCGCAACACTATACGACTTCGGGTCGGCATCTCAATGCTTTCGTTGTAAGCTGTGGTTTATCACATAGGTTAGAGTGCGGTATATGAAAACGAACTGCACATCGCGTGCAAGCGTCCGGGCCCGCGGCATTCATCACGCCTTTTCCGAGACATTGAGGCCCAGATTCGTTTTCTGAATGGATCATGCTAGAACCGGCACTGGACCCTACTGGGCTTTCTGAAGGAACCCCTCGCTTAACAGGCTATATGTTTGACAATAGTGGACTGTTGTTGTAGCAGAGTACGTATATATATATATATATATAAATATATATATATATATATATATATATATATATAAAATATATATATATATATATATATATATATATTTTTATATATATATATATATATATATATATATATATATATATATATATATATATATATATATCTCTATATATATATATATATATATATATATATATATATATATATATATATTCATGGTATCTCGATACTGTCCTGCGTACATCAATGCAATGCTGGCGACCTTGCGTGAACCCGTTTCGCAGATGTGATATATAGTGCAATTCCAGTTGTCAAAGTAACAAAGATTTCGCCTGTAGCTGGTTTGTTTGCTCTCGTTTCCTTGTGCGAGCTTTATACAATGTTTTAAACATAACCGCGGCATATATCGGACGTAATAAACGGCATTACGACCTTTATAGTTTTAGTTAATGATTGATTGGAAATCACTGGCAATGTGACAAAACTACTGTTTGGTAATGAGTTTGCGTGTGAATATTACCATTGACTTATGGTAACAATAGGTCGTGTTAATGAGTATTTCACTTTGTGATACCCATTTCAGTGAGTTTAATTTTCCAATTGACATTAAGCTTCGATATAGCGGCTTGCCGATGTCTAGTCCTACCTCCATGGATTTGCAATCCGGTTGAATCAACCGAATAATGCAAAGTAAGGAATAGTTTATGACCATGCGATCTGCATCCTGTTCATTGTTGACCATTCATTTGGCATCGGGTTGGCTGTTGACAATTCTATCTATATCGGGTTTACAATTGACCATTCAATATGCATTGGGTTTACTATTGATTGTTCACTGAAGCGAGTGATTTGATTCTGCAATAAATTGTTTATTCCTGTTATTTCGGGCCCTTATGGTCTATACCAGACATATGTTATATGTATTAAACAGGGTTGCAGGAAAGCAATAACGTATATTGTTCAAGGCCATTGAATACTTCTAGCATAGCACTATGTCCGGCCAATTGCAGCCTTTTGATTTCATTGGAGGTGAATAAGCACTCGTCTAATGAAGTCGTCACATCAATGCAGAAGAATAACAGAAAGCAATGGCAACCACTTGATCAAGTCTGAGGGTCATTCCGCTCCTCTAATTTGCTGGTACTTTGAAGTACACCGCATACTTGGCCCCACTAATCAACCGCCCATTTCGTTGACAATTTGCATAGTAGCAGCACTATCACTTGTTTGTATGAAATATTGCAAGGCTGTAACAACACCGGCACTCACTTGAGTATTCCATTATGATACAACCACTATGGTAACATATCATAGCCTCATGGATACTGAGAAGGTAAGCACTTGGTTGTAGTACCAGTCGTCGCGTGTAAATATTAACGAAATGATACAGTTTACTCCTCGGCCAATACTTCATGCTATCGCTGACTTATACAGAAAACAAAAAGAAACGACGATTGGTTAAATGTCATGGCTTTGAACGACCTCCTACACTGTTAATTGCGCCGAGGAAACAAATGATCCATGATAGAATAAAGCTTGTGTCAATGCCAAACTGCGACCGCAAATAAACAACACCTGGTCATAAGAGCAGACGACAGTTTTGAGCATCAGAGGCATACGAAACAAGGATTTACTTGACTGTCGCTTTCAACGAGTTACACGCACAAATGTTAAAATATCTCTGATTTTGTTAGAGATTATATGCAAGCCAAATCAATTTAATTCTTTCATTGTAAGTTACGCTTTCTAGTTTTGTTGCAGCAACCACAGTACAAATGTTTTATATCTAAAGAAAGCTACATAGCATGTAATGGCAATACTGGTTCGCTTAACAGATGCCCTTACATTTGGAGTATATAAATTAATCTTGAGGAACAACAAAGGTGCAAGAAAGGTATTCTTTTGGATAACTGGGGAGCTGCGTCCCAGAATCCAGGGGTTCCGCTACGCTTCTCGCCCTGGAGTTAACGACAAGATGAGGTCTAAAACTGGCGTGTCCGAATATTCATTAGACACGTTCGTTAATCTTCGTGACAGCCCCTGCTTGACCAATCACGCCAAGGTTGTGACCAGGATTGACCTTAGCTGCGCGCGTCTGGCTCATGAGACTGGCTTGTGATACGCACCCTCGGTTTTATGTGACGTCATGTACATTGTTGTGGTCTGCGTCCAATGAGAACACAATGCATGTCTTCAGGAATTATCGGGCGTATCAAAAGTTCGAATTTGGCACCACAACAAGCGCTTTAATAGCTTAGCAGCATGATAGTATGTTTAAGTAATACAGTCTGTTAATGAGAAAAGTTGTGTTTCTGCTTCTTTTGCCGACTGTTCGGCTAGCGGTGCCGCTCAGCGTGAAACTACAAATCGGGGTGAAGTAAAATGTGTTCCCGGCTCATAAAAATCACTCACTCAGGTCGGACAAGTAACTTGCCAAGTCAACTTGTCCAACCAGACAAATCACCTGTCCCGGCAAGCGGACAACCGTTGGTGTCGAACCATGACCCAGCATTGCATCAAGAGCAGTAACTAACAATGTATAGCAAAATGTTTCCCCGTCCCAGCAGGCACATTTACAAAACAGTCACGACCCATCAAGCAGCCGAGCAAACAAGTCTTTCATTACTCCGCCATATGACTGATGCGCGTAATGGAGCGCTTCCGTTGGAGTCATTTCCATGTTAAGCACGAAAATATACTTCAGTTCTTGTGAAAAGAGGTGTAGAACGGAGCATACCAAAACAAATATGGCGCCGAATCTGCGGAAAATGTGACACTGACCAATGAAAGACAATGACTCAAAAGTACCCGAGAGTGACCGAGATACACAGCTTCTGATTAGAGCATCCCAAATCCAGTTCTAGGCAAATTGTCAGCATAGACCCTTGGCGCGACTATTGAAAATCATTAACATGTAAACAGGGCTCGCACATGATCTATGTCACGTTCGTGCGTATTCCTTCCATGGGCAGCGTATATTTAATCCTTGATTAACATTAGGTCGCTGCTGAATAGAACCGTCACATCGTAGTTATCAGGGAGGCAGTTGCAACGAGTGAATGCCCCATTTTGTGAAATAAACTGCCTTTCGAGAGTAGGATTTTCAGATACAATCCATGGCCATGTTCACACAATAGTTGCCTTAACGCGTCCATAATTAAATAATAAGCTCAGAAATTGCACGCATTGCAGCTGACATAATGGTTTCCTATGCAGGTTTTAGATTTTACTCATCTCGACCTGCTTGATTGCGATGCTTTCATAGTTTGAAAAGACTAACGTTAACAGCATTTGATACAGACGTCATAACATCCAGCCAGTGTGATATGCTATGCATGAAATCTTAACAGTCCTCTGTGTGAACTCAAAGACTAACATGCATAACACACAAATAACATCATGGAAGGCTCCGATCTTTAAAGATAATTGAATAGATGCGCGTCGTTAGCAGAATGAATGCGCATGGATGGAATGGAGCTTTTGTAATCAGCCCATTATCTTCCAGTGCACATAACTAGACATCACACTCGTTGGTTGAGAACAAAAATAAGGACGCAGGGAGTGTGGACAGTTTAAAACATAAGGGACGTTTGAAGAATTGACAATGTATCGGTCAGTCGACTTTTGATATTTTGATCGATCATTTTGTAATGAAGACGATTTTGATACTCCACAAATGCAGCCAATCTTGAACCTGTGACAACAAACAATTAAACCATCCTTCCAAGCTACCAGCGTACCCGTGATGAGAGAACATACGACAATGTCTATGGGTGATTTGCTTTTGTTTAACTATTACTTCATAAAACGTTGAATATAACGCTGGAATGACAGCAAATTATTGCCCAGTAGTATAGCTTAATCAACAGAGCCAGAGTGGTCACCAGCAGCCAGAATATAACTGCCAGTCGCAGTTGACAAACTGCTTGAAATATTTGTAAGATGCTAAATCAATAAGCGTATGACGACAAACCGCTGTATTTGTTGATGTTACTTTTTCTTACACAAGGCTGAGTTGAGCAACTCGCCACGCGTCATCGGTATTACTATTAGATTGCTAAACCATGTTATTCCTCATACGTGTCAACACTACTTAATGATTACGAAAGTTCAGGGCACATTATTCACAATTTTAAATGATCTATATGATGGCCATCCATTACTGTAGGGTGAAGGGTTGCTAGTTCAAAAAGGACGCTTGTTCCATCTGTGCACTGCCAGTGGTCATCGATAATTTATTACATATTAGGATATCTCAGGTATATACATATATATATATATATATATATATATATATATATATATATATATATATATATATATATATATATATATATATATATATATATATATATATATATATATATATATATATATATATATATAAGTGTGTGTGTGTGCGTGTGTGTGTGTGTGTGTGAAGGGGTAGTATGTATATAAATATATATAAACATATATATCTTTATATATATGTCTATTTATATATAGTAGGGCGCAATTAACTGACTTGGATTCAATGAGGCTCAGAGACATGCCGGATGTAACCAAACACTTTTAGACCTAGTAGCATACCGCTATATGTGAATGGGAGGCGAGCTTCTCAAGCTGTTAACGGCATCCTTAAGATATACTGAAATGCACCCAAGCGAAATTATCGATGCTTTGCAAGGCAAGTTTGAAGCCGAATAGGGACATTAACCCACTAGCCAGTGCTGTATATATTCACTAAAGGAAAATGTCCCTGGCGAAGGCAAAAGGTTTTAACTGCGCGAGGATTACCACCAGGCGTCATGCATTCGACACTGCCCTGCATATTCGCGTGACATCTAATGGCATTCACGAATGTAAAGTTTTCGAGCTAATTAACGAGCAACGCTCACTGAACAATGATAAGGTGAGTGTCGTCTTTTAGAAAGGGCCTGCAATTTGGTTTGACATTAATATTCAAGTTATTGAGAAAGTTCTTATAATGGATTCGTCAATGTGGCATACAGGGATCCTAGCTTTTGTCTAGCATTTTGTAGATGAGCCCATCGATGTTTGCATGCGTCTGCTTTATCTTGATAAGGATTGACTTCCCCTAAGCTATTACAGTACTTCTTTTTAAAAGAAAGATTCTAGTTAAATTAGCTCAATCCCTCGTTGTAACTGTGATGGGCGTTTTC
This sequence comes from Urechis unicinctus, assembly GCA_034190875.2. Classification (NCBI taxonomy): domain Eukaryota; kingdom Metazoa; phylum Annelida; class Polychaeta; order Xenopneusta; family Urechidae; genus Urechis; species Urechis unicinctus. The sequence continues at coordinate 8,710,893 of CM067349.1, forward strand.
GAATAATAGCGTACTGGAGAATCAGAAGCATTCTCCGAAAGCTGATTCCCCATTGAAAACTACAGACTGCACCGAATGAACCGCGAGCATTAAGTTTATATCTATACATGTTTTAACTTGTTGCATATATTGTTGCGGCGCAATTGTGGGACAATCACCAAGACACGACATGTTGCCTGAGGTGCAAAATGTTATCACCTTAGGTCCCATAATTGGCCCATCAGTTTTTTGTTACTGAACCCATATTCGTTTTCGTCGGTAACTAGTCTCAATGGTAATAATGTCTTCTTATGCCTCATGGTGGTGTATGACATGTGATATGTGTCACATGTCGCCGACTGTACAATATTATGATTAGACCATCTGGATGATGAAACCATAATTGTAAACTGCTCATCCTCGGCAATATCATGTTAAACGGGGTTTAAAGCCTCTAAGATAAATATTACTGCAACAAGATAAAAGCGTGTATCGATCGCAAACTATAGGCAGACTTGGGAAGTGATAGTGAATTATAGATACCATATTTGTAATCACTGGTGACTGATATGACAAATGATTTGTTCGTCTTAAGTGCTCGTTTTTAACCAAACACCTTCAGTTGATGTGTTTGAAAAAATAACTTCATGAAGACGATTGAATGACTATTGCTCATCATATATATCAAGACAGAAGCAAGCAATAATATGCTCGAACTTAAAAGTAATTCACTTACCATGAATATATTCGCTATTCGTTACGATGTATTTCATTGAGCCCAATCACTGATGTCCGAATACAAAGCCAGAGAAGCATTCAAATAAACTCATAATAAAATTCGTTCACTGTATTCTAATGATGATTGCATTAAGACTTGGGGTATTTTAGAGACATTAATGGCCCATCACATGATTGCCCAGGAATGGTTATTCTCTATAAAGTTAACAACCACAAGAATGCATCCTCACCATTTAACAAATATACCTTTAGAGTTCACGAATGTGAAAGCACACTACAGGTGGTTTCTGAACATAAACTACTGCCCAAGATATATTCTTAATTAAATAACAGTGATGTTTAAAATATGTACTTAAAGTGATTAAGTTGGTACGCAGCATTGCTATAAAAAGATGCATTAAATGAGTCAGAATGAGTTGAGACTATGGTGATTGGATGAGACGTTTTATGGCTTGCTGCAATACTTATACATGGCCGAGTCATAAACGTCTCGGTAGAGAACTATAAATTGCTAAAAACCCTTAGAAGATATGGCTAACAGAGCAGAGGCTACTTCATGCAGCCATAAAACATGGATATTGGAATCGTACGATGCTCAGAATACCAACGAACTGCATCAAATAATTGTCGCACTGTAGCAGGTCTTAGAGGATTAATCTGGCAAAGAGGTTTTCACAAAAGGGAGCTAAAAAAAGGCTTCACGATTTGACCGGAATAATGTCCTCGAATATTGAATTGTTTGACTCTTTTGCTCTTAATATTTGAATGAGGGTGATCTTATTCTCATAACTAAACAATGCATAACTGAAGTTGCATTCACTCGTAATGCATTCGAGCCAGCAATACTATGATAGGTCAGCACAATACCTAGCCATTTAGTTAAGGCTAACGTTTAAGATGCAAAAAGAAATGGAATTCGTTATATGAGTAATTGCCCAGAATGCTCTTCGTCCAGGGTCTACCATAGCTACATGGTCATGGCAGACTGTACGAAGAATTTAGTTACAAATCACAATTGCGCTGGATGATTACATCAGTTGATGCAGCCTTGCAGGTAAATTTCTGCTTAGAAGGCATTGATATAAAAGGAAAACCTCTCCAACATATGCGACACAAATTATCGTTCACTGTACACCCATTTGCAGTAAAAATATTTAGCGCGGTGTATTACCAAATGACAAATGAATTACAACTCTTACGGAATTTAGTAATTAGACAACTGCATATTATGTTTCGATGTAAAACAGATTTAACTAATAAAGCAAACCCACAAAGTCTCTATGAATTCGGTTGTTGCGCTTGGGAATGACAGTGATCACCACCTGCTGACTTATAGTGTGTTATAATGGACAGGTCATAAATCATCCACTAACAGTGTCCATTACCACAGTCGATATTGATGAATACTCAAAGTATGATATTCTGCAAACTTTTTAGAGACCTATCTTTCAAGCCAACATTCAATCCAAACAAAAAAGTACGCAGCATCGGCTAGCCAAGAACTATAGTTATTATCACGACTAGATATTAACTGTGAGTAGAGATTAACGCCACTGATGATGTTTGTTGGTTCCTCGATTGTGTTTTAAATGTTGATAATCCCTTCATTGTAATATGCGTAAGCCAACCATTCACATACGCACTGCAACTTTTTTCTGTTGCCTTCTGAGTACCAACTGTTATCATCTGTCATGTGAGCTATTTCTGAGAAAACGATGTGTAATTCTTTCAGATTAATGATTAACTGACTGATAACTCTGATAGCGTTACAGCTGCTGCTATATGTTCCGGCACAATAGCCACCGAATGCATTCACTCCATAGAAAGGGATTATTCTGTGGATTATTTCCTGTACGTTTGTTATTTGAATCTCTCAAAATTGCATAAAATCTCACTATTACCACATCGTAGCCCTTTACTGATCGCTACTCAGCTACACGAGCACGAAATGCCAGCAACAATAATTATATCGAGCCAATGAGTCACTATAGTGTGATACGGTCACATATCCGACCAAAGAGTACTGGGCGCTTGGAAAACATAATACTCAAAAAAGCCATCCCTTAAACAGGTTAGTGACATGATTCTGTGGACAACGCATGAGGGTTCATAACTGCAATACCCGACAATTCGTCATTTACCTGCCATGAATTACATATTTATATTTTCTACCTTCAAGAACTGTATTCGTATGGTCCACTCTCGTCTTCACTTTACTGACAATCCGTACCCCCACCGTCAGTTCTCGCAAATATGTTGGTAGCTTACATAATAGGCTACGTAAAATCTGAAAAGAGAATCGTCAAGAAGGGTCAAGTTAGGCGACAATATATATTCCAGGTACAAAGCCAGCACATTATCATATGATGAAATCTGAAGTGATTATAATTGATAGTTGTTATCCTCCAAGGTAATCCAGGCATTCAGACGTTGTGAGTACCATATTTGAAAGAGTGATTGACAACCGGAAGTTCCGCCGGAAATCACACATATTCCATCATATTATGATAAAGCAGGACAAACACCTCAAGACACACACAATAACGGTAATATTGAAATGTAACAAGCGGCTACGATGGTGGTGATAGTTACATACCATAGCTTCTTTGTCATGTTTTTATTATTGGTTTTCTTTAGCTCTCGCAATATAATTCGGGAGCAAATTGCAAATATCGACAATATTTGCAAGAGGTTATACAAAAGGGTACTCATTATAAAAAAGGGAACATTGACGCTTTCGCGTTGGTTTGATTTAATAAGGCCTCTTATCTCAACAGAACGAGACGAAATGATAGCATTTAGTAAAATAGATGCGTTCGTTGACTACTGGCTCCTAATCTAGGCTTTGCATCCTTTATTATTTAGTCTGATATTAGAAGATATATTTTGTTAGTATGTATTCATGTGTATATTCTTCGCGGCCGAATTTAATTCTTCCACTTGGCAAAATCGGATAATCAATTACATTTACCGTCAGCGGAATACTCGGCTTAGAACTGAATATAAAAGCTTAATGTAATCGTGATCCTCACTACGCCCTCCCGATAACCCCCATCACCCTTTAATCCCCACCAAACCTCACCGCACCCTTATCCTCGCCATAATCTTCCACAATCCCCAACATGCGTACCCACACAAACCGCTGACTGTCCGGCATACCTGACATGACTCCGCCATAATCCCCGCCATACTTACCCACACAATAATAGTAATGACGTGTCTGAGCCGCACACAATGCAGCGCTGATAACTCCCAGAGGCTGCAGCCGATTCCGATCTAACGTTGTCACACGGATGTACAATCCAAGGTGCCAATGACATTCAGCATCCACCGTTACACCCACTACACCTCGTTCGACTTTATTGAGCGCTCACTGTTGATATGTATCGCGGACTGACAGGCGGATAGACAAATAGACAAGCATCTTCCTTTGCAAATTCCCATTTGGATTGGATTCCTAAAAAGTGTTGCGAATCTCTTTCAAGGCTTTCAATGGCTCCTTGTTTGCCACTATTTTAGAGTATAGCTGCTCTTTGATCTCGACAGGAGGTAGTAACGTGATAGTCGTCTCATCAATGCCCATGATTTTCAGAAACATGTGGCACAAACTCTGTCAACTCTGAAGGTCAGCTTGCTCCTTTAAATTTGAGGTTACTTTGAAGATACCACATGATTGGTCTACATAATGAATTATCCATTGAGTTGACAAGTCGAATTGAAGCTATTATATCTATGGATTGTTTGCATCAATCGAATAGAATAATGACCATGACGCCATTTGGTAATCGTATGAGCAATTAATTTGTAAAACAAAGGTTATGTAACACTGATCATTCACCCATGCAGCGTAAAATGTTGGCACAACTGTTAACTCCCTATCGGTTGCATATTACCCTGATCGACAACCTTCACCCTCGCCATAAACGACAGCCAAAAGACCACAGCTGGGAGCTATTTGCACGGACTCAAAATTTCACTTTTACGCCGCGTGTCACATGAGCCTGTTTTAGGTCGCCCTTACTGATTAATGCTTTAACATGGATCAATATCGGCGTATGTGAAAATTTTACAAATGTATAGGTCGGTGTGCGTAAATGCTGTGATCTGAATATCTATATATATATATAATATAATAGTTAAACATAAATATATATTTATACATATACATATATATATGTGTACATTCACGCATAGATACATATAAATGTGCATATTTATATAATGATACATATTCATATATATATATATATATATATCTATATATATATATATATATATATATCACTATAAATATATCAACAGACAATTATGTATGTAAATATATATATATTAATATAAATATATATATTTATACATATATATATGCATATGTATATATGTATACATATATATACATATAAATGTATATATATACATATATGTATAAATATATACATATATATATATATTATATATATATATTTATGTATATATATATTTATATACATATATATATCAATATATTTATGTATATATATATATATATATATATATATAGAAATATATATATTTATATATATAAATACATATACATATATACGTATATATATACATATATATATCCTAATATATATATATCTCTATATATATATATATATATATATATGATATATATATATATATCTATATCTATATATATATATATATATATATATATCTATATCTATATATATATATATATATATATATATATATATATATATATATATATATATATATTTACTAGTTGCGCTTGACCGATATTGTGTAGTGAGAGGTTCAGCACTTGATAATTATAAATATATGGTCTATATTTGCATTTTGGCTGGCCTGCCGATGTGAACACAACTGTCAATTCGTCACTTTGCATGCAGAGTCAATGGACCCATGAATCATAAAACGGCACACTTGGCGCGCCAATTGCATCCTAAATCGACACTTGATTAGATGTCTTGCCGTGATCAGACGCTAAAAACAGATGAAATGATGGGGTAACGAGGTTCCTTTGTAGCCGGTATTTTGCTTGAATTCTGACTAGTCAAGCGCTAACCAACGACAAACGCTGAAATATGCATTCATGTTGTTATCACAAGATGCGTCGTTATAATGACCAGTTAATTGTTCCTAAATATTAATTCCATCGACGCTATTGACTAATAAGATATCTATGGTGAAGTGTAGTTCATCCATAACCTTGCCTCTACAAAAAGGCTACATATTAAGGATCGTGGGGGCAACATGAAGCTGACGCTGTTCTTTTTATACAATGCTGTCTGGTTGATAAATAAACGACCATGTTTGTATTCCATAAGTATATATTTACGTATATATAAATATAAATATATATATAAATTCATATATACATAAATATATATGTATATATTTATGTATATATATATACATATGTATATATATATGTATTTATATATATATAAATGTATATATATATATATATGTAATTATATATATATGTGTGTGTTTGTGTGTGTGTTTGTCTGTATGTGTGTGTGTGTGTGTGTGTGTGTGTGTGTGTGTGTGTGTGTGTGTGTGTGTGTGTGTGTGTGTGTGTGTGTGTGTGTGTGTGTGTGTGTGTGTGTGTGTGTGTGTGTGTGTGTGTGTGTGTGTGTGTGTGTGTGTGTGTGTGTGTGTGTGTGTGTGTGTGTGTGTGTGTTTATATACTCCAGTCAATCGCATCGCAAACCAATTGCTTGGTCGAAACGTAGTTACATGTTGTTGTCGAAATGATGGCGTGTGAACCATTGACCTGCTGCCCATGGGACCGATCTTATGAGTATATGGATAAGACGTCAGCCGCCAGGCGAAATGAAGCCGCCTTCTGTTTTAGCGTGACGTATTGAATAGCATAATTGTGAAAAATATTTGTTATATTTCGACGCTAGCTACCATTCCTTTTCTCTTGTGATTGATCGACAAGTACGCATAATGGCAAATTAGCTGTATTTGTATTTATTTAACCTCACAGTGCTTTTTCTGGCTTTTCCTGTCAATACGCTTATTGCGAGTGATCCATAACTCAGAGATAACATCTTTCGTGACAGAAGAGTTCCATAGATATTGACAAAAGCCGAAGTAGTGCAGATGGGTGCCCCAACACTAGACGACTTCTGGTCGGCATCTCATTGCTTTCGTTGTAGGCTGTGGTTTGTCACCTAGATAAGGGTGCGTTATATGAAAACGAGCTATGCATCGCGTGCAAGCGTCCGGGCGCGCGGCATTCATCACGCCTGTTCGGAGACATTGAGGCCCAGATTCATTTTCTGAAAAGAGCATGCTTGAACCGGCACCGGGCCTTACTGGGGTTTCTGAAGAACCCCGTTAGTACTATTTAACAGGCTATATGTTTAACAATAGTGGACTGTTGTTGTAGCAGAGTATGTTGAGAACTATGGATGCAACTCTTTGTAAAAGGACACTGTATCCATCAGTTATATAGAGCGAAAGTGAATGTGGTATGGGATCAGCTGCTACATGTATGACGATAATGGGGCTACATGTCAAATAAATCTGACAGGAGTCACCTATTCGGTCCATGGCGAAAACTGATTAAAACATATATATATATAGATATATATATATATATATATATATATATATATATATAGATATATATAGAGATATATATATATATATATATATATATATATATATATATATATATATATATATATATATATATATATATATATATATATATATATATATACAATTTTTTCACACTATGTCAGCGCTTTTCGTATAATGAGGAAATTAAATTGTACATTTTATATGCAGTTCGTTGCCACAACCATAAATCGGCTGTCATGATTACACTTGCATTCAATTTTAATGACAACACATTCAACTGTACTATTCACTGCAATATGGCCTCATATAAGTAACCTCAAGAACAAACCCGAGTCATTCAATCACCATTTGGTTAAGCCATTAAGTTCGGTTATGCAGTTCGACCATGTGTTGTTAATGGAGTATGGGTATATTGGTATCAATTATAGTTTGAAAAGTGGTTGCTACTTGCTGTACTCTGATCTAGCCGGACAGTCAGCGTTGCAAAGGAAATAAAGGGGATGACACCTTAATCAACTCCATGACCCCATCATAGTTCCCACAATGCTAACCATAATCTTCACCATTTTTTCAACATACCGCTGTCATGATCTTATACCTAATATGGTCTTCCCCACCCTTTCCTCATGAGTGATGATTTAGCGATGCTTTATGACGTCGGTTGTGATGATTAAGCGATGCTTTATGACGTCGGTTGTGATGATTAAGCGATGCTTTATGACGTCGGTTGTGATGATTAAGCGATGCTTTATGACGTCGCGCCTGATCCAAGTGATGTTTGTGCGTTTACCTTCCATTAATAGCGTTTTGAATAATTCTGAATTGATATTAAGACGCTGCAGAATTGAAACATCAAGTCAAAGTCATAGGCGGTCGATACGGTGAGTTGGCGATGTATTATGACATTGAATGTTGTTAATTAGCGTTGCGTTAAGACGCCGATTGTTGAAAGTTAACAACGCGTTAAGACACTGATTGTTGTCAGTAAGCGATGCGTTAAGATGCAAATTATCATATGATTCAAAGGTTCATTCTGCACTCAAACAAACTGCCATATATAGCATAAAATGAGGGCTATTGTAACATTAAACCATGACTTATCGAGCCTACACAACTCTCTTTTTCTCTCCTCTCTCTCTCTCTCTCCTCTCCTCTCCTCTCTCTTTTTTTTGATTTTTTTTTTTTTTCTCTCTCTCTATATATATTTACTATCTGCACTTCACCAGATCTTGTTGTAGTGAGAGGTTCAGCACTTGATAATTATAAATATATGGTCTATATTTGCATTTTGGCTGGCCTGCCGATGTGAACACAACTGTCAATTCGTCACTTTGCATGCAGAGTCAATGGACCCATGAATCATAAAACGGCACACTTGGCGCGCCAATTGCATCCTAAATCGACACTTGATTAGATGTCTTGCCGTGATCAGACGCTAAAAACAGATGAAATGATGGGGTAACGAGGTTCCTTTGTAGCCGGTATTTTGCTTGAATTCTGACTAGTCAAGCGCTAACCAACGACAAACGCTGAAATATGCATTCATGTTGTTATCACAAGATGCGTCGTTATAATGACCAGTTAATTGTTCCTAAATATTAATTCCATCGACGCTATTGACTAATAAGATATCTATGGTGAAGTGTAGTTCATCCATAACCTTGCCTCTACAAAAAGGCTACATATTAAGGATCGTGGGGGCAACATGAAGCTGACGCTGTTCTTTTTATACAATGCTGTCTGGTTGATAAATAAACGACCATGTTTGTATTCCATAAGTATATATTTACGTATATATAAATATAAATATATATATAAATTCATATATACATAAATATATATGTATATATTTATGTATATATATATACATATGTATATATATATGTATTTATATATATATAAATGTATATATATCTATATATGTAATTATATATATATGTGTGTGTGTTTGTGTGTGTGTTTGTCTGTGTTGTGTGTGTGTGTGTGTGTGTGTGTGTGTGTGTGTGTGTGTGTGTGTGTGTGTGTGTGTGTGTGTGTGTGTGTGTGTGTGTGTGTGTGTGTGTGTGTGTGTGTGTGTGTGTGTGTGTGTGTGTGTGTGTGTGTGTGTGTGTGTGTGTGTGTGTGTGTTTATATACTCCAGTCAATCGCATCGCAAACCAATTGCTTGGTCGAAACGTAGTTACATGTTGTTGTCGAAATGATGGCGTGTGAACCATTGACCTGCTGCCCATGGGACCGATCTTATGAGTATATGGATAAGACGTCAGCCGCCAGGCGAAATGAAGCCGCCTTCTGTTTTAGCGTGACGTATTGAATAGCATAATTGTGAAAAATATTTGTTATATTTCGACGCTAGCTACCATTCCTTTTCTCTTGTGATTGATCGACAAGTACGCATAATGGCAAATTAGCTGTATTTGTATTTATTTAACCTCACAGTGCTTTTTCTGGCTTTTCCTGTCAATACGCTTATTGCGAGTGATCCATAACTCAGAGATAACATCTTTCGTGACAGAAGAGTTCCATAGATATTGACAAAAGCCGAAGTAGTGCAGATGGGTGCCCCAACACTAGACGACTTCTGGTCGGCATCTCATTGCTTTCGTTGTAGGCTGTGGTTTGTCACCTAGATAAGGGTGCGTTATATGAAAACGAGCTATGCATCGCGTGCAAGCGTCCGGGCGCGCGGCATTCATCACGCCTGTTCGGAGACATTGAGGCCCAGATTCATTTTCTGAAAAGAGCATGCTTGAACCGGCACCGGGCCTTACTGGGGTTTCTGAAGAACCCCCCGTTAGTACTATTTAACAGGCTATATGTTTAACAATAGTGGACTGTTGTTGTAGCAGAGTATGTTGAGAACTATGGATGCAACTCTTTGTAAAAGGACACTGTATCCATCAGTTATATAGAGCGAAAGTGAATGTGGTATGGGATCAGCTGCTACATGTATGACGATAATGGGGCTACATGTCAAATAAATCTGACAGGAGTCACCTATTCGGTCCATGGCGAAAACTGATTAAAACATATATATATATATATATATATATATATATATATATATATATATATATATATATATATATATATATATATATATATATATATATATATATATATATATATATATATATATATATATATATATATATATATATATATATATATATATATATATATATATATATATATATATACAATTTTCACACTATGTCAGCGCTTTTCGTATAATGAGGAAATTAAATTGTACATTTTATATGCAGTTCGTTGCCACAACCATAAATCGGCTGTCATGATTACACTTGCATTCAATTTTAATGACAACACATTCAACTGTACTATTCACTGCAATATGGCCTCATATAAGTAACCTCAAAAAAAAACCCGAGTCATTCAATCACCATTTGGTTAAGCCATTAAGTTCGGTTATGCAGTTCGACCATGTGTTGTTAATGGAGTATGGGTATATTGGTATCAATTATAGTTTGAAAAGTGGTTGCTACTTGCTGTACTCTGATCTAGCCGGACAGTCAGCGTTGCAAAGGAAATAAAGGGGATGACACCTTAATCAACTCCATGACCCCATCATAGTTCCCACAATGCTAACCATAATCTTCACCTTTTTTTTCAACATACCGCTGTCATGATCTTATACCTAATATGGTCTTCCCCACCCTTTCCTCATGAGTGATGATTTAGCGATGCTTTATGACGTCGGTTGTGATGATTAAGCGATGCTTTATGACGTCGGTTGTGATGATTAAGCGATGCTTTATGACGTCGGTTGTGATGATTAAGCGATGCTTTATGACGTCGCGCCTGATCCAAGTGATGTTTGTGCGTTTACCTTCCATTAATAGCGTTTGAATAATTCTGAATTGATATTAAGACGCTGCAGAATTGAAACATCAAGTCAAAGTCATAGGCGGTCGATAACGGTGAGTTGGCGATGTATTATGACATTGAATGTTGTTAATTAGCGTTGCGTTAAGACGCCGATTGTTGAAAGTTAACAACGCGTTAAGACACTGATTGTTGTCAGTAAGCGATGCGTTAAGATGCAAATTATCATATGATTCAAAGGTTCATTCTGCACTCAAACAAACTGCCATATATAGCATAAAATGAGGGCTATTGTAACATAAACCATGACTTATCGAGCCTACACAACTAACACTTATGCAATACTGCAGATATAGGTTCTGTTTACATATGAATATATATATATATATATATATATATATATATATATATATATATATATATGCTTATATGGGTTCTTTAAACATATATATATATATACATATATATAAATATATATATATTTATACTTTTATATATATATATATTTATATATACATATATATATATATATATATATATATATATATATATATATATATATATATATATATATATATATATATATATATATATATATATATATATATATTTCGCCCCCCCCCCCCATCACCAACCTGCTCATAATCATCTAATTCAAATAATCGCGTGAGCGTCACGAGAAAGTCACAATGGCCTTGAAATCTTCAGTAACATTTCATCCTTAAATGTCAATCTCATAGCTGATGAGGTGCTCAATGAGAACAGGCATAGTGGCACAATTGGCCATTATCTAGAATGATATTAACGTTTTATTTAGTGTTATGATAAATCAAGCGACTGCGTACTTGTTAGTACGTATATTGCCTTATCTGTCTTCCGTCCAGGATTTGTAATCAACGATGCAACTAGTTGATTGCTGACAGATGTCTTACCTCCTCAAGCTGTTAATAAATAAAATTGTGGAATAAAGGTATAGTTCTTATTTGTCCATAGAATAAGACCCGACGAGAATTTCGGCGCCCACATGTCACATAAACGACAATCATTGGTCTTCTTCGTATTATGTACATTTATTGTCCAAATACGAAAACATAAATCATACCAATGAAAAAAGCTCCTGCTTCTAGTGACCAATGGAATACGTTAATCAACAACATAGGGAGACAGTGGGTCGGGCGTGGCTATCTTAACCCGAATGCCGCAATAAACACAATATTAAACATGGGGGAGGCAATCCGAGTAGAGCTCCTCATTTGAGAATCAACTGATAGCTATCGGGGACTGTTTAGGGCTTCTGGAACAGCAGATTGTAAACCATCCAATCGCATGGCTCATTGGAAAGGCAGATACGATTTTATGTTAATTGCTGCATCCACTCACTACACATACATGCTAATGAAACCAAAGGTACCTACAGATATATACATTATGCGAATCATTGCACATATGTGCATTGGTATAATACAAAACCCCCTCGAATAAATCATGCAACTTCCAAAGAGGCTTCTCAACTAACTGGTGGCGAAGGTCAATACCCTTTGAAATGTTTGCTCTCGTTCCCTCGTGCGAGTTTGAATCAATGTATTTAACATAACGCGGCATATATCGGACGTATTAAACGGCATTAAGACATTCATAGTTTTAGTTAATGATTGATTGGATATCACTGGCAATATAGATAAAGGCATATATGTGTGTTTGTGTGTGTGTGTGTGTGTGTGTGTGTGTGTGTGTGTGTGTGTGTGTGTGTGTGTGTGTGTGTGTGTATGTGTGTGTGTGTTCTTCTGTATGTGTGTGTGTGTGTTTGTGTGAATATTACCGTTGACTTATGGTCCTGATAATGAGTATTTCACTTTGTGATACCCATTTCAGTGAGTTTAATTTTCCAATTGACATTTAGCTTCGATATAGCAGATTGCCGATGTCTAGTCCTTCCTCCATGGATTTGCAATCCGGTTGAATCAACCGAATAATGCAAATTAAGGAATAGTTTATGACCATGCGATGTGCATCCTGTTCATTGTTGACCATTCATTTGGCATCGGGTTGGCTGTTGACAATTACATCTATATCGGGTTTACAATTGACCATTCAATATGCATTGGGTTTACTATTGATTGTTCACTGAAGCGAGTGATTTGATCCTGCAATAAATTGTTTAATCCTGTTATTTCGGGCCCTAATGGATTATACCAGACATATGTTATATGTAATCAACAGGGTTGCAGAAAAACAATAACGTATATTGTTCAAGGCCATTGAATACTCCTAGCGTAGCACTATATCCGGCCAATTGCAGCCTTTTGATTTCATAGGAGGTGAATAAGCACTCGTCTAATGAAATCACCGCATACTTGGCCCCACTAATCAACCGCCCATTCCGTTGACAGTTCGCATAGTAGCAGCACTATCACTTGTTTGCATGAAATATTGCAAGAATGTAACAACACCGCCACTCACTTGAGTATTCCATTATGATACAACCACAATGGTAACATATTATAGTATCATGGATAATGAGAAGGTAAGCACGTGGTGGTAGTACCAGTCGTCTCGTGTAAATATTGACGAAATGATACAGTTTACTCCTCGGCCAATACTTCATGCTGTCACTGACTCTAACAGAAAACAAAAAGAAACGACGATTGGTTAAATGTCCTGGCTTTGAACGACCTCGTACACTGTTATTTGCTTCAGGGAAACTAGCTCCGGTCGTAACGGTAACATAATTTTACTCAGTCGTCTTGTAGGGCTACAGGGAAACAAATGATCCATGATAGAATGAAGCTTGTGTCAATGCCAAACTGCGACCGCAAATAAAAAAAACCTGGTAATAAGAGCAGACGACAGTTTTGAGCATCAGAGGCATACGAAACAAGGATTTACGAGACTGTCGCTTTCAACGAGTTACAGTCACAAATGTCAAAATCTCTCTGATTTTGTTCGAGATTATATGCAAGCCAGATCAAGTTTAATTCTTTCATTGTAAGTTATGCTTTCTAATTTTGTTGCAGCAACCACAGTACAAATGTTTAATATCTAAAGAAAGCTACATAGCATGTAATGGCAATACTGGTTCGCTTAACAGATGCCATTACATTTGGAGTATATAAATTAATCTTGAGGAACAACAAAGGTGCAAGAAAGGTATTCTTTTGGATAACTGGGGAGCTGCGTCCCAGAATCCAGGGGTTCCGCTACGCTTCTCGCCCTGGAGTTAACGACAAGATGAGGTCTAAAACTGGCGTGTCCGAATATTCATTAGACACGTTCGTTAATCTTCGTGACAGCCCCTGCTTGACCAATCACGCCAAGGTTGTGACCAGGATTGACCTTAGCTGCGCGCGTCTGGCTCATGAGACTGGCTTGTGATACGCACCCTCGGTTTTATGTGACGTCATGTACATTGTTGTGGTCTGCGTCCAATGAGAACACAATGCATGTCTTCAGGAATTATCGGGCGTATCAAAAGTTCGAATTTGGCACCACAACAAGCGCTTTAATAGCTTAGCAGCATGATAGTATGTTTAAGTAATACAGTCTGTTAATGAGAAAAGTTGTGTTTCTGCTTCTTTCGCCGACTGTTCGGCTAGCGGTGCCGCTCAGCGTGAAACTACAAATCGGGGTGAAGTAAAATGTGTTCCCGGCTCATAAAAATCACTCACTCAGGTCGGACAAGTAACTTGCCAAGTCAACTTGTCCAACCAGACAAATCACCTGTCCCGGCAAGCGGACAACCGTTGGTGTCGAACCATGACCCAGCATTGCATCAAGAGCAGTAACTAACAATGTATAGCAAAATGTTTCCCCGTCCCAGCAGGCACATTTACAAAACAGTCACGACCCATCAAGCAGCCGAGCAAACAGGTCTTTTTCATTACTCCGCCATATGACTGATGCGCGTAATGGAGCGCTTCCGTTGGAGTCATTTCCATGTTAAGCACGAAAATATACTTCAGTTCTTGTGAAAAGAGGTGTAGAACGGAGCATACCAAAACAAATATGGCGCCGAATCTGCGGAAAATGTGACACTGACCAATGAAAGACAATGACTCAAAAGTACCCGAGAGTGACCGAGATACACAGCTTCTGATTAGAGCATCCCAAATCCAGTTCTAGGCAAATTGTCAGCATAGACCCTTGGCGCGACTATTGAAAATCATTAACATGTAAACAGGGCTCGCACCTTATCTATGTCACGTTCGTGCGTATTCCTTCCATGGGCAGCGTATATTTAATCCTTGATTAACATTAGGTCGCTGCTGAATAGAACCGTCACATCGTAGTTATCAGGGAGGCAGTTGCAACGAGTGAATGCCCCATTTTGTGAAATAAACTGCCTTTCGAGAGTAGGATTTTCAGATACAATCCATGGCCATGTTCACACAATAGTTGCCTTAACGCGTCCATAATTAAATAATAAGCTCAGAAATTGCACGCATTGCAGCTGACATAATGGTTTCCTATGCAGGTTTTAGATTTTACTCATCTCGACCTGCTTGATTGCGATGCTTTCATAGTTTGAAAAGACTAACGTTAACAGCATTTGATACAGACGTCATAACATCCAGCCAGTGTGATATGCTATGCATGAAATCTTAGCAGTCCTCTGTGTGAACTCAAAGACTTACATCCAAACACACAAATAACATCATGGAAGGCTCCGATCTTTCAAGATAATGGAATAGATGCGCGTCGTTAGCAGAATGAATGCGCATGGATGGAATGGAGCTTTTGTAATCAGCCCATTATCTTCCAGTGCACATGACTAGACATCACACTCGTTGGTTGAGAACAAAAATAAGGACTCAGGGAGTGTGGACAGTTTAAAACATAAGGGACGTTTGAAGAATTGACAATCTATCGGTCAGTCGACTTTTGATATTTTGAACGATCATTTTGTAATGAAGACGATTTTGATACTAAACAAATGCAGCCAATCTTGAACCTGTGAAAACAAACAATTAAACCGTCCTTCCAAGCGACCAGCGTACCCGTGATGAGAGAACATATCACAATGTCTATGGGTGATTTGCTTTTGTTTAAATATTAATTCATAAAACGTTGAAAACAATGTTGGAATGACGGGCAAATTATTGCCCAGTAGTATAGCTAAATCAACCGAGCCGGAGTGGTCACCAACAGCCAGAATATAACTGCCAGTCGCAGTTGACAAACTACTTGAAATATTTTTAAGATGCTAAATCAATAAGCGTATGACGACAAACCGCAGTATTTGTTGATGTTACTTTTTCTCACATAAGGCTGGGTTGAGCTACTCGCCATGCGTCATCGTTATTACTATTAGATTGCTAAACCATGTTATTCATCATACGTGTCAACACTACTTACTGATTAAGAAAGGGTATATTATTTACAATTCTAAATGATCTATATGATGCCCATCCATTATTTTATGGTAAAGGGTGGCGAGTTTAAAAAGGACGCTAGGTCCATCTGTGCACAGCCAGTGGTAATCGATAATTCATTACATATTAGGGTATCTCAGGTATATATATACATATGTATATATATATATATATATATATATATATATATATATATATATATATATATATATATATATATATATATATATATATATATATATATATATATATATATATATATATATATATATATATATATATATCTATCTCTATTAATCTATATATATATATATATATATATATATATATATGTGTGTGTGTGTGTGTGTATGTGTGTGTGTGTGTGTGTGTGTGTGTGTGTGTGTGTGTGTGTGTGTGTGTGTGTGTGTGTGTGTGTGTGTGTGTGTGTGTGTGTGTGTGTGTGTGTGTGTGTGTGTGTGTGTGTGTGTGTGTGTGTGTGTGTGTGTGTGTGTGTGTGTGTGTGAATATATTTTCAAAAACTGAGCTTCTCTGTGTCGATTTGCACAATGCATGATTTTTGGATACAATTGCATCACAAGGAGTAAAATGCTATCGCGGAATTGGAAACTCCACCCAAGGTAAAGTGAATAAATGGTCATGTCCGCAAAATAAGGTTGATGTTTTGGGCAACTTATGTACGACCTATCTAGCAATTTACTCTATATTTGTTAATTAAACGTGTGCAACTATTTTAAAGGAACATTCTAATTAAGATAATAATATACTCGAACTGGAAAGTATTTCACTTACCATAAATATATATGCGCTATTCTTTACGATGCATTTCAATGCGTGCAATCACTGATATCCAAATGCAAAGACAGAGAAGCATTCAAATAAACTGATAATCAAATTCATCCACTGTATTCTTATGATGATTGCATTAAGACTTGTGGTATTTTAGAGACATAATGGTCCACCACATGATTGCCCTGTGATGGTTATTCTCTATATAGTTAACAATCACAAGAATACATCCTCATCATTTAACAAATTTTCATTCGCAAGCATGTTTACGAATGTGAAAACACACTGCAGGTGGTTTCTGAACATAAACTACTGCCTAAGATATATTCGTAATTAAACAACAGTGATTATAAAACATGTACTTAAGGTGGTTAAGTTGGTATAGGCAGTATTGTCATAAAATGATGCATTAAATGAATCAGAATGAGTTGAGACTATGGTGATTGGATGAGACGTTTTATGACGTGGTGCATTACTTATTCATGGCCGAGTCATAAACGTGTACGTACAAAACTATAAATTTCTAAAAACCCTTGGAAGATTTGGCAGACATAAAGCATGGATATTCGCATCTTACGATGCTAAGTATACCAAAGCACTGCATCAAATAAATGGCGTACTGTGGCAGGTCTTAGAGCATTAATCTGGCAAAGAGGTTTTCACAAAAGGAAGGTAAAAAACATGATATATGATTGACCGTAATAATGTCCTCCTATGCTATGCATTTGTACCGAATATTGTATTGTTTTACTTTTGTGCTCTTAATATTTGAATGAGGGTGATCTCATTCTCGTAACTAAACAATGCATAACTGAAGTTGTATTAGGTATAACAGCGGCATTTCGAGTCAGCAATGCTATGACAGGACAGCACAATACCTAGCCATATGGTCAAGGCCAACTGTTTAGATGCTAAAAGATATGGCATTCGTCATATGAGCAATTGCCCGGAATGCTTTTCGTCCAGGGTCAACCATAATCTCATGGTCGTGACAGACTGTACGAAGAATTTAGTAACACATCACAATTGCGCTGGATGATTACATCAGTTGATGCAGACTTGCAGGTAAATTTCTGCTTAAAAGGCATTTTCTATTTGAGTGTAAACAAATTGATATAAGGGAAAAACCTCTCCTACATATGTGACACAATTGGGCTGCACGACTTAAATTCTCGTTCACTGTCAACCCATTTGCAGTAAAAATATGTATCGCGGTTTATTACCAAATGACAAATGAATTAAAACTCTTACGGAATTTATTTATTACACAACTGCATATTATGTTTCTATTCGAAACAGATTTAACTAATAAAGCAAACCCACAAAGTATATAGTGTGTTATAATGGACAGGTCATAAAGGAACCACTAGCTGTATCCGTTACCACAGTCGTTATTAATAAATACACAAAGTATGATATTCTTCAAACTGTTAAGAAACGTATCTTGCAAGCCAAGATTCAATCGAAACAAAAAAGTACGCAGCACCGGCTAGGCAAAAACTATAGTTATTATCACGACTAGATTTTTAACTGTGAGTAGAGATTGGATTGACGCCACTGGCGATGTTGGTTGGTTCCTCAGCTGCTATTTTAATGTTAATAATCTCTTCATTGTAATGCATATTTAAATTTTAAAGTCAGGTGCGAACAAAGTTTGATCAAAATGTGGGTAAAGAAGTATTTATCAATGGAAAAGAGCTCCTATATACATATATGTATATAAACATTGATATATATATAGAATATATATATATGTATATATATAAACATATGTATATATATATTATATATATATATGTTTATATATATATATATATATATTCTGATACATATGTATATATATATATATATGTATATATATATATAAATGTTTATATATATATATATTCTGATACAGATATATATATATACATACAGATATAGATATATATGTAAAAATACATATATACACATATATACATAAATGATTATATATATATAGGTATATATATATACTTATATATATATATATGTATATATACATATATATATAGGTATATGTATATATGAATATACATATACATATATATATATAAATATATATATATGTATATATATATATATATATATATATATATATATATATATATATATATATATATATATATATATATATGTATATATACGTAAGTCAACCATCCATATGCCCACTGCAACTTTTTTCTGTTGTCTTCTGTACACTGTTCTCATCTGTTATGTGAGCTATTTCTGAGAATACGATGTGTAATTCCTTCAGATTAATGTTTAATTGACTGATAACTCTGATAGCGTTACAACTGCTGCCATATGTTCTGGCACAATAGCCACCGAATGCATACACTCCATATAAAAGGGATTATTCAGTGGATTATTGCCTGTGCTCGATCTAAATCACTGCTGTTAAGGTGTGTCACCGCTGCTGGCCTCCATTGTTTCCATTCCACTACACTTCTATGCTGAGTCGGCAGGCACACATTCTGTATATTCTGATCATTTGGGTACGAAGTAGAATTGCATAAAAGAGGCAAAGCGATAATTGAACATTCACATTTTCTCTTTTAATAACGTCGAGTTAGCCTTTAATGACCAATGCAAGTGGTAACGATCCCTCGTTTTAATCAATCAGACAATAGCGTAAAAGCCAACCGGTTCTTTGCCTATCTATACAATTAGTCACAATTGGTTATGTGTGTTTATTTATTGTAAGCATTGTGAATGTAAACTCAGCAGCGAGCGGAATAGATTCTAGGCAATCGCTGTACATAATTCCGGCGGCAAATATTGCCGAGCATATTTTCTTTGGCCTTTTCGGTCATGTATTTGACTCCACGATGATAGTGTGTTTTACCGAACCATATGTATCTGGTTCATTTCTTATGAGGCAATCTTTTACCTTCTGTGTTTACTCGCGTAAAAGTAGGAACCTTTTTGACAAAAACTAAGTATACAATGTTGGATGCGACATATTCAAGACGTTTCTAAAGTTGTGACCCTGAATATATCGATTTGAATATGTATCAAACAATACCAATACCAAAAAAGCAAGTTTTTGAACGCCACAACCGATACCTCGTGGTGAGAATGGTCGGCATCACATTCGATCATCAAATGTGATTATTCAATTGATCATAGCTTAATAGTCGAATAGGGCCAGGCAATACCAATTCGCTTGTCCAGGGGAAATACACATCAAATGCCATTTGAATCTATCAAAATTGGCTAAACTCTCACCATCACCGACTGGGGTCTATCACATCGTAACCATCTTCCGTCCTTTACTGATCGCTACTCAGCTACGCAAGCATGAAATTCCAGCAACAATAATTATGTCGAGCCAATGAGTCAATAAAGTGTGATACGGTCACATATACGGTCAACGAGTACTGGGCGCTTGGAAAATATAATACTCAAAGTAGTCATCCGTTGAACAGGTTAGTGACATGCTTCTGTGGACAACGCATTACTGCAATAACCGACAATGTCTTACCTATTTATATTTTCTTCCTTCAAGAACTGTATTCGTATGGTCCATTCTCGTCTTCACTTCACTGACTATCCGTACCACCACCGTCAGTTCTCGCAAATATGTTGGCCGAACGTTTTCAACAAGGAGGGATAAACGCGTGATACCTAAAGTAAATTAACTTAAGTAAATAATGGACGGACAATTATTCGGCAAGCACATCGACGGCAAAGACACGCCATGGTCGATTGCCGATTTTGTGGTAGTTTATTTATTATATTCAATGCCTGCCAAGTCAATAATATGTAACAAAATTTTCAACTAAATTGCGGTTAATTAAAATATGTTTATAAAATTTTGTCAATTATTGGCAGTATTGAACACAAAACGTGACCTGGTGTATGGCTTGGTTTTACTATTTAACGGACGTTAGCGTTTACATACTCGACCCCAGTTATTATTCAGTACGTTATTGACTTGCTCATCATATACCCTACAAAAAGGGAATAATGTCGCTTTCGCGTTGGTTTGAATTAACAAGGCCTCTTATCACAACAGAACTATACGATATGACAGCATTTAGTGAAATAGATGCGTTCGTTGACCGCTGGCATCTATTCTAGGCATTGCATCCTCTATTATTTAGCATGATATTAGAGGATGTATTTCGTTTAGTGTAACGATAAGCCAAGCTACAGTGTTCTTGTTAGTATGTATTCATGTGTATATTCATCGCTGCCGAATTTAATTATTCCACTTGGCAAAATCGCATGATCAATTACACTTACCATTCGCGGAATACTCGGCTTAAACCCGGAATTAAAAGCTTAATGCAATCGCAAACAGCCGTCTGTCCGGCATTCCTGTCAATCTTCGCCATAATCCCCGCCATGCTAACCCACACAAACCGCCGTCTGTCCGGCATTCCTGCCAATCTTCGCCATATTCCCCGCCATGCTAACCCACACAAAACGCCGTCTGTCCGACATTAAACATACAACGTTTCTCCTCGTAACTTAACCTCGTTCGACTTTTTATAGCGC